>LR738709.1:269341675-269391540 GCA_902687465.1 Secale cereale
CGGACTCTAAAAACAGCCTATACTCAAGTATTTCGAAATTACATGGGCCTGGCCCAATAATAAGGTGACGCAGCACCTAAAATAGCCTCTGGACGAAATTTATGAAGTGGCATCTTGTATATTTCGTCCAAGGCTTCTCGCACTCATTATGGTGGCTTCAAAGTCCTGAAATCATCCATTGTAACTCCATTCTTGTCCCCCTTGCGCATGCCATCATCTCCATGCTTGATCTTGCTCCAATGTTCATCCTTCTTGTCCAAGCTAGGCCCTTCATTTGTAAGCAAGACAAATGTATCCAATTTAGGCAGCATCATATTCTCATGAACATTAGATTCATTACCAAGAAACGAAAGTACCTGGTAATTTAATTGGCGTGCGCGAGCTCTAGTAATTGGTCCTGTATATGTGTCAGTTGGAGCTGTGGGTGTAACCTTGTTAGTGATGTCCTCATCACCATCTCATCGAAAGACGGGACACCTTTGCCTCTATCAATACATAGACAAAACAGAGTGTCCCTAGTATGCCTCTACTAGACTAGCTCATTGATCAAAGATGGTTATGTTTCCTAGCCATAGACATGAGTTGTCATTTGGTCAACGGGATCACATAATTAGGAGAATGATGCGATGGACAAGACCCATCCGTTAACTTAGCACTATGATCATTTAGTTTTTACTGCTATTGCTTTCTTCATGACTTATACATGTTCCTATAACTATGAGATTATGTAACTCCCAAATACCGGAGGAACACCTTGTGTGCTATCAAATGTCACAACGTAACTGGGTGATTATAAAGATGCTCTATAGGTGTCTCCGAAGGTGTTTGTGGCGTTGGCATAGATCGAGAATAGGATTTGTCATTCCGAGTGTCGGAGAGGTATCTCTGGGCCCTCTCGGTAATACACATCATAATAAGCCTTGCAAGCAAACGACTATGTGTTAGTCAAGAGATGATGCATTACGGAACGAGTAAAGAGAGTTGCTAGTAATGAGATTGAACTAGGTATGATGATACCAACGACGAATCTCGGGCAAGTAACATACCGATGACAAAGGGAACAACGTATGTTGTTATGTGTTTGATCGATAAAGATCTTCGTAGAATATGTAGGGACCAGTATGAGCATCCAGGTTCCGCTATTGGTTATTGACTAGAGATGAGTCTCGGTCATATCTACATTGTTCTCGAACATGTAGGGTCCACACGCTTAACATTTGATGACGATCGGTGTTATGAGTTTATGAGTTTTGATGTACCGCAGGTAGTTCGGAGTCCCGGATGAGATCACGGACATGACGATGAGTCTCAGAATGTCCAAGATATAAAGATTGATATATTGGACGGCTATATTCGGACACCTGAAGTGTTCCGCGTGATTTCGGAGAAAACCAGAGTGTCGGAGGGGTCACCGGAACCCCCCCCCGGGGGAGTATTGGGCCATAGTGAGCCATGTGGGAAAGTGAGAGGCAGCCCATAGGGGCTGGACGTGCCTCCTCCCAAGGAATCCTAGTTGGACTAGGAGTGGGGGGAGGCGCCCCTCTCCTTCCTTCTTCTCTTCGTCCTTCCTTTCCCACTCCTAGTAGGAGTAGGAAAGGGAGTCCTACTCCTCCTAGGAGTAGGATTACTCCCTCTATGGCGCGCCCCTAGGGCCGGCCGGCCCTCCCCCTTACTCCTTTATATACAGGGGCAGGGGCACCCGAGAATACACAAGCAACATTGTTTTAGCCGTGTGTGGTGCCCCCCTCCACAGAAACACACCTCGGTCATATCGTTGCTGATAGAGGCGAGGGGCCCGATCTTTCGATGAGATGATAACTATCGATTTGGTGGAGACGACTTTGACGATCCGACTACAAACGTGCACGACGTTGCGCCTTAGCAATCGCTAAACCAACTCTGAGAGGTTATTGACCACGCCGGAGCACGATCAACCTGACCACGAAGGTCTATTCCTGCAAGCAATCGAAGAACAAGCAAGAATATGATAAGCAATCTGAATATTGCGAATATGGATGAAGTATTGATAAGAGTGGGGTTTCATAAGCGGTCTTGGTCTGGTCGTTGGACACAAACGAAGTACACGAAGTTGCAGCGATGGCTAACTTTTAACTAAATAAAACCCCAGTCTAAACGGTGCCTTAAGGGCTGTATTTATAGGGGAAAAGAGAGGGTATTTTGTCCACCCTTGGCAAGGTGGGACTAAAACACCTCCTAAGTCGTTTCCCCTACAATATGGGCTCTAAAAAAACCAAACGAGCGGTATTTCGAAAATACATGGGCCTAGCCCAAAACTAAGGTGACACAGCACCAGTAATAAGCTATGGACGAAATTTATGAAAGACATGTTGTATATTTCGTCCATCCTCTTGTATGTCATCATGGTGGCTTCAAAGTGCGGAAATCTCCTCCAGAAACTCCATTCTTGATCCCTCCGCGCGCGCCTTCATCATAGGGCTTGATCATGCTCTAGTGTTTATACTTCTTATCCATGCTAGGTGCTTCAACTGTAACCAACACAAATATATCTAAGTTAGGAAGCATCACATCCTCATGAACATTAGAAATATTACCAAGAAATGAAAGTACCTGATAATTTAACTGGCGTGCGTGAGCTCTAGTAATTGGTCCAATAGGTATAGTAGCAGGGGTTGTGGGTGTAACTGTGCTAGCCATGTCCTCATCATCCTCCCCTTCTTGAAAACAAAGCCGTCCTCGGCGTTGCTTAATCTGAAATATGACTAACAAAAGAGACAAGGTGTACATGTTGTATATGTATATGTCATCCATTTTTACCGATCTAAGTTGTGGCGCATGTAACACAGTTATACAAGAGCACCCTTCCAAAGTCGTGAAATATAAAGCTAATATATTGTCACAGGAAGTCAAAGGCATAAAAATATTGCAACTCAAATTGCACATATAAGTGAAGCTCTTGATCATAACAAATGATTGGCAATGCTCATCATTAAACCATCCCAACCTTGATGAACCATCACCAATATTAGAGGTCATATCAAAATGATTAAACACAGGCACAATTATTTTCAAACGTATTTGATCCAAATCAGAGTTATTCCCTGATTCACATGGCTCTTTTGCATCAAAAAGTAATTCAATGGGTGCACTCAAAATGGTTGTTATTGCATTCGTTGGATCACATGGCAAAGTCAAATCATGAACATAGTCCTCCAAAATAGGCGGTGTGATCAAAGTAGTGGGTAACTCATCACATGGTGCATTTAAATTGACAAGGCATTCATCATACACATGTGGAGGTGGAAGATCAGTACCTTCGTCATTACCTCTTATGATCAACTCGTATGATGCAGGCACTCTCGATGGTGACGTGTCACATGGTGGTGGTGACGTAGTCCTCATAACAACGGATGTGGTTGTCATAGTACGCCTATTAGTTGAAGGAACAACCGTATCAACTCTGGGAATGTGCACATTGCGCTTGTTCTCATTGGGTGCCACACGTCGCTTTATTTCCTGTTCAGCTTTGCAAGCAAGACGAAACAAATGGTCCATAGGATAACACTCTTCATGAATAAGTAACTCCTGAATATCACAATTTAATCCTGCCCAAAATCTATCCATAAAATCGTCTTCACTTTCTTGTAAAGAGGAATGTAACAAGGTAGTTTGTAAATCATCATAATATTTCGTTACGGTGTCACTACCTTGTTTTAAATGTTGCAACTTTGTAAGCATGTCACGAGTATAATAAGCAGGGACGAAAGTATGTCGCATGGCAAGTTTCAAAGCATTCCAAGTAGTAGGTATATAATTAGGGTGTAACCGACAATATTCACTCCACCAAACTAAAGCATAACCAGTGAAAGAACCAACCGCAACCTGAAGTTTTTTACGTTCATCAAAACTATGGGAAGAAAATATATTATTTATGTCAAACTCCCATTCAATATATAAAGCGGGTCTAAAACGGCTATTAAACGATGGTATAGAAATATTAACCTGATCATGTGCATTTGGATGTTTGTCCACCTCTCGTGACGGTTGTGGTATGTCCTTAGGTGGTGGCACGTCTCCCGCGATCGATAAAGCCCATGAATTTACTCTGGACCCTGTCATGATTAGTCGAAACAAGAAACAAAATCCAAAAATAATGTTCCTATGAACTAATAGGATGTGGTGGTAAAACGCTCACAGTATAGCAAATATCAAAGACTTACAAGTTCTTACCATGCAGCAGGTGGTGACCGACAACCAGCGGTGTCAATAACTCTCAAAGTTGATAAAGCGATTGCCAGGTGAACATATGTATGCACGGTGTAGAAAATATGTGGAGCTAGGTTGGCTTTATATATGTGGAAAAAAATGCTACAACCACGTTAATTAATGCAAGCTGAAAATCCGTTCAAAGTGGTCGAGTGCTGGTCCTAGGCTAGACCGTACTAGAGACGCGAGCCTATGACACAAATTCACGATGCTCCACTAGAAAAATTATGTTTACAATGGCAGACATGAGGATGGATGTAGCTGGAAATAAAGATCCTCAGGAAAAAAACAATCAAAAACGTGCCCCACACGAAAAACCAACGGTGTAGCAGAGAAACCTTGGGGGCCTCTCCTTAATGCAAGTCCACTTATTTGTTCTTTTAGGCACAAGTATATTAGTCACGTACCACTGCTTCAATTAGCTAGTCTTGCTTTTTTTAAGCCAACACCACGAAGGAATCAAGTCAACCGCTGCACTTTTCTCTCTCTCCTAAGAAAAACTGCACGGACTGTTTTTGTTTTTCGTGGGAAAGAACCAAATCAGCCAAGAGAACTTTTTTTATGGTGAGGACTTAGGCAAAATCACGTGCACTTCCCTTCTCTTGTTGTTTTGTTGTCAAAACGCCTCAGCAACCGTCACACAATATCCGCTAGATGCCAAACACCAACGCACTTGCCTGTTTTATTTTTAGGTCGATCAGACTTCCTTTTCTTTTAATTTGGCTGCGATTTTGCACTTCTCCCGTAATGGATTCTCCTTCTTTTTTTTGCTACGATCACCAATACTCCCGTAAGGAAACTCCTCCTTAAAAAAAAATCAAACGTGCCACACTAGGACACCCATATCCAAACGTGCCAAATCTGTTTTTTTTTGTATTACTTTCCAAATAGTAGCACACAATCCACACATCCTTGTATCCTTTTTTTCAAAGGAAACAACCCGTCAAAATATGATCGGCACTTCCTTCCAATAGAAAATGGTTCTGTTTAAATTTCGTTGGAGATCCATACTTGCCAAAAAAAAAACCAAAGTATACCTTCCAAACCTCACGTGAACCACCTCAATTCAAGGTAATACTATTCATGTTTTTTCTTTATGGCTGATCTTACTTGCCTTTCTCTCTCTCTCTCTCTCTTGACTCAATCACCAAGATCTTTCCAGATAAGCAATCCGACTAGCACTTTCCCAATAGTTCTGCCCGGATCTGATCCGACTTGCCTATTTTTTCATTCAAGTTCGCTGCTCCTATTCTTCTTTGATTCTTTTTTCCTCAATCGGTGCACTTTTTTTTTCACTCCTTCCAAATAGCAACGTGGCCAACTACTAATCTTGCCAAACAAACAACGTCGAGCTGATTTGATAGGAAATAGATCTGTAATCTTCCTTTTCTTTCTGATGACAACCGACCAGTGCATGCACAACCGAATCAACTTATGTGTAATCCTTTCTATGTTCCTTCACGACACATGAACTCTTTTCTATTCTGCTATATTTTTTTCTCTTTTTTTTTCAAGACGAAACAAGATGGCGACGAACGATCACAGCGGATTGATGACGACAGCAGCGACCCAGAAAAATGAAGTAGCAGTGAAAGATGGCAATGAAGTGGATGATGGTGTGAGCAGACGTGACGTGAAAAACTGATAAAATCTCACCGAGCAACCTGAAAACTGATACCACTTGATAGAGGCGAGGGGCCCGATCTTTCGATGAGATGATAACTATCGATTTGGTGGAGGCGACTTTGACGATCTGATGTAGGGTGGAACCCTAATCAGCGGACCTTTCACGATTTGGAGGATGGCACACGATGAACACGGGGGATCACAAGGGAAGGATGGGGAAAACACAAGAGGAAAACACTCAAATCAACACGAAAAGCAATCACACAAGCACTAGATTCGCGATACAAAGTCGAGATCCATGATCCAAAGTCAACAACGGTGATACAGATAGTCTTCTCCCGGAGGAGGTCTTGATATCCCGGGGGATCTTCCCGTTAGGGGTCTTGAATCCAGAGGTGGATCTTCTCCGTAGAGGCGCACCGTCTCGTGGGAGAAATCCACACAAGTATCAAATGAGCTAAACCACAGCTAACCCTAAACGGAATGAGGAGAGGAGTATATATAGTCTACGGGGGCGAAGGGGTACACGGGCCTCGGCCCAAGTGCTGCGCGCAGGCAGATCAGGAGCCGGACGTCCGGGCAGCGGGCCGGATGTCCGGGACTTCACGGGACGCCGGATGTCCGGGGCGGGGGCCCGGATGTCCGGGCGGGAGGAGCCGAGCCTCGGGTGCTCTCTGGACAGGAGCGCCGGATTTCCGGGCCCGAGGCCGGATGTCCGGGCCGTGCTTGGCCGGATGTTCGGGCCCTGGCCGGATGTCCGGGCCCTGTGGCTGGCCTTCTGTAGAGAGATGCCCAGGGGCCGGATGTCCGGGGCCTGGAGCTGCTTTCTGGTCTTCTTGTTGCATCAGCTCGTCCATGACCTTGGGGACTTGTCCATCTTCAAACTCTTCTCCGAAGCGGTCTCCTTCACACCTGAGCACGCAAAGCACATCCGTTTGAGGTAGCAACCATGTCTCGCAAGATTCGTATGGAAGTGAGGCTAGGAGTGACGTCACCTCGGTCTCGAAAGCTTTAGCACGAGCACGTGTCATCGGTCCTTGAAGCACTTGAGGTGAAGGAGGGTCCGTGGGGATGACCTTGGGATGCTCCGCATCATCTCCCCTCCCTTGGGAGAGATCCGTCCTCGGATCGAATTCGTCATCACCATGGAACGGAGAGAGACCCTTGATGTTGAACGTGTCGCTCACGGAGTACTTGTCTCGAGGGAGTTCGATCTTGTATGCGTTGTCGTTGTAGCGGGCGAGCACCTTGAATGGTCCGTCGGCGCGAGGTAAAAGCTTGGACTTGCGCTCGTGTGGGAAGCGGTCCTTGCGAAGATGAAGCCAGACAAGATCGCCCGGTTGGAACACCATTTGTGTCTTGTTGACGTTGAGCTTGGTGGCGAGACGTTGGACTTGGCGCTCGATCATTGTTGGTATAGGGTGGAACCCTAATCAGCGGACCTTTCACGATTTGGAGGGTGGCACACGATGAACACGGGGAAACACAAGAGAAAGACGGGGAAAACACAAGAGAGAACACTCAAATCAACACGGTAGCAATCACACAAGTGCTAGATTCGCGATACAAGGTCGAGGTACATGATCCAAAGTCAACAACGGTGATACAGATAGTCTTCTCCCGGAGGAGGTCTTGGAATCCCGTGGGATCTTCCCGCTAGGGGTCTTGAATCCAGAGGTGGATCTTCTCCGTAGAGGCGCACCGTCTCGTGGGAGAAATCCACACAAGTATCAAATGAGCTAAACCACAGCTAACCCTAAACGGAATGAGGAGGGGAGTATATATAGTCTACGGGGCGAAGGGGTACACGGGCCTCGGCCCAAGTGCTGCGCGCAGGCAGGTCAGGAGCCGGACGTCCGGGCAGTGGGCCGGATGTCCGGGACTTCGCGGGGCGCCGGATGTCCGGGGCGGGGGCCCGGACGTCCGGGCGGGAGGAGCCGAGCCTCGGGTGCTCTCTGGACAGGAGCGCCGGATTTCCGGGCCCGAGGCCGGATGTCCGGGCCGTGCTTGGCCGGATGTCCGGGCCCTGGCCGGATGTCCGGGCCCTGTGGCTGGCCTTCTGTAGAGAGATGCCCAGGGGCCGGATGTCCGGGCCAGGGGGCCGGATGTCCGGGGCCTGGAGCTGCTTTCTGGTCTCCTTGCTGCATCAGCTCGTCCATGACCTTGGGGACTTGTCCATCTTCAAGCTCCTCTCCGATGTGGTCTCCTTCACACGTGAGCACACAAAGCACAATCGCTTGAGGTAGCAACCATGTCTCGTAAGATTCATAAGGGAGTAGGGCTAGGAGTGACGTCACCTCGTTCTCGAAAGCTCTAGCACGAGCATGTGTCATCGGTCCTTGAGGCACTTGAGGGGGTGAAGGAGGGTCCATGGGGATGGCCCTAGGATACACCGTATCATCTCCCCTCCCTTGGGAAAGATCCGACCTCGGATCGAAATCTTCATCACCATGGAAAGGAGAGAGGTCCTGGATGTTGAAAGTGTCGCTCACGGAGTACTTGTCTCGTGGGATGTCGATCTTGTAGGCGTTGTCGTTGTAGCGCGCGAGCACCTTGAATGGTCCGTCGGCGCGGGGTAGAAGCTTGGACTTGCGAACGTGGGGGAAGCGGTCCTTGCGAAGATGTAGCCAAACAAGATCTCCCGGGTTGAACACCATTGGTGCCTTGTTGACGTTGCGCTTGTTGGCGAGACGATGGACTTGTCGCTCGATCATTGCCCTTGTATCTTCGTGCACGTTCTTGAGATAGGTTGCTCGTGCCCTTGCGTCCATGTTCGTGCGCTCTTGGAGAGGAAGAGGTAGGATGTCCAGCGGCGACAACGGGTTGAAGCCATAGACAACCTCGAATGGCGACTTGCCGGTGGTCGAATGTCGTGCTCGGTTGTAGGCGAACTCGGCGATGGGCAAGCAATGCTCCCATTCCCGGATGTTCCTCTTGATCAACACACGAAGAAGAGTGGAGAGCGTGCGGTTCGTCACTTCCGTCTGGCCGTCCGTTTGTGGATGGTACGCCGAAGAAAAGAGTAGCTTGATTCCGAGCTTGGCACATAGTGTTTTCCAAAAGTAACTCAAGAACTTGACGTCCCGGTCCGAGACGATCGTTTTGGGCACGCCGTGTAGACGAAGTATCTCCCTACAAAAAAGAGTTGCAACATGTGAAGCATCGTCTATCTTGTTACAAGGAATGAAATGAGCCATTTTAGAGAATCTATCTACCACTACAAGCACGGAATCTTTTCCATTTTGAGTCCTAGGCAAGCCAAGTATGAAATCCATGCTTATGTCTTCCCATGGATGGTATGGAATAGGGAGAGGCATGTAAAGATTATGAGATTGCGCTTTGGACTTAGCTTTGCGGCATGTAGAACAGCGGTTGGTGAGGCGTGAGACGTCTCGAAACATCTTGGGCCAAAAATAGTTCTTAGAGAGGGTAGCAAACGTCTTGTCACGTCCGAAGTGTCCCATGAGTCCTCCTCCATGCGATTCCTGCAAAAGGAGCAAACGAAGCGAAGACTCGGGGATGCAAAGTTTGTTAGCTCTCATAAGATATCCATCTTTGATGTAGTAATGTTCCCAAGAAGTGTGAGTCAAGCATTTAGCATAAGCATTTGCAAAGAAAGGATCATGCTCATATAGATCTTTAATATGCTCAAAGCCAATCACATTCAACTCAAGTTCTGTTACAAGCATGCATTTGCGGGAAAGCGCGTCCGCCACAACATTTTCTTTGCCCTTGATGTATTTGATGACATAGGGAAAAGACTCAATGAACTCACTCCATTTAGCATGACGCTTGTTCAACTTAGTTTGACCTTTGAGATACTTGAGTGTCTCATGGTCCGTATGAAGAATGAATTCATGAGGTCTAAGATAGTGTTCCCAAACACGTAGAACTCTCACCAAGGCATAAAGCTCTTTATCATATATGGGGTAGTTAAGTTGCGCTCCCGATAGCTTCTCGCTAAAGTACGCAATTGGGCGCTTTTCTTGCATTAGCACGCCACCTATGCCGGTACCACTAGCATCACAATGAATCTCAAACGGTTTGTCAAAGTTTGGTAGGGCTAGAAGTGGTGCGTGCGTGAGCAAGCTCTTAAGCTGAAGGGTGCATTCTTCTTGCTCAAAGCGTGTAGAGGCATAGTTGGTGCTAAAGTCCTTCACAAAACGTCGATAGAAACCGGCTAAACCAAGGAAACTACGCACTTGCATGAGATTCTTTGGTTGAGGCCAGGTTTTAATTGCTTCAATTTTAGTTTCATCAACGTGAACACCTTGAGAAGACACGACAAATCCTAGGAAGACAACCTTGTCAACGCCAAAAGTGCATTTTTCCATATTAGCATACAATTGTTGTTTGCGAAGTGCTTGCAAAACTAGTTGGACATGGTCAACATGTTCTTCAAGCGACTTGCTAAACACTAGAATGTCATCAAAGTAAACCACGACAAAGACACCTATGTAGGGTCTAAGAACAAAGTGCATAAGACGCACAAAAGTGCCGGGTGCTTCCGATAAGCCCATTGGCATAACAAGCCACTCGTATAACCCGAACTTGGTTTTGAAAGCAGTTTTCCACTCATCACCTTCTTGAATGCGAATTTGGTAGTAGCCACTTTTAAGATCAATTTTTGAAAAGATGGTGGCACCACATAGTTCATCAAGCATATCGTCTAAGCGAGGAATAGGGTGACGGTATCTAACGGTGATAGCATTTATCGGACGACAATCGGAACACATGCGGAAAGTTCCGTCTTTCTTAGGCACGAGAATAACGGGAACGGCACAAGGGCTTAGACTTTCACGTACATGACCCTTGTCGATGAGTTTTTGCACTTGCCGTTGTATCTCCTTTGTTTCCTCGGGGTTGACGCGGTAAGGAGGTTTGTTTGGGAGTGGAGCACCGGGTACGAGGTCGATGCGATGGTAGGTAAAAGCTTGTCGGCGGCTACTTGACTTGGAGTCATAGGTCGAAGCACGAATTCCTTGCCCTTCATCTCGAAATGATAGTGATTCGTCCGTCCATTGTGTGTGACTCCACGATCATATTGCCATGGGCGTCCAAGAATAAGGTGGCACACGGACATTGGTATCACATCACACTCAAGAGTGTCCTCGTAGGCGCCAATCTTGAAAGAGACTTGCACGGTGTGCTCGACTCGAAGAAGTCCGGCGTCGTTGAGCCACTGGACCTTGTAGGGGTGAGGATGCTTCGTCTTGACCAAATGAAGTTTATCGCATAGCTCTTCACTTGCCAAGTTGTGGCAACTTCCTCCATCGATGATAACCTTGACGGCGCGTCCATTGATGCCGGCCTTCGTATGGAAAATAAGACAACGTTGGTCGTCATCTTGTTGATGTTGGAGTGTCAAGACTTTGGAGACAACAAGGTTGGGGCTTGAGTCATTGTCGCAAAACACTTGATTGTCTTCTTCTTCATTGACTTGGCGATGCATAGCGACATGCTCAAGTGCTTCCATCTCATCATCGCTCATGGAGTCATAAGATCTGTCGTCGTTAATGATCATGGTGCGAACGGTCTTGCACTCAAATGACTTGTGGCCTCGTCCTTGGCATTTGAAGCATTTGATGGAGCTCGTCTTGTTGTTATCTTCGGTTGGAGTTGTAGTTGAGGAAGCTCTTTGCTTGAAGTTGTTGGTAGAAGGTGGACGACTCGAGGTAGTCGCATTCTTGTAGCTTGACTTGTCACCGAAGTTTGTAGAAGGCTTGGTAGAGGTAGGAGGAGTAGCCGAAGTCGTTGAAGCTTGGTTGTAGGAGCCGAAGTTCTTAGAGTTGAACTTGGAGTACTTGTAGTCCTCTTGAACTTGTCGCTCCGCTTTGGTTGCTTGGTGTACTAGCTTGAGGAGATTGTTGTATGGTTGGAAGTCCGCAATCTTCTTGATGGGATAATTGAGTCCATTCAAGAATCTTGCCATAGTTTGCTCTTCATCTTCCGTGATGTTGGCTCTTATCATGGCAATCTCCATCTCCTTGTAGTACTCTTCGACGGACTTGGTACCTTGCTTGAGGAGTTGTAGCTTCTTGAACAAGTCACGATTGTAGTGTGTAGGCACGAAGCGTGCTCTCATCACTTCTTTCATTTG
The DNA here is from genome assembly GCA_902687465.1 of Secale cereale. Taxonomy (NCBI): domain Eukaryota; kingdom Viridiplantae; phylum Streptophyta; class Magnoliopsida; order Poales; family Poaceae; genus Secale; species Secale cereale. Next base: position 269,353,647 of record LR738709.1, read on the forward strand.
AGCCCAAGTGGTGATAGGAGGTTCGCCTTTGGCTTCTCTTCTCTCTATGATTTGCTCCCACCAAATGAGAACATAGTCTTGGAACTCAAGTGATGCCATTGCGATCTTCTTCTCTTCATCGAAGTTGTGAAGGCAAAAGATCTTATCAACTTTCAATGCCCATGAGAGGTAGTCTTCGGGATCAATGCTTCCGGAAAACTTTGGCATGGTGAACTTGAGCTTGCCATAGCGATGCTCGTCGTTATTTCCTTGCCTATTGGGAGGATGATCTCGATCTTGGCGGTTTGCCATATCATGTTGCGCTTGAGGATGTAGATGTTCTTGTTGGGGTTGTTGCTCTTGCCGCGCTTGAGGAGGAGCTTCTTCTTGCATTCGTGCTTGATGGCGCCTTTCTTGCATCTCATCTCGAAGGAAATCCTCTTCTTGACGAGTGTGTCGAGTACGGGCGGCCACATTGCGATGTGCATCTTGTAACGCTCGTTGCGCCTCCATAGCTTGAGCTTCTCGACGTTGTTGTGCTTGGTGGTTAGCCTCGGCATCTTGTTCTTCTTGATATTGGCGAGCTCGCTCTTGTTGTTGTTGGCGTAGTCGTTGCCGTTCTTGTGCTTGCTCAAGTGTAGCTTGGTTTTGACGATGTCGTCTTTCTTGCTCGTCGAATAACTCTTGGGAACTCTTGTCATGTAGAGGATGCCGATGTTCATGTCGAGCTTGACGTGCGGCTTGACGAAGAGTGTTTGACGTAGGTGTACTTGAGTCTTGCGTGGAGTCGGTATGTCGACTTGAGCGGCTTCGTCGTTGAGATGATGTTGACGAAGAACGTCGGTTGATGATCAATGTCCGGAGCTCATTGTATTGAGTAGACATGTTGGTGTTGATGAGGTTGATTTGCTCCTTGGTGCTTTGTTGGAATTGTCGCGCGTCCTCGGCAACTTGACCAATGTACTCTCGCATAGCTTCACTCTCTTGATGTAGAGCTCGTTGGACACCGAATAGATGTAGTTTGGTGACGTAGTTGTTCGCTTCTTGAGGATCGTCGAAGATCGGGTTGGCAGATGAACTTGGCCTATCCATCATCACGAGCAGGTATGTGAGTGGGAGAAAGGAGAAGACAATATCAATGTACCTTAACCGAGGTTGAAAATGGATCAATGATCACTCAACAATGTAACCCGGAAATAGCACTATTGGTATCACTTCGTGTCGATTCTCACACCTACACAAGTAAAGCTTTGAGAGGAGCTCGGTTAGGATGTGGCACAAATTCACTGCAATAGTCAAAGTGACTCAAAGATGTTGAAAATGGTTCACAAATTTGCTCATGCAACAAGTAGATCACTAGCAAAGAGTAGTACACGGAACACACGCACGGATAGACAAGTGTGGTTGTGCAACCAAGGATGAGCGAAAAATGTGGTAAACCACGGAAAATGCTCGTGTTGCACAACACTAGAGAGACGCTAACCGATTGCTTAATAGGCGGATACGCACTTGTGCACGACCTATAAGAGGCAAAATGTAACGACTATCTATCACAAGTATGCTATGAGTGTATGATGTGCCGATGCTTGAGCACAAGATGATGTTGCTATGTATGATCTTTTTGGATGCAAGGCGTATGATGCTATTGTTTCTTTGCTTGGATTGGCTCTTTTGCTTAAAAGCTTTTGAGCTCTTTCTTTGGGCACATATGTATGCTTCTCGTATCAAGGTAGCTATAGTGTATGCGGGACACTCTTGCGGCACATGTAGATATGCAAGATACCAAGATGATGTGATGTGACTCACAATGATGTAGTATGCAATATCTATGAGTATCACTAATGTGCACAAGTGTCGTGGCCCGGCAATACTCAAATGGCTAGTCTCAATGGGAAAGCTACGCAAAGATGGTTCATAGGGTGACAATGCAATTGCAAGATAGAATGAGCGAAGTGTCGTCGATGTTACCGTCCTTGCCGAAGTTGAGCGGTGGTGTTGTCGAAGTCTTGCCGTCCCAAGGTAGCCTAAACATCCAAGGAAACGGTGAAACCACAACTCAAGTATCCAAGGCGAATGGAGACAAACTTTTCAAACTCGAAGCGGTGAAGCGATGGTGGTTGTTGCGGAAGATTGGTGGTGGTATTGCGGGAGGATGGGTGGATCACCGAACGAAAATGGCGGTGGAAGAGTGCAAGATGTTGTGTGGTGGTGGTTTTGTGGCTGCGGGAGGCCGGATGTCCGGGCCAAAGGCCGGATGTCCGGGCTGGGCCGGATGTCCGGGGCACGTGCCGGATGTCCGGGGTGCCCTAGCCACGTTGCAAAGGGTGGTTTCGGGGCAAAAATTCGGCGGATTTTGCGGATGAAATTTGGGGAAAAGTGGGGGAAAAGCTAGATCCACACGTGGCACAGCAAATCCATGGAACAAATTCAACAAAATCTTGCCAAATCAACAGATCACAGAAAATTTTTGGGGCCCTTTTTGTGGGGAATTTTTCGAAATTGGGAAGAACACGAGAAAAACAAGCTAGAAGACGGGGTGTGGGGCTCCAAAATCGTGATCAACCTTGCTCTTGATACCAAGATGGTATAGGGTGGAACCCTAATCAGCGGACCTTTCACGATTTGGAGGGTGGCACACGATGAACACGGGGAAACACCAGAGAAAGACGGGAAAACACAAGAGAGAACACTCAAATCAACACGGTAGCAATCACACAAGTGCTAGATTCGCGATACAAGGTCGAGGTACATGATCCAAAGTCAACAACGGTGATACAGATAGTCTTCTCCCGGAGGAGGTCTTGGAATCCCGTGGGATCTTCCCGCTAGGGGTCTTGAATCCAGAGGTGGATCTTTTCCGTAGAGGCGCACCGTCTCGTGGGAGAAATCCACACAAGTATCAAATGAGCTAAACCACAGCTAACCCTAAACGGAATGAGGAGGGGAGTATATATAGTCTACGGGGCGAAGGGGTACACGGGCCTCGGCCCAAGTGCTGCGCGCAGGCAGGTCAGGAGCCGGACGTCCGGGCAGTGGGCCGGATGTCCGGGACTTCGCGGGGCGCCGGATGTCCGGGGCGGGGGCCCGGATGTCCGGGCGGGAGGAGCCGAGCCTCGGGTGCTCTCTGGACAGGAGCGCCGGATTTCCGGGCCCGAGGCCGGATGTCCGGGCCGTGCTTGGCCGGATGTCCGGGCCCTGGCCGGATGTCCGGGCCCTGTGGCTGGCCTTCTGTAGAGAGATGCCCAGGGGCCGGATGTCCGGGCCAGGGGGCCGGATGTCCGGGGCCTGGAGCTGCTTTCTGGTCTCCTTGTTGCATCAGCTCGTCCATGACCTTGGGGACTTGTCCATCTTCAAGCTCCTCTCCGATGTGGTCTCCTTCACACTTGAGCACACAAAGCACACTCGCTTGAGGTAGCAACCATGTCTCGTAAGATTCATAAGGGAGTAGGGCTAGGAGTGACGTCACCTCGGTCTCGAAAGCTCTAGCACGAGCACGTGTCATCGGTCCTTGAGGCACTTGAGGGGGTGAAGGAGGGTCCATGGGGATGGCCCTAGGATACACCGTATCAATTGTTCTTGTATCTTCGTGCACCTTCTTGAGATAGCTTGCTCGAGCACTTGCATCCATGTTGATGCGCTCTTGTAGCGGTAGAGGTAGAATGTCCAAAGGTGCAACGGGTTGAAGCCGTAGACAACCTCGAATGGCGACTTGCCGGTGGTCGAATGTCTTGCGCGGTTGTAGGCGTACTCGGCGATGGGTAAGCAATTCTCCCATTCCCGGATGTTCCGCTTGATCAATACACGAAGAAGAGTGGAGAGCGTGCGGTTCGTCACCTCCGTCTGGCCGTCCGTTTGTGGGTGGTACGCTGAAGAAAAGAGTAGCTTGATTCCCAGCTTGGCACATAGTGTTTTCCAAAAGTAACTCAGGAACTTGACGTCCCGGTCCAACACGATCGTTTTAGGCACGCCATGAAGACGAAGTATCTCCCTGCAAAAGAGAGTGGCAACATGTGAAGCATCGTCGATCTTGTTACAAGGAATGAAATGAGCCATTTTGGAGAATCTATCTACCACCACAAGCACAGAATCTTTGCCCGTTTGGGTCCTAGGCAAGCCAAGTATGAAATCCATGCTTATGTCTTCCCATGGATGATATGGAATAGGGAGAGGCATATAAAGGCCGTGAGATTGAGCTTTGGACTTAGCTTTGCGGCATGTCGAACATCGGTTGGTGAGGCGTGAGACGTCACGAAGCATCTTGGGCCAAAAATAGTTCTTAGAGAGAGTAGCAAACGTCTTGTCGCGTCCAAAGTGTCCCATGAGTCCTCCTCCATGCGATTCCTCCAAAAGGAGCAAACGAAGCGAAGACTCGGGAATACAAAGTTTGTTAGCTCTCATAAGATATCCATCCTTGATGTAGTAATGTTCCCAAGAATTGTGAGTCAAGCATTTAGCATAAGCATTTGCAAAGAAAGGATCATGCTCATATAAATCTTTAATATGCTCAAAGCCAATCACATTCAACTCAAGTTGTGTAACAAGCATGCATTTGCGGGAAAGCGCGTCCGCCACAACATTTTCTTTGCCCTTGATGTATTTGATGACATAGGGAAAAGACTCAATGAACTCACTCCATTTAGCATGACGCTTGTTCAACTTAGTTTGACCTTTGAGATACTTGAGTGTCTCATGGTCCGTATGAAGAATGAATTCATGAGGTCTAAGATAATGTTCCCAAACACGTAGAACTCTCACCAAGGCATAAAGCTCTTTATCATATATGGGGTAGTTAAGTTGCGCTCCTGATAGCTTCTCGCTAAAGTACGCAATTGGGCGCTTTTCTTGCATTAGCACGCCACCTATGCCGGTACCACTACCTCAAACGGTTTGTCAAAGTTTGGCAGGGCTAGAAGTGGTGCGTGCGTGAGCAAGCTCTTAAGCTCATTGAACGCGTTTTCTTGTGAAGGACCCCAAATGAAGGGTGCGTTCTTCTTGCTCAAAGCGTGTAGAGGCATAGCAATGGTGCTAAAGTCCTTCACAAAACGTCGATAGAAACCGGCTAAACCAAGGAAACTACGCACTTGCATGAGATTCTGTGGTTGATGCCAAGTTTGAATTGCTTCAATTTTAGTTTCATCAACGTGAACACCTTGAGAAGACATGACAAATCCTAGGAAGACAACCTTGTCAACGCCAAAAGTGCATTTCTCCATATTAGCATATAATTGTTGTTTGCGAAGTGCTTGCAAAACAAGTTGTACATGGTCAACATGTTCTTCAAGCGACTTGCTAAAGACGAGAATGTCATCAAAATAAACCACGACAAAGACACCTATGTAGGGTCTAAGAACAAAGTGCATAAGGCGCACAAAAGTGTCGGGTGCTTCCGATAAGCCCATTGGCATGACAAGCCACTCATATAACCCAAACTTGGTTTTGAAAGCAGTTTTCCACTCATCACCCTCTTGAATGCGAATTTGGTAGTAGCCACTTTTAAGATCAATTTTTGAAAAGATGGTGGCACCACAAAGTTCATCAAGCATGTCATCTAAGCGAGGAATAGGGTGACAATATCTAACGGTGATAGCATTTATCGGACGGCAATCGAAACACATGCGAAAAGTTCCGTCTTTCTTAGGCACGAGAATAACGGGAACGGCACAAGGGCTTAGACTTTCACGTACATGACCCTTGTCGATGAGTTTTTGCACTTGCCGTTGTATCTCCTTTGTTTCCTCGGGGTTGACGCGGTAAGGAGCCTTGTTAGGAAGTGGAGCACCGGGTACGAGGTCGATACGGTGTTCTATCCCTCGAAGTGGAGGTAGACCCGGTGGTAGCTCATCCGGAAAGACGTCCGAGAATTCCTGCAACAATTGAGACAACACAAAAGGTGGAGGTGGTGAAGTGTTAGTAGGTTTGGCTCCCCCTTTGCATAAAAGCACAAGGTGGAAGACGCTCGATGGGTTGTCACACACTTCTCTCATCTCACGTTTGGTAGCAAATAGCACTAGTTGCTTCTTGTCGCTCATCGTGGAGTCGCTCATATTTGGCTTGTGGCTCTCACTCTCTTTTTGGTGGCTCGCTCTCTCACCATTCTCTCCACGATGGGTGGTAGGTACAAGCTTGTCGGCGGCAACTTGACTTGGCGACATTGGCCGAAGCACGAATTCCTTGCCCTTCATCTTGAAATGATAGTGATTCGTCCGTCCATTGTGTGTGACTCCACGATCATATTGCCATGGGCGTCCAAGAATAAGGTGGCACACGGACATGGGTATCACATCACACTCAAGAGTGTCCTCGTAGGTGCCAATCTTGAAAGAGACTTGCACGGTGTGCTCGACTCGAAGAATTCCGGCGTCGTTTAGCCATTGGACCTTGTAGGGGTGCGGATGCTTCGTCTTGACCAAATGAAGCTTGTCGCATAGCTCTTCACTTGCCAAGTTGTGGCAACTTCCTCCATCGATGATAACCTTGACGGCGCGTCCATTGATGCCGGCCTTCGTATGGAAAATGTGATGAGAGCACGCTTTGTGCCTACACACTACAACCGCGACTTGTTCAAGAAGCTACAACTCCTCAAGCAAGGTACCAAGTCCGTTGAAGAGTACTACAAAGAGATGGAGATTGCCATGATACGAGCAAACATCACGGAGGATGACGAGCAAACTATGGCGAGATTCTTGAATGGACTCAACTATCCTATCAAGAAGATTGCGGACTTCCAACCATACAACAATCTCCTCGAGCTAGTACATCAAGCAACCAAAGCGGAGCGACAAGTTCAAGAGGACTACAAGTACTCCAAGTTCAACTCCAAGAACTTCGGCTCCTACAACCAAGCTTCAACGACTTCGGCTACTCCTCCTACCTCTACCAAGCCTTCTACAAACTTCGGTGACAAGTCAAGTTACAAGAATGCGACTACATCGAGTCGTCCACCTTCTACCAACAACTTCAAGCCAAGAGCCTCCTCAACTACAACTCCAACCGAAGATAACAACAAGACGATGGAGGAAGTTGCCACAATGGACGCTCCGTCAAGGTTATCATCGATGGAGGAAGTTGCCACAACTTGGCAAGTGAAGAGCTATGCGACAACCTTCATTTGGTCAAGACGAAGCATCCTCACCCCTACAAGGTCCAGTGGCTCAACGACGCCGGACTTCTTTGAGTCGAGCACACCGTGCAAGTCTCTTTCAAGATTGGCGCCTACGAGGACACTCTTGAGTGTGATGTGATACCCATGTCCGTGTGCCACCTTATTCTTGGACGACCATGGCAATATGATCGTGGAGTCACACACAATGGACGGACGAATCACTATCATTTCAAGATGAAGGGCAAGGAATTCGTGCATCGGCCAATGTCTCCAAGTCAAGTTGCCGCCGACAAGCTTGTACCTACCACCCATCGTGGAGAGAATGGTGAGAGAGCGAGCCACCAAAAGGAGAGCGAGAGCCACAAGCCAAATATGAGCGACTCCACGATGAGCGACAAGAAGCAACTAGTGCTATTTGCTACCAAACGTGAGATGAGAGAAGTGTGTGAGAACCCATCGAGCGTCTTCCACCTTGTGCTTTTATGCAAAGGGGAAGCCAAACCTACTAACACTTCACCACCCCCACCTTTTGTGTTGTCTAAATTGTTGCAGGAATTCTCGGACGTCTTTCCGGATGAGCTACCACCGGGTCTACCCCCACTTCGAGGGATAGAACATCGCATCGACCTCGTACCCGGTGCTCCACTTCCAAACAAGGCTCCTTACCACGTCAACCCCGAGGAAACAAAGGAGATACAACGGCAAGTGCAAAAACTCATCGACAAGGGTCATGTACGTGAAAGTCTAAGCCCTTGTGCCGTTCCCGTTATTCTCGTGCCTAAGAAAGACGAAACTTTTCGCATGTGTTCCGATTGCCGCCCGATAAATGCTATCACCGTTAGATATCGTCACCCTATTCCTCGCTTAGATGACATGCTTGATGAACTTTGTGGTGCCACCATCTTTTCAAAAATTGATCTTAAAAGTGGCTACTACCAAATTCGCATTCAAGAGGGTGATGAATGGAAAACTGCTTTCAAAACCAAGTTTGGGTTATATGAGTGGCTTGTCATGCCAATGGGCTTATCGGAAGCACCCGGCACTTTTGTGCGTCTTATGCACTTTGTTCTTAGACCCTACATAGGTGTCTTTGTCGTGGTTTACTTTGATGACATTCTTGTGTTTAGCAAGTCGCTTGAAGAACATGTTGACCATGTCCAACTAGTTTTGCAAGCACTTCGCAAACAACAATTATATGCAAATATGGAAAAATGCACTTTTGGCGTTGACAAGGTTGTCTTTCTAGGATTTGTCGTTTCTTCTCAAGGTGTTCACGTTGATGAAACTAATATTTAAGCAATTAAAACTTGGCCTCAACCAAAGAATCTCATGCAAGTGCGTAGTTTCCTTGGTCTAGCCGGTTTCTATCGACGTTTTGTGAAGGACTTTAGCACCATTGCTATGCCTCTACACGCTTTGAGCAAGAAGAAAGCACCCTTCATTTGGGGTCCTTCACAAGACACCGCGTTCAATGAGCTTAAGAGCTTGCTCACGCACGCACCACTTCTAGCCCTACCAAACTTTGACAAACCATTTGAGATTCATTGTGATGCTAGTGGTACCGGCATAGGTGGCGTGCTAATGCAAGAAAAGCGCCCAATTGCGTACTTTAGCGAGAAGCTATCGGGAGCGCAACTTAACTATCCTATCTATGATAAAGAGCTTTATGCCTTGGTGAGAGTTCTACGTGTTTGGGAACACTATCTTCGACCTCATGAATTCATTCTTCATACGGACCATGAGACACTCAAGTATCTCAAAGGTCAAACTAAGTTGAACAAGCGTCATGCTAAATGGAGTGAGTTCATTGAGTCTTTTCCCTATGTCATCAAATACATCAAGGGCAAAGAAAATGTTGTGGCGGACGCGCTTTCCCGCAAATGCATGCTTGTTACACAACTTGAGTTGAATGTGATTGGCTTTGAGCATATTAAAGATTTATATGAGCATGATCCTTTCTTTGCAAATGCTTATGCTAAATGCTTGAATCACAATTCTTGGGTACATTACTACATCAAGGATGGATATCTTATGAGAGCTAACAAACTTTGCATTCCCGAGTCTTCGCTTCGTTTGCTCCTTTTGCAGGAATCGCATGGAGGAGGACTCATGGGACACTTTGGACGTGACAAGACGTTTGCTACTCTCTCTAAGAACTATTTTTGGCCCAAGATGCTTCGTGACGTCTCACGCCTCACCAACCGATGTTCGACATGCCGCAAAGCTAAGTCCAAAGCTCAATCTCACGGTCTTTATATGCCTCTCCCTATACCATATCATCCATGGGAAGACATAAGCATGGATTTCATACTTGGCTTGCCTAGGACTCCAACGGGCAAAGATTCTGTGCTTGTGGTGGTAGATAGATTCTCCAAAATGGCTCATTTCATTCCTTGCAACAAGATCGACGATGCTTCACATGTTGCCACTCTCTTTTGCAGGGAGATACTTCGTCTTCATGGCGTGCCTAAAACGATCGTGTCGGACCGGGACGTCAAGTTCCTGAGTTACTTTTGGAAAACACTATGTGCCAAGATGGGAATCAAGCTCCTCTTTTCTTCGGCGTACCACCCACAGACAGACGGCCAGACGGAAGTGACGAACCGCACGCTTTCCACTCTCCTTCGTGTGTTGATCAAGAGGAACATCCGGGAATGGGAGCATTGCTTGCCAATCGCCGAGTTCGCCTACAACCGCGCAAGACACTCCACAACCGGCAAGTCCCCCTTCGAGATCGTCTACGGCTTCAACCCGTTGTCGCCTTTGGACATCCTACCTCTTCCTCTCCAAGAGCGCACGAACATGGACGCAAGTGCACGAGCAAGTTATCTCAAGAAGGTGCACGAAGATACAAGGGCGATGATCGAGCGCCAAGTCCAACGTCTCGCCACCAAGCTCAACGTCAACAAGGCACCGATGGTGTTCAACCCGGGAGATCTTGTTTGGCTCCACCTTCGCAAGGACCGTTTCCCACACGAGCGCAAGTCCAAGCTTCTACCTCGCGCCGACGGACCCTTCAAGGTGCTAGCATGCTACAACAACAACGCCTACAAGATCGACATCCCACGAGACAAGTACTCCGTAAGCGATACTTTAAACATCAAGGACCTCTCTCCTTTCCATGGTGATGAAGATTTCGATCCGAGGTCGGATCTTTCCCAAGGGAGGGGAGATGATGCGGAGCATCCCAAGGGCATCCCCATGGACCCTCCTTCACCCCCTCAAGTGCCTCAAGGACCGATGACACGTGCTCGTGCTAGAGCTTTCGAGACCGAGGTGACGTCACTCCTAGTCCTACTTCCTTATGAATCTTGCGAGACATGGTTGCTACCTCAAACGGGTGTGCTTTGTGTGCTCAGGTGTGAAGGAGACCCCATCGGAGAAGAGCTTGAAGATGGACAAGTCCCCAAGGTCATGGGCGAGCTGATGCAACAAGAAGACCAGAAAGCAGCTCCAGGCCCCGGACATCCGGCCCCCTGGCCCGGACATCCGGCCCCTGGGCATCTCTCTACAGACGGCCAGCCACAGGGCCCGGACATCCGGCCAGGGCCCGGACATCCGGCCAAGCACGGCCCGGACATCCGGCCTCGGGCCCGGAAATTCGGCGCTCCTGTCCAGAGAGCATCCGAGGCTCGGCTCCTCCCGCCCGGACATCCGGGCCCCCGCCCCGGACATCCGGCGTCCCGCGAAGTCCCGGACATCCGGCCCGCTGCCCGGACGTCCGGCTCCTGATCTGCCTGCGCGCAGCACTTGGGCCGAGGCCCGTGTATCCCTTCGTCCCCGTAGACTATATATACTCCTCTCCTCATTCCGTTTATGGTTAGCTGTGGTTTAGCTCATTTGATACTTGTGTGGATTTCTCCCACAAGACGGTGCGCCTCTACGGAGAAGATCCACCTCTGGATTCAAGACCCCTAACGGGAAGATCCCCCGGGATATCAAGACCTCCTCCGGGAGAAGACTATCTGTATCACCGTTGTTGACCTTGGATCATGGATCTCAACCTTGTATCGCGAATCTAGCATTTGTGTGATTGCTTTCGTGTTGATTTGAGTGTTCTCTCTTGTGTTTTCCCCATCTTTCTCCGTGTTTTCCCCGTGTTCATCGTGTGCCATCCTCCAAATCGTGAAAGGTCCGCTGATTAGGGTTCCACCCTACATCATTGTTGCTCTTGCCGCGCTTGAGGAGGAGCTTCTTCTTGCATTCTTGTTTGATGGCGCCTTTCTTGCATCTCATCGCGAAGGAAATCCTCTTCTTGACGATTGTGTCGAGTGCGGGCTGCCACATTGCGATGTGCATCTTGTAGAGCACGTTGCGCCTCCATAGCTTGAGCTTCTCGACGTTGTTGTGCTTGGCGGTTAGCCTCGGCATCTTGTTCCTCTTGATATTGGCGAGCTCGCTCTTGTTGTTGTTGGCGTAGTCGTTGCCGTTCTTGTGCTTGCTCAAGTGTAGCTTGGTTTTGACGACGTCGACTTTCTTGCTCGTCGAATAACTCTTGTGAACTTTTGTCATGTAGAGGATGACGATGTTCATGTCGAGCTTGACGTGCGGCTTGACGAAGGGTGTTTGACGTAGGTGTACTTGAGTCTTGCGTTGAGTCGGTGTGTTGACTTGAGCGACTACGTCTTTGAGATGATGTTGAGGAAGAACGTCGGTTGATGATCAATGTCCGGAGCTCATTGTATTGAGTAGACATGTTGGTGTTGATGAGGTCGATTTGCTCCTTGGTACTTTGTTGGAATTGGCGCGCGTCCTCGGCGACTTGGCCAATGTACTCTCGCATAGCTTCACTCTCTTGATGTAGAGCTCGTTGGACACCGAAGAGATGTAGTTTGGTGATGTAGTTGTTCGCTTCTTGAGGATCGTCGAAGATCGGGTTCGAAGATGAACTTGGCCTATCCATCATCACAAGCAAGTATGTGAGTGGAGAAAGGAGAAGACAATATCAATGTACCTTAACCGAGGTTGAAAATGGATCAATGATCACTCAACAATGTAACCCGGAAATAGCACTATTGGTATCACTTCGTGTCGATTCTCACACCTACACAAGTAAAGCTTTGAGAGGAGCTCGGCTAGGATGTGGCACAAATTCAATGCAATCGTCAAAATGACTCAAAGATGTTGAAAATGGTTCACAAATTTGCTCATGCAACAAGTAGATCACTAGCAAAGAGTAGCACACGGAACACACGCACGGATAGATAAATGTGGTTGTGCAACCAAGGGTGAGCGAAAATGTGGTAAACCACGGAAAATGCTCGTGTTGCACAACACTAGAGAGACGCTAACTGATACGGTGTATCCTATGGACATCACCATGTCAAGAGTCTGCTTGGCAAGTGACACGTGTGACCTCTACTTCTCATACAAAAAGGTGAATCATCTCCTTTACACGTGTCCACTTGACCCCTTCGAGGATGGTATACTACTTGACACTCCACTCGTGTGCATGCATAGGTATTGTCGGAGCTTCACGGATGACGAGGAGGAGTGCAAGCGCCAAGGATCACCTACACCATCCGCGAGGGAAGCGTGGAAGAGAAGACGGAAGAAACGGAGCTGCTGCAAGCTACAGGCCCCGGACGACCGGCGTTTACCGGACATCCGACGCGTCCCAGGCGACCGGACGACCGGAGGCCACCGGACGTCCGTGACATCGGCAACAGAACCAAAATACCGGAAGTCCGAGAAGATACCGGACGTCCGGTCCCTCCCGAGCCACCGGACGTCCGGTGTCCAGCGGACGACCGACACCTGTCTGCGTACAGTGATCGGGCCCGAGGCCCATGTATCCCTTTCGCCCCTCACTTACCCCTTGGTGGCCATAGACTATATAAACTCCTCCACCTCCACCATTTTAGGGTTAGCATTGATTTAGCTCATATGTGAGATAGAGCTTTGCTCATCCATACCGGATCTACTCCACGAGAGAGACCGCGGCCCCTCTACGGAGAAGATCCACCTTGGATTCAAGACCCCTAACGGGAAGATCCTTCACGGATTCAAGGCCTCCTCTTGGAGATGAACTCTACCCATGTATCTTTCCCTTTGTTGTTCATGTATCTTGTGATCTTGTGTGTTTGATTGTCTAGTGGATGTGTGATTGGACTTGTTCTTGTGTGTTTCCTCTCGTGTTTCCCCCGTTTCCCTTTGTGTTCTTCGTGTTCATCGTGGGATCCCCTCCATTTCGTGAAAGATCTGCTGATTAGGGTTCCACCCTGTATCATATGGTATCAAGAGCCACGGTTTCTCACGAATTTGGAGCCCCCTCCACCGTTTTCTACCCTTGTTTTGTGTGATTTCGTCCAAAATTCGAAAATCCCCACCAAAAATAGCCCCAAAAAATTTTGTGATCTATTGGTTTGATGACATTTTGTTGATTTTGATCCATGGATTTGCTTGTTTTCAAGTGGATCTAGCATTTCCCCAAGTTTCCCCATCTTTCATCCACGAAATCTCATCAATTTTGACCCCAAAATCTCCATTTTCCGCCCAAAATCGCGTCCCGGATCTCAAATCTCGAGTTGACCCCGACCCACCGGACGACCGGCCTTTTACCGGACGTCCGGACCCTCTCGAAGCACCGGACGTCCGGAACTCACCGGACGACCGGAACCACCTATACAGCAAAAATTACCGGATTTCCGGTCTTTTCCGGACGTCCGGTATCCCCAGATTTTGACTTCGGCTGATTTTTGTTTTGGTCATAACTAATTCATACGTACTCCGATTTGGACGTTCTTTAGCTCGTTTCGAAGCTCTTGACATTCCCCATACCAGAAAAATACAACCATATTAATTTGACTCCATCATATTTTGTGGATTTTGGCATCTTTGCCTAGGGCCTCCACCACATCATCCGCTATACCACCACCGACTTCCGCAACCTAACCATTTTGTCCCCCATAGCATTTGTGGTTGCTTGAGTAGTGATTTGAGTCTCCTAAGGTGTTTAGGCTACTTAGGGACCATTGCTTCTTCATCAACCACCTCCACCACTTCCGCATACCCATTGCCCACTATACATTTCCACACAACCTAACCCAATTTTGTTCGAGCTTGTTTGAGTTGTGGCTTGTGTCTCCTAAGGTGTTTCGGCTACTTAGGGACCGTGACTTCAACTCCGACACCGTGTATAACCCTTCATTCCACTTCCGCAACCACCACGGCATTGCCGCTACCACCATTTGATATTTGTCCTTGAGATTTTGAGTTGTGGTTTTTCCGTTTCCTAAGGTGTTTCGGCTAATTAGGAACGGGTCTACATCAAGAGCACCACCTCTCATCATCGACCCGGACGGTAACCTCGACGACATCATTGTATATTCCCCTTGCAATTGCATTGTTAACCCCTAGCCCATTTTGCGTCACTTGCCTATCGAGACTAGCCTTTGAGTATTGCCGGCAACGTTACTTGTGCACATTAGTGATCATCGATCCGCCCTTCCATTGCATATATACCATATCATATTGGTATCATCATATCATCCTTTGTGTCACAAGATTGTTCCCGCATATACACAATTGCTATCTTGGTTTGTGCATCGTGTCCATATACAAAAAAAAAGAGAGAATAAAGCTTTTAAGCAAAAAGAGAAAGACAAAGAAGCTTGTAAGCAAGAGCCATAGCATCGCATCATTAAGATTGTCATACTCGATCATTTTGGATCATACCACCGGAATACCATACATATAGCATACTTGGGATAGAAGTTCATACATTCGCATCTTATAGGTTGTGCACAAGTGTCGTATCCGCCTATAGAGCAATCGTGCTAGCGTCTCTCTTGAGTTGTGCAACACGAGCGTTTTCCGTGGATTCCACATTTTGGCTCATTCCTTGGTTGCACGACCCCATCTATCTTTCCGTGTGTGTGTTTCCGTGTACCACATATTGCTTTTGGTCTACTTGTTTCACTTGCGAATTTGTGAATCTCTTTCAACATTATTGACTCTTTCTAACATTTTGCATCAAATTTTTGTGCCACTATCCTCACCGAGCTCCACCATAAGCTTTACTTGATAGGTGTGAGTGAACAAGTCCGGTACCAATTCCACTATTCTTTCATTTCACATTGAGTGAAACGGGATACATCCTCAACGTTGGGAAAAGGTAACTTGGTATTGTTTATCTCATCTCCTACTCACCTTTGCTCGAGTCTTGTGATGGATAGGAAAAGCATTTCATCTACTTCGGTCTACAACAACAACGACAAGTTCGATGCCATGACGAACAACTTGTGCGCCAACATGAATGCTCAAATGGAGGAGCTCAAAGCCCTCATCAAGAACCGCAAGAGGTCTCCCTCATCTTCGAGAAGACGCTCAAGTGCACATCCTTCCGAGCTACCATCTCCGGCAAGATCTCATCGGCATCGACACCATCAACGACAAGAACGTGAATGATACAGGGTGGAACCCTAATCAGCGGATCTTTCACGTTTGGAGGTTGGCACACGATGAACACGGGGAATCACAAGGGAAAGATGGGAGAAACACAAGAGGAAAACACTCAATCAACACGAAAGCAATCACACAAATGCTAGATTCGCGATACAAGGTTGAGATCCATGATCCAAGGTCAACAACGGTGATACAGATAGTCTTCTCCCGGAGGAGGTCTTGGTATCCCGGGGGATCTTCTCCGATGAAGGAGGTCCTGAATCCGAAGTGGATCTTCTCCGTAGAGGCGCACCGTCTCGTGGGAGAAATCCACACAAGTGTCAAAATGAGCTAAACCACAGCTAACCCTAAACGGAATGAGGAGAGGAGTATATATAGTCTACGGGGCGAACGGGTACATGGGCCTCGGCCCAGGGGGCTGCACGCAGGCAGATCAGGGGCCGGATGTCCGGGCGGCGGCCCGGATGTCCGGGTCTTCGAGGGGTGCCGGACGTCCGGGGCGAGGAGCCGGATGTCCGGGCTGGAGCGGCCTGGTCTCGGGTGCTCTCTGGACAGAAGCGCCGGATTTCCGGGCCCGGGGCCGGATGTCCGGGCCATGCTTGGCCGGATGTCCGGGCCCTGGCCGGATGTCCGGGCCCTGGCCGGATGTCCGGGCCCTGTAGCTTCAGTTGCTGCTGGCCTTCTGTAGTTGATGGCCCAGGTGCCGGATGTCCGGGCCATGGGGCCGGATGTCCGGGGCCTGGAGTTCCCTTCTGCCCTTCTCGATGGATCAGTTCGTCCGTGGCCTTGGGGACTTGTCCATCTTCACGCTCTTCTCCGAAGCGGTCTCCTTCACACCTGAGCACACAAAGCACACTCGCTTGAGGTAGCAACCATGTCTCGCAAGATTCATAAGGAAGTTGGGCTAGGAGTGACGTCACCTCGGTCTCGAAAGCTCTAGCACGAGCACGTGTCATCGGTCCTCGAGGCACTTGAGGGGGTGAAGGAGGGTCCATGGTGATGGCCCTAGGATACACCGTATCATCTCCCCTCCCTTGGGAAAGATCCGACCTCGGATCGAAATCTTCATCACCATGGAAAGGAGAGAGGTCCTTGATGTTGAAAGTATCGCTCACGGAGTACTTGTCTCGTGGGATGTCGATCTTGTAGGCATTGTCGTTGTAGCGTGCTAGCACCTTGAAGGGTCCGTCGGCGCGAGGTAGAAGCTTGGACTTGCGCTCGAGTGGGAAGCGGTCCTTGCGAAGGTGAAGCCAAACAAGATCTCCCGGTTGGAACACCATCGGTGCCTTGTTGACGTTGAGCTTGGTGGCGCGACGGTGGACTTGTCTCTCGATCATCGCCCTTGTGTCTTCGTGCACCTTCTTGAGATAAGTTGCCCTTGCACTTGCGTCCATGTTCGTGCGCTCTTGGAGAGGAAGCGGTAGGATGTCCAAAGGTGACAATGGGTTGAAGCCGTAGACGATCTCGAAGGGGGACTTGCCGGTTGTGGAGTGTCTTGCGCGGTTGTAGGCGAACTCGGCGATTGGTAAGCAATGCTCCCATTCCCGGATGTTCCTCTTGATCAACACACGAAGAAGAGTGGATAGCGTGCGGTTCGTCACCTCCGTCTGACCGTCCGTTTGTGGATGGTACGCCGAAGAAAATAGAAGCTTGATTCCGAGCTTGGCACATAGTGTTTTCCAAAAGTAACTCAGGAACTTGACGTCCCGGTCAGAGACGATCGTTTTGGGCACGCCGTGTAGACGAAGTGATATAGGGTGGAACCCTAATCAGCGGATCTTTCACGTTTGGAGGTTGGCACACGATGAACACGGGGAAAACACGGAGAGAGATGGGGAAAACACACGAGAGAACACTCAAATCAACACGGAAGCAATCACACAAGTGCTAGATTCGCGATACAAGGTCGAGATACATGATCCAAAGTCAACAACGGTGATACAGATAGTCTTCTCCCGGAGGAGGTCTTGGAATCCCGTGGGATCTTCCCGTTAGGGGTCTTGAATCCAGAGGTGGATCTTCTCCGTAGAGGCGCACCGGTCTCGTGGGAGAAATCCACACAAGTGTCAAATGAGCTAAAACCACAGCTAACCCTAAACGGAAAGAGGAGAGGAGTATATATAGTCTACGGGGCGAATGGGTACATGGGCCTCGGCCCAGGGGCTGCACGCAGGCAGATCAGGGGCCGGATGTCCGGGCTACGGCCCGGATGTCCGGGGCTTCATGGGTCGCCGGATGTCCGGGGCGGGGACCCGGATGTCCGGGCGGGAGTGGCCGCGCCTCGGGTGCTCTCTGGACAGAGGCGCCGGATTTCCGGGCGCGGGGCCGGATGTCCGGGCCGTGCCTGGCCGGATGTCCGGGCCCTGGCCGGATGTCCGGGCCCTGTAGCCTCGGCTGCTGTTGGCCTTCTGTAGGTGAATGCCCAGGGGCCGGATGTCCGGGCCAGGGGGCCGGATGTCCGGGTCCTGGAGCTCTCTTCTGCCCTTCTCGATGCATCAGCTCGTCCGTGGCCTTGGGGACTTGTCCATCTTCAAGCTCTTCTCCGAAGTGGTCTCCTTCACACCTGAGCACACAAAGCACACTCGCTTGAGGTAGCAACCATGTCTCGCAAGATTCATAAGGGAGTTGGGCTAGGAGTGACGTCACCTCGGTCTCAAAAGCTCTAGCACGAGCACGTGTCATCGGTCCTTGAGGCACTTGAGGGGGTGAAGGAGGGTCCATGGTGATGGCCCTAGGATACACCGTATCATGACGTCTCACGCTTCACCAACCGCTGTTCTACATGCCGCAAAGCTAAGTCCAAAGCTCAATCTTATGGTCTTTATATGCCTCTTCCTATTCCATATCACCCATGGGAAGACATAAGCATGGATTTCATACTTGGCTTGCCTAGGACTCAAAATGGCAAAGATTCCGTGCTTGTCGTGGTAGATAGGTTCTCCAAAATGGCTCATTTCATTCCTTGTAACAAGATCGACGATGCTTCACATGTTGCAACTCTCTTTTGCAGGGAGATACTTCGTCTACACGGCGTGCCCAAAACGATCGTCTCCGACCGGGACGTCAAGTTCCTGAGTTACTTTTGGAAAACACTATGTGCCAAGCTCGGAATCAAGCTTCTATTTTCTTCGGCGTACCATCCACAAACGGACGGCCAGACAGAGGTGACGAACCGCACGCTATCCACTCTTCTTCGTGTGTTGATCAAGAGGAACATCCGGGAATGGGAGCATTGCTTACCAATCGCCGAGTTCGCCTACAACCGCGCAAGACACTCCACAACCGGCAAGTCCCCCTTCGAGATCGTCTACGGCTTCAACCCGTTGTCACCTTTGGACATCCTACCGCTTCCTCTCCAAGAGCGCACGAACATGGACGCAAGTGCAAGGGCAACTTATCTCAAGAAGGTGCACGAAGACACAAGGGCGATGATCGAGCGACAAGTCCACCGTCGCGCCACCAAGCTCAACGTCAACAAGACACCGATGGTGTTCCAACCGGGCGATCTTGTTTGGCTTCACCTTCGCAAGGACCGCTTCCCACAAGAGCGCAAGTCCAAGCTTCTACCTCGCGCCGACGGACCCTTCAAGGTGCTAGCACGCTACAACGACAACGCCTACAAGATCGACATCCCACGGGACAAGTACTCCGTGAGCGATACTTTCAACATCAAGGACCTCTCTCCTTTCCATGGTGATGAAGATTTCGATCCGAGGTCGGATCTTTCCCAAGGGAGGGGAGATGATACGGTGTATCCTAGGGCCATCCCCATGGACCCTCCTTCACCCCCTCAAGTGCCTCAAGGACCGATGACACGTGCTCGTGCTAGAGCTTTCGAGACCGAGGTGACGTCACTCCTAGCCCTACTCCCTTATGAATCTTACGAGACATGGTTGCTACCTCAAGCGAGTGTGCTTTGTGTGCTCAGGTGTGAAGGAGACCACATCGGAGAAGAGCTTGAAGATGGACAAGTCCCCAAGGTCATGGACGAGCTGATGCAGCAAGGAGACCAGAAAGCAGCTCCAGGCCCCGGACATCCGGCCCCCTGGCCCGGACATCCGGCCCCTGGGCATCTCTCTACAGAAGGCCAGCCACAGGGCCCGGACATCCGGCCAGGGCCCGGACATCCGGCCAAGCACGGCCCGGACATCCGGCCTC
Source organism: Secale cereale (assembly GCA_902687465.1). NCBI lineage: Eukaryota > Viridiplantae > Streptophyta > Magnoliopsida > Poales > Poaceae > Secale > Secale cereale. The sequence goes on from LR738709.1 coordinate 269,373,292, forward strand.
GGGCCCGGAAATTCGGCGCTCCTGTCCAGAGAGCACCCGAGGCTCGGCTCCTCCCGCCCGGACATCCGGGCCCACGGCCCGGACATCCGGCGCCCCGCGAAGTCCCGGACATCCGGCCCACTGCCCGGACGTCCGGCTCCTGATCTGCCTGCGCGCAGCACTTGGGCCGAGGCCCGTGTACCCCTTCGCCCCGTAGACTATATATACTCCCCTCCTCATTCCGTTTAGGGTTAGCTATGGTTTAGCTCATTTGATACTTGTGTGGATTTCTCCCACGAGACGGTGCGCCTCTACGGAGAAGATCCACCTCTGGATTCAAGACCCCTAGCGGGAAGATCCCACGGGATTCCAAGACCTCCTCCAGGAGAAGACTATCTGTATCACCGTTGTTGACTTTGGATCATGTATCTCGACCTTGTATCGCGGATCTAGCATTTGTGTGATTGCTTCCGTGTTGATTTGAGTGTTCTCTCTCGTGTTTTCCCCATCTTTCCCCGTGTTTTCCCCGTGTTCATCGTGTGCCATCCTCCAAATCTTGAAAGGTCCGCTGATTAGGGTTCCACCCTATACCATGGTCCGTATGAAGAATGAATTCATGAGGTCTAAGATAGTGTTCCCAAACACGTAAAACTCTTACCAAGGCATAAAGCTCTTTATCATAGATAGGATAGTTAAGTTGCGCTCCCGATAGCTTTTCGCTAAAGTACGCAATTGGGCGCTTTTCTTGCATTAGCACGCCACCTATGCCGGTACCACTAGCATCACAATGAATCTCAAACGGTTTGTCAAAGTTTGGTAGGGCTAGAAGTGGTGCGTGCGTGAGCAAGCTCTTAAGCTCATTGAACGCGGTGTCTTGCGAAGGACCCCAAATGAAGGGTGCGTTCTTCTTGCTCAAAGCGTGTAGAGGCATAGCAATGGTGCTAAAATCCTTCACAAAACGTCGATAGAAACCGGCGAGACCAAGGAAACTACGCACTTGCATAAGATTCTTTGGTTGAGGCCAAGTTTTAATTGCTTCAATTTTAGTTTCATCAACGTGAACACCTTGAGAAGACACGACAAATCCTAGAAAGACAACTTTGTCAACGCCAAAAGTGCATTTTTCCATATTAGCATACAATTGTTGTTTGCGAAGTGCTTGCAAAACTAGTTGGACATGGTCAACATGTTCTTCAAGCGACTTGCTAAACACAAGAATGTCATCAAAGTAAACCACGACAAAGACACCTATGTAGGGTCTAAGAACAAAGTGCATAAGACGCACAAAAGTGCCGGGTGCTTCCGATAAGCCCATTTGATACAGGGTGGAACCCTAATCAGCGGATCTTTCACGTTTGGAGGTTGGCACACGATGAACACGGGGAATCACAAGGGAAAGATGGGGGAAACACAAGAGGAAAACACTCAATCAACACGAAAGCAATCACACAAATGCTAGATTCGCGATACAAGGTTGAGATCCATGATCCAAGGTCAACAACGGTGATACAGATAGTCTTCTCCCGGAGGAGGTCTTGATATCCCGGGGGATCTTCTCCGATGAAGGAGGTCCTGAATCCGAAGTGGATCTTCTCCGTAGAGGCGCACCGGTCTCGTGGGAGAAATCCACACAAGTGTCAAATGAGCTAAAACCACAGCTAACCCTAAACGGAATGAGGAGAGGAGTATATATAGTCTACGGGGCGAATGGGTACATGGGCCTCGGCCCAGGGGCTGCACGCAGGCAGATCAGGGGCCGGCTGTCCGGGCGACGGCCCGGATGTCCGGGTCTTCGAAGGGTGCCGGACGTCCGGGGCGAGGAGCCGGATGTCCGGGCTGGAGCGGTCAGGTTTCGGGCGCTCTCTGGACAGAGGCGCCGGATTTCCGGGCCCGGGGCCGGATGTCCGGGCCATGCTTGGCCGGATGTCCGGGCCCTGGCCGGATGTCCGGGCCCTGTAGCTTCAGTTGCTGCTGGCCTTCTGTAGTTGATGGCCCAGGTGCCGGATGTCCGGGCCATGGGGCCGGATGTCCGGGGCCTGGAGCTTCCTTCTGCCCTTCTCGATGGATCAGTTCGTCCGTGGCCTTGGGGACTTGTCCATCTTCACGCTCTTCTCCGAAGCGGTCTCCTTCACACCTAAGCACACAAAGCACACTCGCTTGAGGTAGCAACCATGTCTCGCAAGATTCATAAGGAAGTTGTGCTAGGAGTGACGTCACCTCGGTCTCGAAAGCTCTAGCACGAGCACGTGTCATCGGTCCTTGAGGCACTTGAGGGGGTGAAGGAGGGTCCATGGTGATGGCCCTAGGATACACCGTATCAACCGAGCTCCACCATAAGCTTTACTTGTGTAGGTGTGAGAAACCGACAAGAATTGGTACCAATTGTGCTATTTCCTTGTTCCACATTTGAGTGATCATTGATCCATCTTCAACATCGGTCAAGGTACATTTGGTATAGTTCTTCTCTTTCTCCCACTCATACTTGCTAGCGTCTTGTGATGGATAGGCAAGGCATTTCATCTCCGGTCTTCGACATCGACGGCGCGAACAAGGACATCCACGCGAAAACCATCGGACTACAACGAGAAATGCAAGAGTGCTTGGGCAACATCGCCATCGAACTACGACACTCCAAGACAAGGACAATGGCTTCCTTCGACGACTTGTGCGACTCCTTCAACAAACAAATGGCGGAGCTCCGACACTTGGTGGTCGATTACAAGTCTTCGTCCCCTTCGTCATCCTCTCGGCGGCGACGTTCAAGTCACAAGTCTTCGGAGCGCACACATGATGCAAGTGCAAGTCTTCCACGTCCACACCGCCATGGCGACCATCGACATCGTCATGAAGGGCAAGTCACCTCCAAGCATCTTGTGCACGACGACGACGAACGACATCTACCAAGAGCTCAAGCACGACAACGACATCATCATCATGAAGATGCTCGACAAGCGCATACCTGCAAGTCCGAAGAAGCTCTACATCACGCCAAGGCCAAGCTTCAAGAGCATAAGAGAAGACCGCGAGACAAGCACACCCAAGACGGAGCTACGGCTACAACCACCACTTCGGCATCTTCGCCAAGTGCTATCAAGGCATCTTCGCCTTCGGACGTACGGCATCTTCGCCTACTTCCCATGAGTTCGCCAACATCGACGTCTTCATCATCAAGGCAATCATCTACGAGCGACGGCGACAAGACGGTCGAGCATGGGCCATCCCCTTCGACCAAGGCGACGAGCATGAACATCTTCGACACCATGAAGACGGCGCCCATATTGGACTACTACTCCGGGTCAAGCTACGCGAGCAAGCATGAGACCTTCTCTTTGACCTCGGAGGAGCGTGATGGTTTGCCACACCCTACGGCATTCATCTTTGGAGGCATTACGGATGAGGAAGTTGAGCATGGAGACTATTGCACCTACACCTCTTCAACATCCACTTATGACGAGATGCCCCAATTCCCATGTGAGGAGAGCCACCACCACATGAGCGATATGAGTGACTCCACCATATGTGATCTTGAGAGCATTTCCCTTGAGAGGATGAGTGTGCCCACCACTAGCCCCACACATGAGAGCATGCCACTTCTCCTATGTGAGGTTGAGCGCCATTTGAGTGACTCCACCAACCATACGATTGAGAGCATCCACGAGGGAGTGAGTGAGCCACAACACTTAGTGAGTGAGGTAGTTGATAGGGCATGTGAGGCCACTATGATTTCTAACGACTTAACCTCTACTCCGAGTGTGTTCTATTTGGTGCTAGGTCTCCTACAAGAGGACATGCCTACCCTCAATGAGTCCGTCCCTCCATTGGATAACCCGATGGCCATGGTGGAAGAAGATGTACCCCCCACATGGTACCATCAAGTTGCAACCTCACCTACAATACATGAGCGATGCTCCAAAGGTAACATAGGTGATGGTGCTTCTTTCGTCCCACTTGTGGACTATATCACCAATGATTGTTTGCATGATGTTGATTCACCTATGGCCATGCTTCATGCTAGTGCAACTTCCTCATGTCTTGACTTACCTATTTATGATGAATATGATGATGAGCATGTTGAGTTGCCTACTTGTGATGCTATGCTCCATAGGATATCATGTGAAAATTCTTTTGGTCACATCATGTTTGATAATCCTTTGAACTTGTCATATGCTATGAGTGAGATTTCTCATATTGTTTCATTTCAATCTCAACATAGTAACTATGCATGCCCCATTAAAGTAAATCCTATTTGCACTTGTGGCATAGATGACAAGATGATGGTCATTGGCTTGTGTTTCTCTTGCGATGATATTGCCATGCTTCCTTTACATGATTTGCGCAATTCATCTACTATGCCATGCCATGATCACATTGCTCTGGATATGCATTGTTTTGGATGTTATCAATATTCTCCATGTGATGTTTCCATTGATGCTCATGAGGAGACCCCCATAGTTTCCTCATACATACTAGGAGATCTTGATGCATTCCATACTTTGCATAGTTCCCATAATTGCTTGCACCATATGCATTCCATGAATAACAATGCTCTACCTACTTGTCATGATGCATTACACAATTTGAGTCTCCATTATGCTATACATAACAAGAAACCTCTCATGATGGATGACATGTTTCTATATCACGCATCTCATTTATTTGAGCATTGGCTATTTTGTGCTAACCACCACACGCACGTGCGCATCATGATGGATGATGTGTACATATACCACGCACACACAATTTTTCCTTTGTGTTTGTTTTGTGTAGGTACTCATGAACACTTGTCAACCTCACAATCCCATGAGTTGACAAAACGAGCTCTTGAGAGCAACGACGATTTGGGATCCCGTGGATTGTCCCTACCACCGTTCTTTTTGTGCAACGACTACGCACATCTCTTTTACTTCGCTCTCACACGGCTATGGGCTATTTGCCACTTCTCACATTATGCCCATACTATCGTGTTCACTTTGCATGTTATGCCTCTTGCTGTGATTTTGCCATGCAATTGTGACCCTTGCTTGCCTTTACACATGATTCACCATTATGTTACTTATATGTGTATTTGCATGCTTGGTGGAGATACTTGTAGCTACTACCATGATCTCTTTGTGCCACATGCTATTGTTGATTCTTGTGTTGGGAGAGTCATGATACTCCATTGCTATTTACATAGGACTTCTTGCCACCACAATGATGAGACTTTGCCCATATCTTGCTTACATGCTTGTGCTATGCCATGTGCATTATTCATGCCTACAATTTGCACACATGACATGTTTGCCATGATTGCTTCTAGTACGTTGCATCTTCGCACTACTAGCTTGTTTGACTTGATTGCTATGCTTGCTTGCTATATTGCATCACCCATGTTCCACTCTTACTTGCTTTCTTGGGTTGATGACATATATGTTCATGCCACTCACATGATATATATTGATCATTGTCACTTGTCTCCATTAGTTGCATCTCTCATCACTTGTATTGAGTGCAACAATGCTATGTTTGTTGATCTTGGAGACTTTGACACCCTTCTTGAGATGCATACTTGCTTGATTGAGCCTATTGCACTTGGTTGTTCTCGCATCATATGCTTACATGCCATGCCACATTACCTTGTCCTTTCTTATGATAAGAATGATGCTAGCACTTGTTGGGTATTTTCCCTCACGAATGCTAGGTTTTGCATTCACGCTAACCTCATTTGTTTTTCCGAGTGTTTGTCATGTTCTTTCATTTTGAAGGATTCACAAGGTGGTATTGGATGCACCTTCGGACCTTCACTCATGGCACGACATCGAGCATTGTCCATTCACGACTACCGTTTCCATGGTGATGAGGTTTTTGATCCGAGGTCGGATCTTTCCCAAGGGAGGGGAGATGATACGGTGTATCCCATGATCATCCCCATGTTCACTCGACGAGACCTCAACCACACACAATTGGACACAAGGTTCACTCGCTCCTCTCTGAACCTCCACTTTCTACATGTGAGACATGCCTACTACCTCAAATATATGTGCTATGCATGTTCAGGAACACCCAAGGAGACCATGGAGAACCCAAGGACCAAGGCCAAGTGCGCACGGACGAGAAGGAAGAAGGGCCAGCACCTACAGGCCCCGGACATCCGGCCCCCAGGCCCGGACATCCGGGCCCTGGCCGGAAATCCGGCGCCACTGTCCAGAAGACACCCGTGGCTCAACCCCTCCAGCCCGGACATCCGGCCCCTCGGCCCGGACATCCGGCGTCTCGGGAAGGCCCGGACATCCGGCCCCCGCCCGGACATCCGGCCCCTGTCTGCGCACAGTGTATCGGGCCTGAGGCCCATGTATCCCTCTCCCACTTACCCCTTCGTGGACCTAGACTATATATACCCCTCCACCTCCTCCTAGTTAGGGTTAGCTTAGTGATAGCTCATTTGATACTATCTAGTGGTTCATCTCCTTGTGAGTGACTGCGGCCCCTCCACGGAGAAGATCCACTACGGATTCAGGACCTCCTTCATCGGAGAAGATCCCCAGGGATATCAAGACCTCCTCACGGAGAAGAACCGGTTACCCTTTGTATCGTCCCTTGTTGATCATGGATCTTGTATCTCTTTGTGTTTCGAAGATCTAGCATATGTGTGACTTGTTCTTGTTGGTTTGAGTGATTCTCTCGTGTTTTCCCTCGTGTTTCCTCTCGTGTTTCCCCCGTTTCCCTTTGTGTTCTTCGTGTTCATCGTGGGATCCCCTCCATTTCGTGAAAGATCCGCTGATTAGGGTTCCACCCTGTATCATATGGTATCATGAGCCACGGTTTCTCACGAATTTGGAGCCTCCCCACCGTTTTCTAGCCTTGTTTTGTTGTGTTCTTCCCCAAATTCGAAAATTCCCCACCAAAAATAGCCCCAAAAAATTTTGTGATCTGTTGGTTTGATGAGATTTTGTTGATTTTGATCCGTGGATTTGCTTGGTTTCAAGTGGATCTAGCATTTCCCCAAGTTTCCCCATCTTTCCTCCACGAAATCTCTCAAATTTTGAGCCCCAAATCACCAATTTCCGCCCACAATTCGAAAAGTTCGTCCCGATTCAGATCTGGAAACTTCGGGCCGGACATCCGGGCCACTGGCCGGACATCCGGGCCATCGGGCCGGACATCCGGCTCCTGGAGTGAAAAATCCCGCGCGGTTCTGGACATCAGGCCCCGGAAATCCGGCCCCGGCCCCGGATGTCCGACCCCTGGGAATTTCAGCCACCCGTGTTTCACCGTTTTGTCCATAACTAATTCATACGAACTCCGATTTCGACGTTCTTGAGCTCGTTTTGAAGCTCTTGACACCCCCCATAACACAAAAATACCACCATAATCATTTGACTCCATCATATTTTGTGGATTTTGGCATCTTTGCCTAGGGCTTCCACCATATCATCCACATAACCACCACCGACTTCCGCAACCTAACAAATTTTGTTCCCATAGCATTTGTGGTTGCTTGAGTAGTGATTTGAGTCTCCTAAGGTGTTTAGGCTACTTAGGGACCATTGCTTCTTCATCAACCACCACCACCACTTCCGCATACCCATTGCCCATTATACATAGCCAACCCAACTTAACCCAATTTTGTTCGAGCTTGTTTGAGTTGTGGCTTGTGTCTCCTAAGGTGTTTCGGCTACTTAGGGACCGTGACTTCAACTCCGACATCGTGTATAGCCCATCATTCCACTTCCGCAACCACCACGGCATTGCCGCTACCACCATTTGATATTTGTCCTTGAGATTTTGAGTTGTGGTTTTTCCGTTTCCTAAGGTGTTTCGGCTAATTAGGAACGGGTCTACATCAAGAGCACCGCCTCTCATCATCGACACGGACGGTAACCTCGACGACATCATTGTATATTCCCTTGCAATTGCATTGTTAACCCCTAGCCCATTTTTGCGTCACCTACCTATCGAGACTAGCCATTTGAGTATTGCCGGCAACGTGACTTGTGCACATTAGTGATCATACTTCCCATATCATACATACCATATCACCGTGGTGCATATCTTGGTATCATCTCTTGTGACACAAGGTTGTTATCACATATACTCAATTGCTATCTTGGTTCGTGAAGTTTTGCATGAGAAAAGAGCTCAAAAGAGAAAGAGCCAAACAAGCTTTTAAGCATAAAGAAAAAGATACGCAAAGAGCTTTTAAGCAAGAACCATAGCATCATACTACATTAAGATTGTCATACTTGATCATTTTGGATCATACAACCGGAATACCATACATATAGCATACTTGGGATAGAAGTCGTTGCATTTTGCTTAGTAGGTTGTGCACAAGTTCGTATCCGCCTATTGTGCAAGCGCGCTAGCGTCTCTCTAGTGTTGTGCAACACGAGCATTTTCGTGGATTCCACATTTTGGCTCATTCCTTGGTTGCACGACCCCATCTATCTATCCGTGTGTGTGTTTCCGTGTGCCACCCATCTTGCTATTGGTCTACTTGTTGCATTTGCAAATTTGTGAATCTTTTTCAACATTTTTGAGTCTTGCTAACATTTCGCTTCAAATTTTTGTGCCACTATCCTCACCGAGCTCCACCATAAGCTTTACTTGTGTAGGTGTGAGAAACCGACAAGAATTGGTACCAATTGTGCTATTTCCTTGTTCCACATTTGAGTGATCATTGATCCATCTTCAACATCGGTCAAGGTACATTTGGTATAGTTCTTCTCTTTCTCCCACTCATACTTGCTAGCGTCTTGTGATGGATAGGGAAGGCATTTCATCTCCGGTCTTCGACATCGACGGCGCGAACAAGGACATCCACGCGAAAACCATCGGACTACAACGAGAAATGCAAGAGTGCTTGGGCAACATCGCCATCGAACTACGACACTCCAAGACAAGGACAATGGCTTCCTTCGACGACTTGTGCGACTCCTTCAACAAACAAATGGCGGAGCTCCGACACTTGGTGGTCGATTACAAGTCTTCGTCCCCTTCGTCATCCTCTCGGCGGCGACGTTCAAGTCACAAGTCTTCGGAGCGCACACATGATGCAAGTGCAAGTCTTCCACGTCCACACCGCCATGGCGACCATCGACATCGTCATGAAGGGCAAGTCACCTCCAAGCATCTTGTGCACGACGACGACGAACGACATCTACCAAGAGCTCAAGCACGACAACGACATCATCATCATGAAGATGCTCGACAAGCGCATATCTACAAGTCCGAAGAAGCTCTACATCACGCCAAGGCCAAGCTTCAAGAGCAAAAGATAAGACCGCGAGACAAGCACATCCAAGATGGAGCTACGGCTACAACCACCACTTCGGCATCTTCGCCAAGTGCTATCAAGGCATCTTCGCCTTCGGACGTACGGCATCTTCGCCTACTTCCCATGAGTTCGCCTACTTCGACATCTCCAACTACAAGGCAACCACCTACGAGCGAGGGTGACACTTCCATCTTCGGAAGCTCCCCACACCAAGACGGCGACAAGATGGTCGATCAAGGGCCATCCCCTTCGACTACGGCATTCACCTTTGGAGGCGTTATGGATGAGGCGGCGAAAGGAGTTGAGTTTGGAGACGTTTGCACCTACATCTCTCCGACACCCATATATCATGAGATGCCCCAATTTCCATGTGAGGAGAGACACCACCATATGAGTGACATGAGTGACTCCACCATATGTGAGATTGAGAGCATTTCTTTTGAGAGGACGAGAGTGATCACCACTATCCCCACACATGAGAGCATGCCACACATCATATGTGAGGTTGAGAGCCATTTGAGTGACTCCACCAACCATAAGAGTGAGAGCATCCATGAGGGAGTGAGTGAGCCACACCACTTAGTGAGTGAGGTAGTTGATAGGGCACGTGAGGCCACTATGATTTCTAACGACTTAACCTCTACTCCGAGTGTGTTTTCTTTGGTGCTAGGTCTCCTACAAGAGGACATGCCTACCCTCGATGAGTCCGTCCCTCCAATGGACAAACCGATGGCCATGGTGGAAGAAGATGTACCCCCCACATGGTACCATCAAGTTGCAACCTCACCTACAATACATGAGCGATGCTCTAAAGGTAACATAGGTGATGGTGCTTCTTTTGTCCCACTTGTGGATCATCTTGACAATGATTGCTTGCATGATGTTGACACACCTATTGCCATGCTGATACGGTGTATCCTATGGACATCACCATGTCAAGAGTCCGCTTGGCAAGTGACACGTGCGACCTCTACTTCTCATACAAAAAGGTGAATCATCTCCTTTACACGTGTTCACTTGACCCCTTCGAGGATGGTATACTACTTGACACTCCACTCGTGTGCATGCATAGGTATTGTCGGAGCTTCACGGATGACGAGGAGGAGTGCAAGCGCCAAGGATCACCTACACCATCCGCGAGGGAAGCGTGGAAGAGAAGACGGAAGAAACGGAGCTGCTGCAAGCTACAGGCTCCGGACGACCGGCGTTTACCGGACGTCCGACGCGTCCCAGGCGGCCGGACGACCGGAGGCCACCGGACGTCCGTGACTTCGGCAACAGAACCAAAATACCGGAAGTCCGAGAAGATACCGGACGTCCGGTCCCTCCCGAGCAACCGGACGTCCGGTGTCCAGCGGACGACCGGTACCTGTCTGCGTACAGCGTTCGGGCCGAGGCCCATGTATCCCTTTCGCCCCTCACTTACCCCTTGGTGTCCCTAGACTATATAAACTCCTCCACCTCCACCATTTTAGGGTTAGCAATGGTTTAGCTCATATGAGAGATAGAGCTTTGCTCATCCATCCCGGATCTACTCCACGAGAGAGACCGCGGCCCCTCTACGGAGAAGATCCACCTTGGATTCAAGACCCCTAGCGGGAAGATCCTTCACGGATTCAAGACCTCCTCTTGGAGATGAACTTTACCTTGTATCTTTCCCTTTGTTGTTCATGTACCGTGTGATCTTGTGTGTTTGATTGTCTAGTGGATGTGTGATTGGACTTGTTCTTGTGTGTTTCCTCTCGTGTTTTCCCCCGTTTCCCTTTGTGTTCTTCGTGTTCATCGTGGGATCCCCTCCATTTCGTGAAAGATCCGCTGATTAGGGTTCCACCCTGTATCATATGGTATCATGAGCCACGGTTTCTCACGAATTTGGAGCCTCCCCACCGTTTTCTAGCCTTGTTTTGTTGTGTTCTTCCCCAAATTCGAAAATTCCCCACCAAAAATAGCCTCAAATTTTTTTGTGATCTGTTGGTTAGATGATGTTTTGTTGATTTTGATCCGTGGATTTGCTTGGTTTCAAGTGGATCTAGCATTTCCCCAAGTTTCCCCATCTTTCCTCCACAAAATCGCTCAAATTTCGCCCCCAAAATCATCAAATTCCGCCCCCAAACGAGTTTGGAAGTCCCGATTCAGATCTGGAATCGTCGGGCCGGACATCCGGGCCATAGGCCGGACATCCGGGCCATCGGGCCGGACATCCGGCTCCTGGAGGGCAAAATCCCGCGCGGTTCTGGACATCAGGCCCCGGAAATCCGGCCCCGGCCCCGGATGTCCGACCCCTGGGAATTTCAGACTTTTTCATTTCACCGTTTTGTCCATAACTAATTCATCCGAACTCCGATTTCGACGTTCTTGAGCTCGTTTTGAAGCTCTTGACATCCTCCATAACACAAAAATACCACCATCATCATTTGACTCCATCATATTTTATGGACTTTGGCATCTTTGCCTAGGGCTTCCATCATATCATCCGCTATACCACCACCGACTTCCGCAACCTAACCATTTTGTCCCCCATAGCATTTGTGGTTGCTTGAGTAGTGATTTGAGTCTCCTAAGGTGTTTAGGCTACTTAGGGACCATTGCTTCTTCATCAACCACCACCACCACTTCCGCATAGCCTAGTCCACCATACTTAGACAACCCAACTTAACCAAATTTTTGTTGAGCTTGTTTGAGTTGTGGCTTGTGTCTCCTAAGGTGTTTCGGCTACTTAGGGACCGTGACTTCAACTCCGACATCGTGTATAGCCCATCATTCCACTTCCGCAATCACCACGGCATTGCCGCTACCACCATTTGACATTTGTCCTTGAGATTTTGAGTTGTGGTTTTTCCGTTTCCTAAGGTGTTTCGGCTAATTAGGAACGGGTCTACATCAAAAATACCTCCTCTCATCATCGACTCGGACGGTAACTTCGACGACATCTTTGTATATTCCCCTTGCAATTGCATTGTTAACCCCTAGCCCATTTTGCGTCACTTGCCTATCGAGACTAGCCTTTGAGTATTGCCGGCAACGTTACTTGTGCACATTAGTGATCATCGATCCGCCTCCCATTGCATACATACCATATCATCTTGGTATCCTCATATCATCCCTTGTGTCACAAGATTGTTCCCGCATATACACAATTGCTATCTTGGTTTGTGCATCGTGGCCATATAAAAAAAAAGAGAATAAAGCTTTTAAGCAAAAAGAGAAAGACAAAGAAGCTTGTAAGCAAGAGCCATAGCATCGCATCATATGATATCATATCCGATCATCTTGGATCAACAACGGAACATCATACACATAGCATACTTGGGATAGAAAGTCCATACATTTGCATCTTATAGGTTGTGCACAAGTGTCGTATCCGCCTATAGAGCAATCGTGCTAGCGTCTCTCTTGAGTTGTGCAACACGAGCGTTTTCCGTGGACTCCACATTTTGTGCTCATTCCTTGGTTGCACGACCCATCTATCTATCCGTGTGTGTGTTTCCGTGTGCCACATATTGCTATTGGTCTACTTGTTTCACTTGCGAATTTGTGAATCTTTTTCAACATTATTGAGTCTTGCTAACATTTCGCTTCAAATTTTTGTGCCACTATCCTCACCGAGCTCCACCATAAGCTTTACTTGTGTAGGTGTGAGAAACCGACAAGAATTGGTACCAATTGTGCTATTTCCTTGTTCCACATTTGAGTGATCATTGATCCATCTTCAACATCGGTCAAGGTACATTTGGTCTAGTTCTTCTCTTTCTCCCACTCATACTTGCTAGCGTCTTGTGATGGATAGGCAAGGCATTTCATCTCCGGTCTTCGACATCGACGCCGCGAACAAGGACATCCACGCGAAAACCATCGGACTACAACGAGAAATGCAAGAGTGCTTGGGCAACATCGCCATCGAACAACGACACTTCCAGACAAGGACAATGGCTTCCTTCGACGACATGTGCGACTCCTTCAACAAACAAATGGCGGAGCTCCGACACTTGGTGGTCGATTACAAGTCTTCTTCCCCTTCGTCATCCTCTCGGCGGCGACGTTCAAGTCACAAGTCTTCGGAGCGCAAACATGATGCAAGTGCAAGTCTTCCACGGCCACACCGCCTTGGAGACCATCGACATCGTCATGAAGGGCAAGTCACCTCCAAGCATCATGTGCACGACGACGACGGACGACATCTACCAAGAGCTCAAGCACGACAACGACATCATCATCATGAAGATGCTCGACAAGTGCATACCTACAAGTCCGAAGAAGCTCTACATCACGCCAAGGCCACGCTTCAAGAGCATAAGAGAAGACCGCGAGACAAGCACACCCAAGACGGAGCTACGGCTACAACCACCACTTCGGCATCTTCGCCAAGTGCTATCAAGGCATCTTCGCCTTCGGACGTACGGCATCTTCGCCTACTTCCCATGAGTTCGCCTACATCGACGTCTTCATCATCAAGGCGATCATCTACGAGCGACGGCGACAAGATGGTCGAGCATGGGCCATCCCCTTCGACCAAGGCGACGAGCATGAACCTCTTCGACACCATGAAGACGGCGCCCATATTGGACTACTCCGGGTCAAGCTACGCGAGCAAGCATGAGACCTTCTCTTTGACCTCGGAGGAGCGTGATGGTTTGCCACACCCTACGGCATTCATCTTTGGAGGCATTACGGATGAGGAAGTTGAGCATGGAGACTATTGCACCTACACCTCTTCGACATCCACATATGACGACATGCCCCAATTCCCATGTGAGGAGAGCCACCACCACATGAGTGATACGAGTGACTCCACCATATGTGAGCTTGAGAGCATTTCCCTTGAGAGGATGAGTGTGCACACCACTAGCCCCACACATGAGAGCATGCCACTTCTCCTATGTGAGGTTGAGAGCCATTTGAGTGACTCCACCAACCATACGAGTGAGAGCATCCACGAGGGAGTGAGTGAGTCACACCACTTAGTGAGTGAGGTAGTTGATAGGGCATGTGAGGCCACTATGCTTTCTAACGACTTAACCTCTACTCCGAGTGTGTTTTCTTTGGTGCTAGATCTCCTACAAGAGGACATGCCTACCCTCGATGAGTCCGTCCCTCCAATGGACAAAGCGATGGCCATGGTGGAAGAAGATGTACTCCCCACATGGTACCATCAAGTTGCAACCTCACCTACAATACATGAGCGATGCTCTAAAGGTAACATAGGTGATGGTGCTTCTTTTGTCCCAGTTGTGGACCATCTTGACAATGATTGCTTGCATGATGTTGACACACCTATTGCCATGCTTCATGCTAGTGCGACTTCATCATGTCATGACTTACCTATTTATGATGAATATGATGATGAGCATGTTGAGTTGCCTAGTTGTGATGCTATGCTACATAGGATCTCATGTGAAAATTCTTTTGGTCACATCATGTTCGACAACCCTCTAAACTTGTCATATACTATGAGTGAGATTTCTCATATTGTTTCATATCAATCTCAACATAGTAACTATGCATGCCCCATTAAAGTAAATCCTATTTGCACTTGTGGCATAGATGACAAGATGATGGTCATTGGCTTGTGTTTCTCTTGCGATGATATTGCCATGCTTCCTTTACATGACTTGCGCAATTCATCTACTATGCCATGCCATGAACACAATGTTCCAAATATGCTTTGCTTTGGATGTTGTCAATATTCTCCATGTGAACTTTCCAATAATGCTCATGAGGAGACCCCCATAGTTTCCTCATACATACTAGGAGATCTTGATGCATTCCATACCTTGCATGATTACCATGATTGTGTGCACCATATGCATTCCATGAATAACAATGCTATACCTACTTGTCCGGATGCATTACACAATTTGAGTCTCCATTATGCTATACATAACAACAAACCTATCATGATGGATGACATGTTTCTATACCACGCATCTCATTTATTTGAGCATTGGATATTATGTGCTAACCAACACTTGCACGTGCACATCATGATGGATGATGTGTACATATACCACGCACATACAATTTTTCCTTTGCCTTTGTCTTGTGTAGGTACTTTTGCAAACTCGTCAACCTCACAATCCCATGAGTTGACGAAAAGAGCTCTTGAGAGCAACGATGACTTGGGATTCCGTGGAATCTCCTTACCACAATTCTCTTCGCGCAACCACTACGCGCCTCTCTTTTACTTGGCTCTCACACGGCTATGGGCTATTTGCCACTTCTCACATTATGCCCATACTATCGTGTTCACTTTGCATGTTATGCCTCTTGCTATGACTTGGCCATGCAATTGTGACCCTTGCTCGCCTTTGCACATGATTCACCATTATGATACTCCTATGTGTATTTGCATGCTTGGTGGAGATACTTGTAGCCACTACCATGATTTCTTTGTGCCCCATACTATTGTCGATTCTTGTGTTGAGAGAGTCATGATATCCCATTGCTATTTCCATATGGCCTCTCATCAACACATTGATGCTATTTTGCTCTTATCTTGCTTTCATGCTTGTGCTATGCCATGTGCATTATTCATGCCTACAATTTGCGCACATGACATGCTTGCCAGGATTACCTCTAGTACGTTGCATCTTCGCACTACTAGCTTGTTTGACTTGATCGCTAAGATTGCTTGCTATGTTGCATCACCCATGTTCCACTCTTACTTGCTTTCTTGGGTTGATGACATATATGTTCATGCCATTCACATGATTCACATTGATCATTGTCATTTGTCTCCACTAGTTGCATCTCTCATCCCTTGTATTGAGTGCAACAATGCTATGTTTGTTGATCTTGGAGACTTGGACACCATACTTGTGATGCATGCTTGCTTGTTTGAGCCTAATGCCTTTGGTTGTTATCGCATCATATGCTTACAT
Source organism: Secale cereale (assembly GCA_902687465.1). Lineage (NCBI taxonomy): Eukaryota > Viridiplantae > Streptophyta > Magnoliopsida > Poales > Poaceae > Secale > Secale cereale. Next base: position 269,389,405 of record LR738709.1, read on the forward strand.
GCCATGCCACTTTACCTTGTCCTTTCTTATGATAAGAATGATGCAAGCACTTGTTGGGTATTTTCACTCACGAATGCTAGGTTTTGCATTCACGCTAACCTCATTTGTTTTTCCGAGTGTTTGTCATGTTCTTTCATTTTGAAGGATTCACAAGGCGGTGCCGTCATGCGACAACGTGGTCATGCGAAGGCATACATGATGTGCAACACCAAAATCTTCGAGAAATTCCTAAAGGTGAATTCCTTCTTTGTGAGCAATCCTCACTTATACATATTGGATGGGCCATACTTTCATTGTTGTTTCCTTCTTGTTGTCTACATGATACATCTACGGGATGGAGGACCGACATTGAAGATGGACCATTTGGATGCACCTTTGGACCTTCACTCATGCCACGACATCGAGCATTGGTATATCAAAACTCCTTTGGCACATTGCACCAAAACATTCATATTTGTTGATTGTGTGCTCATATGCCATGCTCCATGGACAAATCATACCCATGACAAATTTGCATCTTATGCATGGATTGACTCACAATATGGTTGCCTCGTTGCATCGTGTATTCCCATGTCATCCATGATATATGAGCTTGTGCATTTCCTTAGCAAATTTGTTGTGATCTTTCTTGATGGCATATTCATACATCATGATCATATTGTCCTCCATCAATTGCATGATAACATACACATATTGCGCATCCATTGCCATGTTCATGCTCTTGATAAACCATCACATTATGACATCATTTTGCATAATGGTTGCATTGATCACATTCACAACACCTTTGTGTGCACCACAAATGCATTTGATCACATGAATGCTTTACATATCATACTATATCATCTTGTTAAGCTTCATGTACATTGTCACACGGACTCATTCTTACATGATGGACACTTTGTGTGCGCTAACCATTGTATTCCCAAGTGTCCTTTGTGTTTGCTCATTTTGCATGTACCACATACCGGAGACACCTTGGAGTACTTGGATTGCACAATGCCCTCAACTTCGTCCAACTACAAGTCCGTTTACGACTACCGTTTCCATGGTGATGAGGTTTTTGATCCGAGGTCGGATCTTTCCCAAGGGAGGGAAGATGATACGGAGCATCCTTCGTTCATCCCCATGTACACTACGACTACTACCCAAACCCCAAGTGGACACAAGGTGAACCCGTTCCTCGATGCTTCCCCTTTTCATTCATGCGAGACTTGGTTGCTACCTAATGCAAAGACACTACATGTGCTTAGGAACCGAGGAGACGACCAAGGAGATGCTCGAAGCATAGGACAAGTCCACACCGACGCGGATCAAGAAGTGCCTCAAGTGGAGTCGCCGCGGAGCTACAGCGGCCGGACATCCGGCCGACCCCCGGACATCCGGCGCCCCGGACATCCGGGCCCTGGCCGGAAATCCGGCGCCACTGTCCAGAAGACACCCGTGGCTCACCCCCTCCAGCCCGGACATCCGGCCCCTCGGCCCGGACATCCGGCGTCTCGGGAAGGCCCGGACATCCGGCCCCCGCCCGGACATCAGGCCCCTGTCTGCGCACAGTGTATCGGGCCTGAGGCCCATGTATCCCTCTCCCACTTACCCCTTCGTGGACCTAGACTATATATACCCCTCCACCTCCTCCTAGTTAGGGTTAGCTTAGAGATAGCTCATTTGATACCTAGAGCTTTGCTCATCTAGTGGTTCATCTCCTTGTGAGTGACTGCGGCCCCTCCACGGAGAAGATCCACACGGATTCAAGACCTCTGCGGAGAAGATCCTACGGGATTCAAGGCCCCGCGCGGGAAGATCCTACGGGATATCATCAAGACCTCCTCACGGAGAAGAACCGGTTACCCTTTGTATCGTCCCTTGTTGATCATGGATCTTGTATCTCTTTGTGTTTTGAGGATCTAGCATATGTGTGACTTGTTCTTGTTGGTTTGAGTGATTCTCTCGTGTTTTCCCTCGTGTTCCCCTCTCGTGTTCTTCGTGTTCATCGTGGGATCCCCTCCATTTCGTGAAAGATCGGCCACATAGGGTTCCACCCTACATCAGGAAAGCACACTCTGAAATTTTTTCCGCCTCTTTTTTTTTCGCTCTTTTTTTTTGCGCTGCTTTTTTTTTTGCCGAAAATCACTA
>LR738709.1:269393347-269442346 GCA_902687465.1 Secale cereale
CGCTGCTTTTTTTTTTGCCGAAAATCACTATAATGGCGAGTGTCTCAAAACACTTCCCAAGTCAAACTAAGATGATAGGCATGAATTTTTTTTTGACGAATTCTTTTTTTTCGGAATCAGGGCAGCGACGACGAAAAAGTGCGGTAAAAAATAGTATGATGGCACGTGTCTCAAAAGACTCAGAAAATCCCAAAAGTAGGATAGGGAAAAAATATTTTCACCTGGCGAAATTTTGGCCTAAAAACTGCCCGGGGGTCTCCAGACTCTCTTTTTTTTTTCGAGACCTACGCAGGCAAGGAAACACAAATCCGAAACCTAGATGGATCTCGAGAACAAACCTAATATGAAAAGAACTCGGATTGGCGGTGGATATATGGTGGTAGGATATGCCAGCGATGGTAGGTTATGGCAGCGGTGGTATGTTATGGCAGCGGTGGTGGTATGTGGTGGCGGTGGTGGGATATGGCAGCAGTGGTGGTATGGCAGCGTGATACAGGGTGGAACCCTAATCAGCGGATCTTTCACGTTTGGAGGGTGGCACACGATGAACACGGGGGATCACAAGGGAAAGATGGGGAAAACACAAGAGGAAAACACTCAATCAACACGAAGATAATCACACAAGCACTAGATTCGCGATACGAGGTTGAGATACATGATCCAAAGTCAACACCGGTGATACAAAGATAGTCTTCTCCGTGAGGAGGTCTTGATATCCCTGGGGATCTTCTCCGATGAAGGAGGTCCTGAATCCGTAGTGGATCTTCTCCGTAGAGGCGCACCGTCTCGTGGGAGAAATCCACACAAGTCTGAGAAATGAGCTACACCACAGCTGAGTCTAACGGAAGGAGGTCAACGGGTATATATTACAAAGGGGTCGCCGTCGTAGCGGACGTCCGTGGGTTACCGGACGTCCGGTGGTTCCGGAGGGACCGGACGTCCGGTAATCCTCGGATTTCCGCTAATTAGCTTCTGTCGCCGTTGTCACGGACGTCCGGTGGCTTCCGGTCGTCCGGTCGTCTGGGGGAGGCCGGACGTCCGGTGTCTTCCGGTCGTCCGGTGCCTGGGAGTCGCCGGTCGTCCGGTGCAGGCCGGACGTCCGGTGCCTGTAGCATCTTCAGCCTTCCTTCTTCTTGTCTCGTGCACTTGTCGGGCCTGTCCTCTTGAGCATCATGTAGAGCTGTCCCGTGGCCTTCGTCCAAGCACCTGAGTATGCATAGAGTCTCTGATGAAGGTAGAAGCCGTGTCTCAAGTGAATCTGAAAGATGTAAAGAGAGGAGCGAGGTCACCTCGGTCTCGAAAGCTCTTGCACGGGCTCTAGTCATGGGTCCTTTGGGCACTTGGTGAGGCGATGAAGGGTCCATGGTGATGACCCTAGGATACAAAGTATCATCTCCCCTCCCTTGGGAAAGATCCGACCTCGGATCGAAATCTTCATCACCATGGAAAGGAGAGAGGTCCTTGATGTTGAAAGTATCGCTCACGGAATACTTGTCTCGTGGGATGTCGATCTTGTAGGCGTTGTCGTTGTAGCGTGCTAGCACCTTGAAGGGTCCGTCGGCGCGAGGTAGAAGCTTGGACTTGCGCTCGTGTGGGAAGCGGTCCTTGCGAAGGTGGAGCCAAACAAGATCTCCCGGGTTGAACACCATCGGTGCCTTGTTGACGTTGAACTTGTTGGCGCGACGGTGGACTTGTCGCTCGATCATCGCCCTTGTGTCTTCGTGCACCTTCTTGAGATAATTTGCCCTTGCGCTTGCGTCCATGTTCGTGCGCTCTTGGAGAGGAAGAGGTAGGATGTCCAAAGGCGACAACGGGTTGAAGCCGTAGACGATCTCGAAGGGGGACTTGCCGGTTGTGGAGTGTCTTGCGCGGTTGTAGGCGAACTCGGCGATTGGCAAGCAATGCTCCCATTCCCGGATGTTCCTCTTGATCAACACACGAAGAAGAGTGGAGAGCGTGCGGTTCGTCACCTCCGTCTGGCCGTCCGTTTGTGGATGGTACGCCGAAGAAAAGAGAAGCTTGATTCCGAGCTTGGCACATAGTGTTTTCCAAACGTAACTCAAGAACTTGACGTCCCGGTCCGACACGATTGTTTTGGGCACGCCGTGTAGACGAAGTATCTCCCTACAAAAGAGAGTTGCAACATGTGAAGCATCGTCGATCTTGTTACAAGGAATGAAATGAGCCATTTTGCAGAATCTATCTACCACGACAAGCACGGAATCTTTGCCATTTTGAGTCCTAGGCAAGCCAAGTATGAAATCCATGCTTATGTCTTCCCATGGATGATATGGAATAGGAAGAGGCATATAAAGACCGTGAGATTGAGCTTTGGACTTAGCTTTGCGGCATGTCGAACATCGGTTGGTGAGGCGTGAGACGTCACGAAGCATCTTGGGCCAAAAATAGTTCTTAGAGAGAGTAGCAAACGTCTTGTCGCGTCCAAAGTGTCCCATGAGTCCTCCTCCATGCGATTCCTGCAAAAGGAGCAAACGAAGCGAAGACTCGGGAATGCAAAGTTTGTTAGCTCTCATAAGATATCCATCCTTGATGTAGTAATGTTCCCAAGAAGTGTGAGTCAAGCATTTAGCATAAGCATTTGCAAAGAAAGGATCATGCCCATATAAATCTTTAATATGCTCAAAGCCAATCACGTTCAACTCAAGTTGTGTAACAAGCATGCATTTGCGGGAAAGCACGTCCGCCACAACATTTTCTTTGCCCTTGATGTATTTGATGACATAGGGGAAAGACTCAATGAACTCACTCCATTTAGCATGACGCTTGTTCAACTTAGTTTGACCTTTGAGATACTTGAGTGTCTTATGGTCCGTATGAAGAATGAATTCATGAGGCCTAAGATAGTGTTCCCAAACACGTAGAACTCTCACCAAGGCATAAAGCTCTTTATCATAGATAGGATAGTTAAGTTGCGCTCCCGATAGCTTTTCGCTAAAGTACGCAATTGGGCGCTTTTCTTGCATTAGCACGCCACCTATGCCGGTACCACTAGCATCACAATGGATCTCAAACGGTTTGTCAAAGTTTGGTAGGGCTAGAAGTGGTGCGTGCGTGAGCAAGCTCTTAAGCTCATTGAACGCGGTGTCTTGTGAAGGACCCCAAATGAAGGGTGCGTTCTTCTTGCTCAAAGCGTGTAAAGGCATAGCAATGGTGCTAAAGTCCTTCACAAAACGTCTATAGAAACCGGCTAGACCAAGGAAACTACGCACTTGCATGAGATTCTTTGGTTGAGGCCAAGTTTTAATTGCTTCAATTTTAGTTTCATCAACGTTAACACCTTGAGAAGACACGACAAATCCTAGAAAGACAACCTTGTCAACGCCAAAAGTGCATTTTTCCATATTAGCATACAATTGTTGTTTGCGAAGTGCTTGCAAAACTAGTTGGACATGGTCAACATGTTCTTCAAGCGACTTGCTAAACACTAGAATGTCATCAAAGTAAACCACGACAAAGACACCTATGTAGGGTCTAAGAACAAAGTGCATAAGACGCACAAAAGTGCCGGGTGCTTCAGATAAGCCCATTGGCATAACAAGCCACTCATATAACCCAAACTTGGTTTTGAAAGCAGTTTTCCACTCATCACCCTCTTGAATGCGAATTAGGTAGTAACCACTTTTAAGATCAATTTTGGAAAAGATGGTGGCACCACAAAGTTCATCAAGCATGTCATCTAAGCGAGGAATAGGGTGACGGTATCTAACGGTGATAGCATTTATCGGGCGGCAATCGGAACACATGCGAAAAGTTCCATCTTTCTTAGGCACGAGAATAACGGGAACGGCACAAGGGCTTAGACTTTCACGTACATGACCCTTGTCGATGAGTTTTTGCACTTGCCGTTGTATCTCCTTTGTTTCCTCGGGGTTGACGCGGTAAGGAGCCTTGTTTGGAAGTGGAGCACCGGGTACGAGGTCGATGCGGTGTTCTATCCCTCGAAGTGGAGGTAGACCCGGTGGTAGCTCATCGGGGAAGACGTCCGAGAATTCCTGCAACAATTGAGACAACACAAAAGGTGGAGGTGGTGAAGTGTTAGTAGGTTTGGCTTCCCCTTTGCATAAGAGCACAAGGTGGAAGACGCTCGATGGGTGATAGAGGCAAAGGTGTCCCGTCTTTCGATGAGATAGTGGCAATCGTTTGGATGAAGTCGACTTTGACGATCCGACTACGAACGTGCGTGGACGTCACGCCTTAGCAATCGCTAAACCAACTCCGAGAGGTTATCGACCACGCCGGAGCACGATCAACCTGACCACGAAGGTCTGTTTCCTGCAGGCAAACGAAGAACAAGCAAGAAACTAAGATTGCAATCTGGATATTGCGAATATAAGAGGAAAGCTTTATTGATCAAGGTGGGGTTCTGTGACGCCTTTGTCTGGTCGTTGAACACAAACGAAGTACGCGAAGTTGCAGCTATGGCGAACTTTTAATCTAAACAAAACCCAAAGTCTAAACGACGCCCTAAGGGCTGTATATATGAGGGAAAGAGGGGGGAATTTCGTGGCCCTTGGTGGAGGGGTCCGAAACCAACCCTAACTCTTGTTTCCCCACACATACGGACTCTCAAAACAGCCTATACTCAAGTATTTCGAAATTACATGGGCCTGGCCCAATAATAAGGTGACGCAGCACCTATAATAGCCTCTGGACGAAATTTATGAAGTGGCATCTTGTATATTTCGTCCAAGGCTTCCCGCACTCATTATGGTGGCTTCAAAGTCCTGAAATCATCAATTGAAACTCCATTCTTGTTCCCCTTGCGCACGCCATCATCTCCATGCTTGATCTTGCTCCAATGTTCATCCTTCTTGTCCAAGCTAGGCCCTTCATTTGTAAGCAATACAAATGTATCCAATTTAGGCAGCATCATATTCTCATGAACATTAGATTCATTACCAAGAAACGAAAGTACCTGGTAATTTAATTGGCGTGCGCGAGCTCTAGTAATTGGTCCTGTATATGTGTCAGTTGGAGCTGTGGGTGTAACCTTGTTAGTGATGTCCTCATCAAGAACAAGTCACACATATGCTAGATCCTCGAAACACAAAGAGATACAAGATCCAAGATCAACAAGGGACGATACAAAGGGTAACCGGTTCTTCTCCGTGAGGAGGTCTTGATATCTCTGGGGATCTTCTCCGATGAAGGAGGTCCTGAATCCGTAGTGGATCTTCTCCGTAGAGGGGCCGCAGTCACTCACAAGGAGATGAACCACTAGATGATGAGCGAAGCTCTATCTCAAATGAGCTAAACCTAAGCTAACCCTAACTAGGAGGAGGTGGAGGGGTATATATAGTCTAGGTCCACGAAGGGGTAAGTGGGAGAGGGATACATGGGCCTCAGGCCCGATACACTGTGCGCAGACAGGGGCCGGATGTCCGGGCGGGGGCCGGATGTCCGGGCCTTCCCGAGACGCCGGATGTCCGGGCCGAGGGGCCGGATGTCCGGGCTGGAGGGGTTGAGCCACGGGTGTCTTCTGGACAGTGGCGCCGGATTTCCGGCCAGGGCCCGGATGTCCGGGGCGCCGGATGTCCGGGCCTGGGGGCCGGATGTCCGGGGCCTGTAGGTGCTGGCCCTTCTTCCTTCTCTTCCGCGCGCACTTGGCCTTGGTCCTTGGGTTCTCCATGGTCTCCTTGGGTGTTCCTGAACATGCATAGCACATATATTTGAGGTAGTAGGCATGTCTCACATGTAGAAAGTGGAGGTTCAGAGAGGAGCGAGTGAACCTTGTGTCCAATTGTGTGTGGTTGAGGTCTCGTCGAGTGAACATGGGGATGATCATGGGATACACCGTATCACTTGTGATGATGGATAGGCCAAGTTCATCTACCAACCCGATCTTCGATGACCCTCAAGAAGCGAACAACTACGTCACCAAACTACATCTATTCGGTGTCCAACGAGCTCTACATCAAGAGAGTGAAGCTATGCGAGAGTACATTGGTCAAGTTGCCGAGGACGCGCGACAATTCCAACAAAGCACCAAGGAGCAAATCGACCTCATCAACACCAACATGTCTACTCAATACAATGAGCTACGGACATTGATCATCAACCGACGTTCTTCCTCAACATCATCTCATCGACGAAGCCGCTCAAGTCGACATACCGACTCAACGCAAGACTCAAGTACACCTACGTCAAACACTCTTCGTCAAGCCGCACGTCAAGCTCGACATGAACATCGGCAACCTCTACATGACAAGAGTTCCCAAGAGCTATTCGACGAACAAGAAAATCGACGTCGTCACAACCAAGCTACACTTGAGCAAGCACGAGAACGGCAACGACTACGCCAACAACAACAAGAGCGAGCTCGCCAATATCAAGAAGAACAAGATGCCGAGGCTAACCGCCAAGCACAACAACGTCGTGACGCTCAAGCTATGGAGGCGCAACGTGCTTTACAAGATGCACACCGCAATGTGGCCGCCCGCAATCGACACACTCGTCAAGAAGAGGATTTCCTTCGAGATGAGATGCAAGAACGGCGCCATCAAGCAAGAATGCAAGAAGAAGCTTCTCCTCAAGCGCGACATGAGCAACAATACCAACAAGAACATCAACTCCAACAAGAACATCTTCCTCAACAAGAGCAACAAGATATGGCAAACCGCCAAAATCGAGATCATCCTCCCAATAGGCAAGGAAACAATGATGAGCATCGCTATGGCAAGCTCAAGTTCACCATGCCAAAGTTTTCCGGAAGCATTGATCCCGAAGACTACCTCTCATGGGCATTGAAAGTTGACAAGATCTTTCGCCTTCACAACTTCGATGAAGAGAAGAAGATCGCTATGGCATCACTTGAGTTCCAAGACTATGTTCTCATTTGGTGGGAGCAAATCATAGAGAGAAGAGAAGCCAAAGGCGAACCTCCTATCACCACTTGGGCTCAAATGAAGGAAGTGATGAGAGCACGCTTCGTGCCTACACACTACAACCGTGACTTGTTCAAGAAGCTACAACTTCTCAAGCAAGGTACCAAGTCCGTTGAAGAGTACTACAAGGAGATGGAGATTGCCATGATACGAGCAAACATCACGGAAGATGATGAGCAAACTATGGCGCGATTCTTGAATGGACTCAACTATCCCATCAAGAAGATTGCGGACTTCCAACCATACAACAATCTCCTCGAGCTAGTACATCAAGCAACCAAAGCGGAGCGACAAGTTCAAGAAGACTACAAGTACTCAAAGTTCACCTCCAAGAACTTCGGCTCCTACAACCAAGCTTCAACGACTTCGGCTACTCCTCCTACCTCTTCCAAGCCTCCTACAAACTTCGGTGACAAGCAAAGCTACAAGAATGCGACTACTTCGAGTCGTCCACCTTCTACCAACAACTTCAAGCCAAGAGCTTCCTCAACCACACCTCCAACCGAAGATAACAACAAGACGAGCTCCATCAAATGCTTCAAGTGCCAAGGACGAGGCCACAAGTCATTTGAGTGCAAGACCGTTCGCACCATGATCATCAACGACGACGGATCTTATGACTCCATGAGTGATGATGAGATGGAAGCACTTGAGCATGTCGCTATGCATCGCCAAGTCAATGACGAAGAAGACAATCAAGTGTTTTGCGACAACGACTCAAGCCCCAACCTTGTCGTCTCCAAAGTCTTGACACTCCAACATCAACAAGACGAAGACCAACGTTGTCACATTTTCCATACGAAGGCCGGCATCAATGGACGCGCCGTCAAGGTTATCATCGATGGCGGAAGTTGCCACAACTTGGCAAGTGAAGAGCTATGCGACAAGCTTCATTTGGTCAAGACGAAGCATCCTCACCCCTACAAGGTCCAATGGCTCAACGACGCCGGAATTCTTCGAGTCGAGCACACCGTGCAAGTCTCTTTCAAGATTGGCGCTTACGAGGACACTCTTGAGTGTGATGTGATACCCATGTCCGTGTGCCACCTTATTCTTGGACGACCATGGCAATATGATCGTGGAGTCACACATAATGGACGGACGAATCACTATCACTTCAAGATGAAGGGCAAGGAATTCGTGCTCCGACCTATGACCCCAAGTCAAGTAGCCGCCGACAAGCTTTTACCTACTACCCATCGTGGAGAGAATGGTGAGAGAGCGAGCCACCAAAAAGAGAGCGAGAGCCACAAGCCAAATATGAGCAACTCCACGATGAGCGACAAGAAGCAACTAGTGCTATTTGCTACCAAACGTGAGATGAGAGAAGTGTGTGAGAACCCATCGAGTGTCTTCCACCTTGTGCTTCTATGCAAAGGGGAAGCCAAGCCTACTAACACTTCACCACCTCCACCTTTTGTGTTGTCTAAATTGTTGCAGGAATTCTCGGACGTCTTTCCGGATGAGCTACCACCGGGTCTACCTCCACTTCGAGGGATAGAACACCGCATCGACCTCGTACCCGGTGCTCCACTTCCAAACAAAGCTCCGTACCGCGTCAACCCCGAGGAAACGAAGGAGATACAACGGCAAGTGCAAAATCTCATCGACAAGGGTCATGTACGTGAAAGTCTAAGCCCTTGTGCCGTTCCCGTTATTCTCGTACCTAAGAAAGACGGAACTTTTCGCATGTGTTCCGATTGCCGCCTGATAAATGCTATCACCGTTAGATATCGTCACCCTATTCCTCGCTTAGATGATATGCTTGATGAACTTTGTGGTGCCACCATCTTTTCAAAAATTGATCTTAAAAGTGGTTACTACCAAATTCGCATTCAAGAGGGTGATGAGTGGAAAACTGCTTTCAAAACCAAGTTTGGGTTATATGAGTGGCTTGTCATGCCAATGGGTTTATCGGAAGCACCCGGCACTTTTGTGCGTCTTATGCACTTTGTTCTTAGACCCTACATAGGTGTCTTTGTTGTGGTTTACTTTGATGACATTCTTGTGTTTAGCAAGTCGCTTGAAGAACATGTTGACCATGTTCAACTAGTTTTGCAAGCACTTCGCAAACAACAATTGTATGCTAATATGGAAAAATGCACTTTTGGCGTTGACAAGGTTGTCTTTCTAGGATTTGTCGTGTCTTCTCAAGGTGTTCACGTTGATGAAACTAAAATTGAAGCAATTAAAACTTGGCCTCAACCAAAGAATCTTATGCAAGTGCGTAGTTTCCTTGGTCTAGCCGGTTTCTATCGACGTTTTGTGAAGGACTTTAGCACCATTGCTATGCCTCTACACGCTTTGAGCAAGAAGAACGCACCCTTCATTTGGGGTCCTTCGCAAGACACCGCGTTCAATGACCTTAAGAGCTTGCTCACGCACGCACCGCTTCTAGCACTACCAAACTTTGACAAACCGTTTGAGATTCATTGTGATGCTAGTGGTACCGGCATAGGTGGCGTGCTAATGCAAGAAAAGCGCCCAATTGCGTACTTTAGCGAGAAGCTATCGGGAGCGCAACTTAACTATCCTATCTATGATAAAGAGCTTTATGCCTTGGTGAGAGTTCTACGTGTTTGGGAACACTATCTTAGACCTCATGAATTCATTCTTCATACGGACCATGAGACACTCAAGTATCTCAAAGGTCAAACCAAGTTGAACAAGCGTCATGCTAAATGGAGTGAGTTCATTGAGTCTTTTCCCTATGTCATCAAATACATCAAGGGCAAAGAAAATGTTGTGGCGGACGCGCTTTCCCGCAAATGCATGCTTGTTACACAACTTGAGTTGAATGTGATTGGCTTTGAGCATATTAAAGATTTATATAAGCATGATCCTTTCTTTGCAAATGCCTATGCTAAATGCTTGACTCACACTTCTTGGGAGCATTACTACATCAAAGATGGATATCTTATGAGAGCTAACAAACTTTGCATTCCCGAGTCTTCGCTTCGTTTGCTCCTTTTGAAGGAATCGCATGGAGGAGGACTCATGGGACACTTTGGACGAGACAAGACGTTTGCTACACTCTCTAAGAACTATTTTTGGCCCAAGATGCTTCGTGACGTCTCACGCTTCACCAACCGTTGTTCTACATGCCGCAAAGCTAAGTCCAAAGCGCAATCTTATGGTCTTCATATGCCTCTTCCTATTCCATATCACCCATGGGAAGACATAAGCATGGATTTCATACTTGGTTTGCCTAGGACTCAAAATGGCAAAGATTCCGTGTTTGTCGTGGTAGATAGGTTCTCCAAAATGGCTCATTTCATTCCTTGTAACAAGATCGACGATGCTTCACATGTTGCAACTCTCTTTTGCAGGGAGATACTTCGTCTACACGGCGTGCCCAAAACGATCGTCTCTGACCGGGACGTCAAGTTCCTGAGTTACTTTTGGAAAACACTATGTGCCAAGCTCGGAATCAAGCTTCTATTTTCTTCGGCGTACCATCCACAACCGGACGGTCAGACGGAGGTGACGAACCGCACGCTATCCACTCTTCTTCGTGTGTTGATCAAGAGGAACATCCGGGAATGGGAGCATTGCTTACCAATCGCCGAGTTCGCCTACAACCGCGCAAGACACTCCACAACCGGCAAGTCCCCCTTCGAGATCGTCTACGGCTTCAACCCATTGTCACCTTTGGACATCCTACCGCTTCCTCTCCAAGAGCGCACGAACATGGACGCAAGTGCAAGGGCAACTTATCTCAAGAAGGTGCACGAAGACACAAGGGCGATGATCGAGCGACAAGTCCGCCGTCGCGCCACCAAGCTCAACGTCAACAAGGCACCGATGGTGTTCCAACCGGGAGATCTTGTTTGGCTTCACCTTCGCAAGGACCGCTTCCCACTCGAGCGCAAGTCCAAGCTTCTACCTCGCGCCGACGGACCCTTCAAGGTGCTAGCACGCTACAACGACAAAAACATCATCTTCCATGGAGCCATATCTTCAAAACGACATCCATTTGTGTTCTGATTAATCATGGACACGATGATACACGATGATACACGCTGATACATATCTGATACTATTTGTGTTCTGATGTAGGGTGGAACCCTAATCAGCGGATCTTTCACGTTTGGAGGTTGGCACACGATGAACACGGGGAAAACACGGAGAAAGAAGGGGAAAACACACGAGAGAACACTCAAATCAACACGGAAGCAATCACACAAGTGCTAGATTCGCGATACAAGGTCGAGATACATGATCCAAAGTCAACAACGGTGATACAGATAGTCTTCTCCCGGAGGAGGTCTTGGAATCCCGTGGGATCTTCCCGTTAGGGGTCTTGAATCCAGAGGTGGATCTTCTCCGTAGAGGCGCACCGGTCTCGTGGGAGAAATCCACACAAGTGTCAAATGAGCTAAAACCACAGCTAACCCTAAACGGAAAGAGGAGAGGAGTATATATAGTCTACGGGGCGAATGGGTACATGGGCCTCGGCCCAGGGGCTGCACGCAGGCAGATCAGGGGCCGGATGTCCGGGCTACGGCCCGGATGTCCGGGGCTTCATGGGTCGCCGGATGTCCGGGGCGGGGGCCCGGATGTCCGGCTGGGGGAGGACGCGCCTCGGGTGCTCTCTGGGCAGAGGCGCCGGATTTCCGGGCGCGGGGCCGGATGTCCGGGCCGTGCCTGGCCGGATGTCCGGGCCCTGGCCGGATGTCCGGGCCCTGTAGCCTCGGCTGCTGTTGGCCTTCTGTAGGTGACTGCCCAGGGGCCGGATGTCCGGGCCAGGGGGCCGGATGTCCGGGTCCTGGAGCTCTCTTCTGCCCTTCTCGATGCATCAGCTCGTCCGTGGCCTTGGGGACTTGTCCATCTTCAAGCTCTTCTCCGAAGTGGTCTCCTTCACACCTGAGCACACAAAGCACACTCGCTTGAGGTAGCAACCATGTCTCGCAAGATTCATAAGGGAGTTGGGCTAGGAGTGACGTCACCTCGGTCTCAAAAGCTCTAGCACGAGCACGTGTCATCGGTCCTTGAGGCACTTGAGGGGGTGAAGGAGGGTCCATGGTGATGGCCCTAGGATACACCGTATCAAGTTCATAGCAATCATGCCATGTGAGCCAATAGTAGGCATAAGCAAGGCACACGACATATCACAAGCACGAGCACATATCAAGATCAAAGCATCATAATAGGCATGGGGTACAAAGGCATCATGGCAATAACAAGTGATATCTCCACCAAGCTTGCAAATACACATACAAGTATGAGAATCAATCATCATGTGTAATGCAAAGCATGGGTCACAAATGCATGGCAAAGGCATATAAATGAGCATATCATGCAAAGTGAACATGGCAAGATGGTCGTAAGAGACATAATGGACAATAACCCATAACCATGTGAGTGCCATGTAGAAGGAATGCGCGAAGTCTTTGCGCAAAGGGAACGGTGGGAAAGATAATCCACGGAATCCCAAGTCATCATTGCTCTCTAGAGCTCGTTTCGTCAACTCGTGCTCTTGCGAGGTTGACGAGTATGCATGTGTACCTACACAAAAGAGACACAAGCCAAAGAAATTGTGCGCGTGGTAAATGTACACATCATCCATCATGACGTGTATGTGCACGTTAGAGTTAGCACAAGATAAGCATCTCTCAAAGAAATTTGATGCATGGTATAAGAACATGTCATCCATCATGAATGAATAGTTATTGTGTATAGCATGATGGGGACATAAATTAGAGCAAGTATGTGGCACAACAATAGCATTTGCATTGATGGGGAGCATATTGTGCACACAAGTATGGGGATCATGCAATGGATGGGATGGGTCAAAATCTCCTAAAATGTATGAGGAAACTATGGGGGTCTCCTCATAAGCAATATCGGAAACATAATTTGGAGAAGTGTAACAACATCCAAAACAATGCATGTCGGAAGCTAGGTAATCATGGCATGGCATATGATGGATATGATGCAAAGGAAGCATGTCAATATCATCACAAGAAAAACAAATGCCAATAACCATGGGCTTGTCATCTATGCAATATGTGCAAATTGGGTTTATCTTAATGGCATATGCATAGTTACTACGAAGAGATTGCAAATAGTACATATTATAGATCTCATGCATAGCATATGACAAGTCAAGCGGATTGTCAAACATGATGTGACCGAGAGAATTATCACATGAAATCCTATGCAACATGGCATCACAACTAATAGACTCCACATGGCAATCATCAAACTCATCATAAATGGGTAAATCATCGCATGGGGAAATCATACTAGAATGAAGCATGGCAATAGGTTGATCAACATCATGCAAGCAATCGATGTCAAGAATGTCCACTAGTGGGACGAGATCATCACCTTCACCTTTGTTACCATTCTCAATCCACTCATGTGGTGTAGGTGAGGTGGACAAGACCAAATGGTGGTCATCATCATCAACTTGATGGAACCATGTGGGGGGTGCATCATATTCCACCATGGCCATCGTCTTGTCCAAAGGAAGGACGAAGTCTTCGCGAATCGGCGCGTTATCATATATGGGACCTAGCACCAAATGAGAAGGCACAATAGAGGTAGAGGTTAAGTCGTTAGTGTTGAAAGTGGCCTCACATGACCTATCAACTATCTCACTCTCTCTATGTGGTGGCTCACTCACTCCCTCAAGGTAGGTGCACTCAAACTCGCATATGGTGGAGTCACTCATCTCACGCAAGTGGTGGGGATGGTAGCTCTCCTCACATGGGAATTGTGGCAACTCATCATATATGGGGCTAGTGGTGAAGTCACTCTCACTCTCAATATGGTGGCACAAGTCACTCAAATCATCATACGTCGCCGTGGTCGAAGGGAAAATCCCATGCTCAACCATCTCGTAGTCATCGTCGTGGATGAAGGCCGAAGATGGCACATCATCACTCTTGCCTCCTAAGATGGAAGCATCATCCTCGCTCGCCACCTTGTCGCTCGCCTCCAAAGCTTGGTCCTCGAATGGCTCCGTAGTCGTAGTCGTCGCCGCGCCGTCTTGAAAAAGAGTCAAAGTAGACTCGGCATCATCAATGCCACAAAGAGGGATGGCGATGAAGTCGAACTTGGGAACGTCGTCTTGGAGCTCGTCAGGCTTGGACATCATGGTGGTACTAGCCTCATGCTCGCCGTCTTGGAGCTTGGTCTTCGAGAAGTGTGCTTGCGGTGGAGAAGCCTTGGCCTTCATTAGTTCTTGTTCCGCCTTGAGAGCACCAAAGTAGTTGTCGTCGAGGGACTTGTAGTTCTCGAAGAAGATAGTCTTGTAGACGTCATTGTGCAATCCCATCATGAAGTGGAGCTTCATTGAAATGGGGTCGTCCACGCCGGCTCGTCGCAAGGCAATCTTCATGTCCTTGAAGTACTCGTCGATGGACTTGGATCCTTGTATGGTGTTCTCCAAGTGGCATAGAAGATGTTCCGTGTAGGTGGGAGGCACGAACTCTCGCCGCAAAGCTCTCTTCGTCTTGGGCCAATTCACGTTGAAGCTCGTCGAAGGTGTGTGAAGCCACCATGTTGACGCGTTGTCGTGGAAGTTTCTTGTGGCGCACTTCACTTGATCTTCGTAGGGAACTTGGTGGAGCTTGAGGTAGTCGTCCATCTTGCGCTCCCACTCGAGATACTCCTCGGGGTCTTGAGTCCCATAGAAAGGAATCTCATGGTCGTTGTCGAGGTCGTTGTAGCTCGTGGAAGTCGCGGACTTGAGCTTGGGGAGCTTCTCTTGAGCATAAGCTTGGGGTTCTTGTGGGCGAAGATGCCGCATATCCAAAGGCGAAGATGCCTTGAAGTCGCTTGGCGAAGATGCCAAGGTACATGGTGAAGTCGTTGAGCGGTTGTTGGTGTTGAGCTCATGACCTTCACGTTCTTGTCGTTGATGGTGTCGATGCCGATGAGATCTTGCCGGAGATGGTAGCTCGGAAGGATGTGCACTTGAGCGTCTTCTCGAAGATGAGGGAGACCTCTTGCGGTTCTTGATGAGGGCTTTGAGCTCCTCCATTTGAGCATTCATGTTGGCGCACAAATTGTTCGTCATGGCATCGAACTTGTCGTTGTTGTTGTAGACCGAAGTAGATGAAATGCTTTTCCTATCCATCACAAGACTCGAGCAAAGGTGAGTAGGAGATGAGATAAACAATACCAAGTTACCTTTTCCGAATGTTGAGGATGTATCCCGTTTCACTCAATGTGAAACGAAAGAATAGTGGAATTGGTACCGGACTTGTTCACTCACACCTATCAAGTAAAGCTTATCGAGTGGCTCGGTGAGGATAGTGGCACAAAAATTTGATGCAAAATGTTAGAAAGAGTCAATAATGTTGAAAGAGATTCACAAATTCGCAAGTGAAACAAGTAGACCAATAGCAATATGTGGCACACGGAAACACACACACGGATAGATAGATGGGGTCGTGCAACCAAGGAATGAGCACAAAATGTGGAGTCCACGGAAAACGCTCGTGTTGCACAACTCAAGAGAGACGCTAGCACGATTGCTCTATAGGCGGATACGACACTTGTGCACAACCTATAAGATGCAAATGTATGCAACGACTTCTATCCCAAGTATGCTATATGTATAGTATTCCGGTGGTATGATCCAAAATGATCAAGTATGATATCATATGATGCGATGCTATGGCTCTTGCTTACAAGCTTCTTTGTGGCTCTTTTGCTTAAAAGCTTATTCTTTTTTTTTGTATGGCCACGATGCACAAACCAAGATAGCAATTGTGTATATGCGGGAACAATCTTGTGACACAAGGGATGATATGATGATACCAAGATGATATGGTATGTATGCAATGTAAGGTGGATCGATGATCACTAATGTGCACAAGTAACGTTGCCGGCAATACTCAAATGGCTAGTCTCGGTGGGCAAGTGACGCAAAATGGGCTAGGGGTTAACAATGCAACTGCAAGGGGAATATACAATGATGTCGTCGAAGTTACCGTCCGTGTCGATGATGAGAGGTGGTGCTCCTGATGTAGACCCGTTCCTAATTAGCCGAAACACCTTAGAAAACGGAAAAACCACAACTCAAAATCTCAAGGACAAATGTCAAATGGTGGTTGCGGAAGTGGAATGATGGGCTATACACGATGTCGGAGTTGAAGTCACGGTCCCTAAGTAGCCGAAACACCTTAGGAGACACAAGCCACAACTCAAACAAGCTCAACAAAATTGGGTTAAGTTTGGTTGGCTATGTATAATGGGCAAAGGGTATGCGGAAATGGTGGTGGTGGTTGATGAAGGAGCAATGGTCCCTAAGTAGCCTAAACACCTTAGGAGACTCAAATCACTACTCAAGCAACCACAAATGCTATGGGGGACAAAATGGTTAGGTTGCGGAAGTCGGTGGTGGTTATGCGGATGATATGGTGGAAGCCCTAGGCAAAGATGCCAAAATCCACAAAATATGATGGAGTCAAATGATGATGGTGGTATTTTTGTGTTATGGGGGATGTCAAGAGCTTCAAAACGAGCTCAAGAACGTCGAAATCGGAGTTCGGATGAATTAGTTATGGCCAAAACGGTGAAACACGGGTGGCTGAAATCCCAGGGGTCGGACATCCGGGGCCGGGGCCGGATTTCCGGGGCCTGATGTCCAGAACCGCGCGGGATTTTTCACTCCAGGAGCCGGATGTCCGGCCCGATGGCCCGGATGTCCGGCCAGTGGCCCGGATGTCCGGCCCGAAGTTTCCAGATCTGAATCGGGACGAACTTTTCGAATTGTGGGCGGAAATTGATGATTTGGGGCTCAAAATTTGAGGGATTTTGTGGAGGAAAGATGAGGAAACTTGGGGAAATGCTAGATCCACTTGAAACCAAGCAAATCCACGGATCAAAATCAACAAAATGTCATCAAACCAACAGATCACAAAAATTTTGGGGCTATTTTTGGTGGGGAATTTTCGAATTTGGGGAAGAACACAACAAAACAAGGCTAGAAAACGGTGGGGAGGCTCCAAATTCGTGAGAAACCGTGGCTCATGATACCATATGATCACTAAACTAGGTGGGGGGCTCCAATTTCGTGAGAAACCATGGCTCTTGATATCATATGATACAGGGTGGAACCCTAATCAGCAGATCTTTCACGAAATGGAGGGGATCCCACGATGAACACGAAGAACACAAAGAGAAACGGGGGAAAACACGAGAGGAAACACACAAGAACAAGTCCAATCACACATCCACTAGACAATCAAACACACAAGATCACAAGATACATGAACAACAAAGGGAAAGATACATGGGTAGAGTTCATCTCCAAGAGGAGGTCTTGAATCCGTGAAGGATCTTCCCGCTAGGGGTCTTGAATCCAAGGTGGATCTTCTCCGTAGAGGGGCCGCGGTCTCTCTCGTGGAGTAGATCCGGGATGGATGAGCAAAGCTCTATCTCTCATATGAGCTAAACCATTGCTAACCCTAAAATGGTGGAGGTGGAGGAGTATATATAGTCTAGTATACGAAGGGGTAAGTGGGAGAGGATACATGGGCCTCTGGCCCGACTCTGCGCGCAGGCAGGCGCCGGATGTCCGGGCTGGGGGCCGGATGTCCGGCCGTTCATGGGAGGCCGGATGTCCGGGCATGGGCCGGATGTCCGGCCTGGCGATGGCCGTTCTTCGGGTGCTTCTGTTGCCCTTGCCGGATTTCCGGGGTGATGCCGGATGTCCGGCCTCTGCTGAAGCGTCGGATGTCCGGGCTGGTCGCCGGATGTCCGGGCTGGCGCCGGATGTCCGGGCTGGCGCCGGATGTCCGGCGGCTGTAACTTCAGCCGCTCCGTCTTCTTCCGTCTTCTCTTCCAAGCTTCCCTCGCGGATGGTGTAGGTGTTCCTCGGCGCTTGCACTCCTCGTCGTCGTCCGTGAAGCTCCGACAATACCTATGCATGCACACGAGTGGAGTGTCAAGTAGTATACCATCCTCGAAGGGGTCAAGTGAACACGTGTAAAGGAGATGATTCACCTTTATGTATGAGAAGTAGAGGTCGCACGTGTCACTTCCCAAGCAGACTCTTGACATGGTGATGTCCATAGGATACACCGTATCACAAGTTGTGAAAGCATAGTATAACGACGAGACAATGCATCAGCAATAACATTTTCTTTTCCCTTCTTGTGTTTAATAACATAAGGGAAAGTCTCTATGAATTCAACCCATTTAGCATGTCTACGGTTCAGTTTTGCTTGACTTTTAATGTGCTTTAAAGATTCATGATCAGAATGTATAACAAATTCTTTGGGCCATAAATAATGTTGCCATGTCTCCAAAGTCCGAACAAGAGCATATAATTCCTTATCATAAGTAGAATAATTCAGACTAGGCCCACTCAATTTTTCAGAAAAATATGCAACAGGTTTACCATCTTGTAATAACACACCTCCTAACCCAATTCCACTAGCATCACATTCAAGCTCAAAAGTCTTATTAAAATCAGGAAGTTGGAGTAAAGGAGCATGTGTCAACTTATCTTTCAATACCGTGAATGCTTCGTCCTGTGCAGTACCCCAAACAAAAGGCACATCCTTCTTTGTAAGCTCATTGAGAGGTGCAGCAATGGTGCTGAAATCTCTCACAAAACGCCGATAGAATCCAGCGAGGCCAAGGAAACTCCTCACGTGTGTGACCGTTTTGGGCTGCGGCCAACTCTCAATAGCTTCAATCTTGGCTTTATCAACCTCAATTCCCTGTGGAGTAACAACATAGCCAAGAAAAGATACTCGGTCGGTGCAAAAGGTGCACTTTCCAAGGTTACCAAATAAACGTGCATCACGTAGAGCAATAAAAACGGCACGTAAATGTTCCAAATGTTCCTCCAAAGATCTGCTAAAAATCAATATATCATCAAAGTATACTACCACAAATCGTCCAATGAAAGCACGTAAAACTTCATTCATTAATCTCATGAAAGTACTAGGTGCATTAGTTAACCCAAAAGGCATGACTAACCACTCATATAATCCAAACTTAGTTTTAAATGTTGTTTTCCATTCATCTCCCAATTTCATACGAATTTGATGGTATCCACTACGCAAATCAAGTTTGGAGAATATTGTAGAGCCACTCAATTCATCAAGCATATCATCTAGCCTAGGAATAGGATGACGATAACGAATAGTAATATTATTAATGGCTCTACAATCAACACACATACGCGATGTACCATCCTTTTTCGGCACTAGAATAATAGGAACAGCACAAGGACTAAGGGATTCGCGTATATAACCTTTGTCGAGTAGCTCCTGTACTTGACGCATAATCTCCTTCGTCTCTTCTGGATTGGTACGGTATGGTGCGCGGTTGGGTAGCGATGCACCGGGAATTAAGTCAATCTGATGCTCAATCCCTCGAATAGGTGGTAATCCCGGTGGCACGTCTTGTGGAAAGACGTCGGCGAACTCCTGCAAAATGTTAGTGACAGCAGGAGGCAAAGAGGAAGGCACGTCCTCGAATGAAAATAATGCCTCTTTGCATACAACAGCATAGCAAACAGATTTGCTAAAATCTAGCGCATCAATATCAGATTTGGTGGCAAATAAACATGCACTTTTCAATTTAATTTCAGAAGCAACAGTAGATGGTTTACTATTAGGCTTCATTTGTTGCTCAAATTCTTTTGCCACAATCTGATTTTCACTCTTATTTTTCTCCTGTTTTGCTTTATTAGCTCTATTAATATCATCTTTTAAAATGGAATCAGGAGTCATAGGAAGCAAAGTAATATTTTTATCCTTATGAACAAGAGTATACTGATTGTTTCTACCATGGTGTACAGAATTTTTATCAAATTGCCATGGTGTACCAAGTAATAAGGAACATGCTTGCATAGGTACCACATCACAATCAACATAATCAGCATATGTAGAGATACTAAAATGCACACGAACAGTACGTGTTACCTTAACCTTGCCGCTGTTGTTGAACCATTGGATGTAGTAAGGATGTGGATGTGGTCTTGTGGTGAGAGATAGCTTCTCCACCATCTCCATGCTAGCCAAGTTGTTGCAACTCCCTCCATCTATGATCACGCGAACAGAACGTTCCTTCACAACTCCCTTTGTATGGAACAAATTATGCCTCTGATTTTGCTCAGCTTGTGTAACCTGCACACTCAAAACACGTTGAGCAACTAAACATTCATACCTGTCAGCATCTTCAGGAGCCATGTATTGCGTCTCATGATCAGAATCATCTTCGCCGTGTTCTTCACGTGTAATAAGAGCCAAAGTCTCCTCATCATAGTCACTAGCGGATTCATATCCACCATCCTCAGTAGCAATCATCACACGCTGAGATTTGCAATCTCTCGCAAAATGTCCTCTTCCCTTACAACGACGACAAATAATATCACTGGTGTGCCCTGTTGATGCCATGGAAGAAGAAGAACTCTGTGCAGGCCCAATAGGTGTGCTCTTGGCAGATAATGGTGGTTGTGCCTGCTTCCTTGTATCATGGCTGGAGGTAACAGCTGATGGAGGTGTCGGTGCAGTAGAATGTGAGGAAGTAGAGGAAGCACGCGATGTCCATGATGAAGGTCGTCCTGCAGAAAAGTTAGTCCGCGCCAATGCCTGTCGATCCTGCACTTCTCGTTCAGCTTTACAAGCAAGATGGAATAAACGAGTGATAGTAGTATAATCCTTATACTCTAGAATGGTCTGAATCTCTCTATTTAATCCACCCATAAAACGTGCAAGCATAGCTTCATTCTCCTCAACAATACCACATCTAATCAGGCCAGTTTGTAATTGCTGATAATATTCTTCTACAGAATTTTTTCCTTGTCTTAAGCGCTGCAGTTTTTGAAGTAATTCACGTTGATAATATGGTGGAACCCAACGCGTACGCATAGCAGTTTTCAAAGCAGTCCAAGTAGCTGGAGTAGGATATAATCTACAATGTTTAGACCACCAAACACATGCAAAACTAGTGAAATCACAAACAGCAGCAGGAACACGTCTCTCCTCGGGATAGTTTAAACATGTAAAACGTTGTTCAGTTTGTAATTCCCAAGTAAGATATATATCAGGAACATATCTACCCTCAAATGGTGGAATATTCAATTTCAGTTTAGGAAGATGGTCATGTACCTCAGGTGGTGGTGCAGCCCTACCGTTGCGATGATATGCATGAGGACGACCTGGTGGTGGTGGTGCTGGTTGTTGCACGTAGTTCTGATTTTGGTCAACCTCATCCTCGTAATGGTCCTCCACCTCTGCAGTAGCAGCAGGAGCTACAGAAACATCAACAGCAGCACCAGAAACTTGACCAGTCTCAAGGGGAACGCGCTGTGCTCGTCCCACTTGATTCGGATGGCGACGTTGTTGTTGTTGTTGTTGTTGTTGTTGTTGTAGAGGTGGGACAGCTGCGGCAGCCGGTGGTGGTGGAAAACGCGAAAGCAATTCAGCAAACTTGTTATCCAGCTTTGTTTCAAACGTCTTCTCCATGCCATCTATCTTCTCCATGGCCTCGTCCAATGTGTTTAGCACATCTTGCACATGTACACTCATCATTTGCTGAAACTTATCATGAAGCTCCTTGTTCGTCAAGTTCTCCCAGTCAGTCTCGTCGACTTGTGATCCTGGCATTGTTAGCAGCAATAGAAACACACAAGAATATGATCCTACAGACTACTAACAAGTTGTGGTGGTGGCGGGTGTCACAAATCCGTCAAGCAAATCTCAAATTCTTACCAGTTCTTACCCAGCAGCAGGTGGTGATCGGCAACCGTGGTAGTCAAAACTCTCAAAGCTTGGATAAAGCGATTACCAGGGAGAGTCAAACGCACGACGTAGATGTATGTGGAGCTGGGAAGGCTTATAAGATGGTAGCAAAAGTGGTCAGCAATAATCAATTCGGAGATGCAAAGGTGAATAAACGCTCAACGACGGTACTGTGCTGGTCCTAGGCTAGACCGTACTAGAGACGCGAGCCTAGAACACTAACGAAATCACGGCGCTGCACGTAATCAAGGGGAAAGCACACTCTGAATTTTTTTTTCGCCTCTTTGTTTTTATCGCGCTGCTTTTTTTTTTGCGCCGAAAATCACTGTAATGGCGAGTGTCTCAAAACACTTCCCAAGTCAAACTAACATGATAGGCACGAAATTTTTTTTGACGAATTTTTTTTTTCGGAATCAGGGCAGCGACGACGAAAAAGTGCGGGAAAAAATCAGTATGGTGGCACGTGTCTCAAAAGACTCAGAAAAGCTCAAAAATAGGATAGCGAAAAAATATTTTCACCTGTCGAAATTTTGGCCTAAAAACTGCCCGGGGGTCTCGAGACTCTTTTTTTTTTCTTCCGAGACCTACGCAGGCAAGGAAACACAAATCCGAAACCTTGATGGATTTCGAGAACAAACCTAATATGAAAAGAACTCGGATTGGTGGTGGATATATGGTGGTAGGATATGGCAGCGGTGGTGGTATTTGGCAGCGGTGGTGGTATATGGATACGGATTGGTGGTGGTATATGGATACGGATCGGTGGTGGTATGTGGCAGTAGCGATGAAGATGTTGTGGCGGCGGCGTGACAACTTATGACCAGAACTCGAAACTCTAAAAGACTAGACGCTAAGACTAGCAACTTGACACGACGATGCAACCGCAAATTCAACTAAGCAAACACGGAAAAGATTATGCAATGGCTCAGACTGGTTCGGATATGATGAACTAACCCTAATTTCTTTTTGGCTTTTTCGTGGACTGTAGGTATGAAGAACAGACTCGATCTAATCTACGAAAAACTGTAAAATCTCACCGAGCAACCTGGAAATCTGATACCACTTGATAGAGGCAAAGGTGTCCCGTCTTTCGATGAGATGGTGGCTATCGTTTTGGAGGAAGTCGACTTTGACGATCCGACTACGAACGTGCGAGGACGTCGTGCCTTAGCAATCGCTAAACCAACTCCGAGAGGTTGTTGACCACGCCGGAGCACGATCAACCTGACCACGAAGGTCTGTTTCCTGCAGGCAAATGAAGAACAGGCAAGAAACTATGATTGCAATCTGGATATTGCGAATATAAGAGGAAAGCTTTATTGATCAAGGTGGGGGTTCTGTGACGCCTTGGTCTGGTCGTTGAACACAAACGAAGTACGCGAAGTTGCAGCTATGGTGAACTTTTAATCTAAACAAAACCCAAAGTCTAAACGACGCCCTAAGGGCTGTATATATGGGGGAAAGAGGGGGGAATTTCGTGGCCCTTGGTGGAGGGTTCCGAAACCAACCCTAACTCTTGTTTCCCCACACATACGGACTCTAAAAACAGCCTATACTCAAGTATTTCGAAATTACATGGGCCTGGCCCAATAATAAGGTGACGCAGCACCTATAATAGCCTCTGGACGAAATTTATGAAGTGGCATCTTGTATATTTCGTCCAAGGCTTCTCGCACTCAATATGGTGGCTTCAAAGTCCTGAAATCATCAATTAAAACTCCATTCTTGTTCCCCTTGCGCATGCCATCATCTCCATGCTTGATCTTGCTCCAATGTTCATCCTTCTTGTCCAAGCTAGGCCCTTCATTTGTAAGCAAGACAAATGTATCCAATTTAGGCAGCATCATATTCTCATGAACATTAGATTCATTACCAAGAAACGAAAGTACCTGGTAATTTAATTGGCGTGCGCGAGCTCTAGTAATTGGTCCTGTATATGTGTCAGTTGGAGCTGTGAGTGTAACCTTGTTAGTGATGTCCTCATCACCGTACCTCTCCCTCCATTTTCCCATTCATACACTGTCCGCGCTAGAACACCATCCCCACCAACCTCCATCCGCCACCCCATCCATCGCCGCCGTCCTCCACCACATCCATCGCCGCCGTCCTCCACCACATCCATCGCCGCCGTCCTCCACCACATCCATCGCCACCGTCCTCCACCATGCCGGAGCGCCTACCAAGACCGCGTCGTCCACTGCTAGAGATGGACGTTTCTCATCCACGGCCACTACAAGAAATATGTCAACTTATGACCTTTTGTTAGTGACCCTGGAAGAATTGGTCATAGATCTATGACCATTTCAGACCAATTGGTCAAAAGTTGTTCGGGGGGCTCCAAACCCTAAATTATAACGACCATTTTGGTCAGAAAGGTCATAATTTCCTTACACGAAATGGTCACAAAGCAGATAGCACTGGTTCACTGCTTTATTTCTAGCTGTTCATGACCAATATAGATGGTCATAACCTTGAAAATTGTGGTGGCTTGCTACGACTAGGTGCCACCTCATCAGTTTTGCCTATGTGTCATGTCCATGTGGCAGTTTTTGCCCTAGGTTGTGAAGCAACCTATATTTTTGTCATTCCCAAAATTCCCCAAAAACCTCATAAATTCTTTGGGTCATATCTTCGTCAAATATGTAAAAAACCTTCCTTGCCTAGTTCAAAAATATTCATTTTCCTATTCTGTTCAAAAAAACACTTTGTGAAGGAAGTACCACTTTGGCATGTCCAAATGGTATCCATTTTCTACAGTGCTTTCCTATGCCCAAGTAACTATCCTCCACCAAATGCCAGCTCAATCCATTCATTATTTTGAGCCCATCTTCAACATTCGTATTTATGTCCAGTGTGGTACTTTGTAAAGCAAGTACCACCTAGACTCCTCCTTTTGAGCTGACAATTTGTGAAGACGGTCTTCTTAGTAACTGATCATCCTCAACCAAAACTCACGCCCATTAGCCATGTGCATTTTCCGTACCGCTAATCAAACACTTGGCTGCTAATTCATGTTTGAGCATCGATCGGTCTCCTCGTGAGAATCTTATGTTGTAATTTTCTTCCTAGCACCTACCTGGGTAGTGGCCAACCCACTAGACATGCCTAGGCCGCCCAGAACACATGGCAACGCCACAGTCACGCGGTGACCACGCAGCGGGCATGCGAGTTTACGCGCTCTAGAGTTGGGGCCCTCGACCACCGCCCAAACCTCGACGTATCGCCACCAAACCATGTATTTATGATTAAATAGGTACTTATGTACCTAGAAATGATTTTTGGAAAAAATAAATAGCAAACTATGAGGCAGCCACAGTTCAAATTTGACCCGCTTCCAGCTGAATCGGCGGAAATTTGTCTTTTTCACGAGAGGTGGATCAAAACTTTTTACACCCAACCATTTTGTCAATTGTGCATTAAATATGTCCTAGTATTTTATAAAATTGATTTGGTCAAATTTTGCAACAATTATTTGGGAGGTCCTTCAAAAAAAAACCTCCTTTTGGGCACTCGAAAAATGGAAAATGAATTTTTCGTCCAAAGAAAATGAAAACTTCCTTAGGCAACATTGTTTGCCATTCCAACATGCACCCTTGTGCACAATATGAGATCAATATGAGGACATCACTAACAAGGTTACACCCACAGCTCCAACTGACACATATACAGGACCAATTACTAGAGCTCGCGCACGCCAATTAAATTACCAGGTACTTTCGTTTCTTGGTAATGAATCTAATGTTCATGAGAATATGATGCTGCCTAAATTGGATACATTTGTCTTGCTTACAAATGAAGGGCCTAGCTTGGACAAGAAGGATGAACATTGGAGCAAGATCAAGCATGGAGATGATGGCATGCGCAAGGGGGACAAGAATGGAGTTACAACGGATGATTTCAGGACTTTGAAGCCACCATAATGAGTGCGAGAAGCCTTGGACGAAATATACAAGATGCCACTTCATAAATTTCGTCCAGAGGCTATTTTAGGTGCTGCGTCACCTTATTATTGGGCCAGGCCCATGTAATTTCGAAATACTTGAGTATATGCTGTTTTTAGAGTCCGTATGTGTGGGGAAACAAGAGTTAGGGTTGGTTTCGGACCCCTCCACCAAGGGTCACGAAATTCCCCCCTCTTTTCCTCATATATACAGCCCTTAGGGCGTCGTTTAGACTTTGGGTTTTGTTTAGATTAAAAGTTCGCCATAGCTGCAACTTCGCGTACTTCGTTTGTGTTCAACGATCAGACCAAGGCGTCACAGAACCCCACCTTGATCAATAAAGCTTTCCTCTTATATTCGCAATATCCAGATTGCAATCTTAGTTTCTTGCTTGTTCTTCGTTTGCCTGCAGGAAACAGACCTTCGTGGTCAGGTTGATCGTGCTCCGGCGTGGTCGATAACCTCTCGGAGTTGGTTTAGCGATTGCTAAGGCGCGACGTCCACGCACGTTCGTAGTCGGATCGTCAAAGTCGACTTCATCCAAACGATAGCCACTATCTCATCGAAAGACGGGACACCTTTGCCTCTATCAGCGTGTGTTCCGTGTGCTACTCTTTGCTAGTGATCTACTTGTTGCATGAGCAAATTTGTGCACCATTTTCAACATCATTGAGTCATTTTGACGATTGCATTGAATTTGTGCCACATCCTAACCAAGATCCTCTCAAAGCTTTACTTGTGTAGGTGTGAGAATCGACACGAAGTGATACCAATAGTGCTATTTCCGGGTTACATTGTCGCGTGATCATTGATCCATTTTCAACCTCGGTTAAGGTACATTGATATTGTCTTCTCCTTTTCTCCCACTCACATACTTGCTTGTGATGATGGATAGGCCAAGTTCATCTTCCAACCTGATCTTCGACGATCCTCAAGAAGCGAACAACTACGTCACCAAACTACATCTATTCGGTGTCCAAAGAGCTCTACATCAAGAGAGTGAAGCTATGCGCGAGTACATTGGTCAAGTCGCCGAGGACGCGCGACAATTTCAACAAAGCACCAAGGAGCAAATCGACCTCATCAACACCAACATGTCTACTCAATACAATGAGCTCCAGACATTGATCATAAACCGACGTTCTTCCTCAACATCATCTCATCGACGAAGCCGCTCAAGTCGACATACCGACTCCACGCAAGACTCAAGTACACCTACGTCAAACACTCTTCGTCAAGCCGCACGTCAAGCTCGACATGACCACCGGCAACCTCTTCATGACAAGAGTTCACAAGAGCTATTCGACGAGCAAGAAAGCCGACGTCGTCAAAACCAAGCTACACTTGAGCAAGCACAAGAACGGCAACGACTACGCCAACAACAACAAGAGCGAGCTCGCCAATATCAAGAAGAACAAGATGCCGAGGCTAACCGCCATGCACAACAACGTCGAGAAGCTCAAGCTATGGAGGCGCAACGAGCGTTACAAGATACACATCGCAATGTGGCCGCCCGCAACCGACACACTCGTCAACAAGAGGATCTCCTTCGTGATGAGGTGCAACATGGACGACTTCACACAAGAATGCAAGAAGAAGCTCCTCCTCAAGCGCGGCAAGAGCAACAACCCCAACAAGAACATCTACTTCCCCAAGAGCAACAAGATATGGCAAACCGCCAAAATCGAGATCGCCCTCCCAATAGGCAAGGAAACAATGACGAGCATCGCTATGGCAAGCTCAAATTCACAATGCCAAAGTTCTCCGGAAGCATTGATCCCGAAGACTACATCTCATGGGCATTGAAAGTTGACAAGATCTTTCGCCTTCACAACTTCGATGAAGAGAAGAAGATCGCAATGGCATCCCTTGAGTTCCAAGACTATGTTCTCATTTGGTGGGAGCAAATCATAGAGAGAAGAGAAGCCAAAGGCGGTCCTCCTATCACCACTTGGGCTCAAATGAAGGAAGTGATGAGAGCACGCTTCGTGCCTACACAGTACAACCGCGACTTGTTCAGGAAGCTACAACTCCTCAAGCAAGGTACCAAGTCCGTTGAAGAGTACTACAAAGAGATGGAGATTGCTATGATAAGAGCAAACATCACGGAAGATGAAGAGGAAACAATGGCGAGATTCTTGAATGGACTCAACTATCCTATCAAGAAGATTGCGGACTTCCAACCATACAACAATCTCCTCGAGCTAGTACATCAAGCAACCAAGGCGGAGCGACAAGTTCATGAGGACTACAAGTACTCCAAGTTCAAATCCAAGAACTCCGACTCCTACGACCAGGCTTCAACGACTTCGGCTACTCCTCCTACCTCTACCAAGCCATCTACAAACTTAGGCGACAAGCCAAGCTACAAGAATGCGACTACATCGAGTCGTCCACCTTCTACCAACAACTTCAAGCCAAGAGCTTCCTCAACTCCTACTCCAACCGAAGATAACAACAAGACGAGCTCCATCAAATGCTTCAAGTGCCAAGGACGAGGCCACAAGTCATTTGAGTGCAAGACCGTTCGCACCATGATCATCAACGACGACGGATCTTATGACTCCATGAGCGATGATGAGATGGAAGCACTTGAGCATGTCGCTATGCATCGCCAAGTGAATGAAGACGAAGACCGTCAAGTGTTTTGCGACAATGACTCAAGCCCCAACCTTGTTGTCTCCAAAGTCTTGACACTCCAACATCATCAAGATGACGACCAACGTTGTCACATTTTCCATACAAAGGCCGGCATCAATGGACGCTCCGTCAAGGTTATCATCGATGGCGGAAGTTGCCACAACTTGGCAAGTGCAGAGCTATGCGACAAGCTTCATTTGGTCAAGACGAAGCATCCACACCCCTACAAGGTCCAGTGGCTCAACGACGCCGGAATTCTTCGAGTCGAGCACACCGTGCAAGTCTCTTTCAAGATCGGCGCCTACGAGGACACTCTCGAATGTGATGTGATACCCATGTCCGTGTGCCACCTTATTATTGGACGCCCATGGCAATATGATCGTGGAGTCACACACAATGGACGGACAAATCACTATCACTTCAAGATAAAGGGCAAGAAATTCGTGCTCCGACCAATGACTCCAAGTCAAGTTGCCGCCGACAAGCTTTTACCTACAACCCATCGTGGAGAGAATGGTGAGAGAGCGAGCCACCAAAAAGAGAGCGAGAGCCACAAGCCAAATATGAGCGACTCCACGATGAGCTACACGAAGAAACTAGTGCTATTTGCCACCAAAAGTGAGATGAGAGAAGTGTGTGAGAACCCATCGAACGTCGTTCACCTTGTGCTCTTATGCATAGGGGAAGACAAATCTACTAACACTTCACAACCTCCACCTTTTGTGTTGTCTCAATTATTGCAGGAATTCTCGGACGTCTTTACCGATGAGCTACCACCGGTTCTACCTCCACTTCACGGGATAGAACACCGCATCGAACTCGTACCCGGTGCACCATTTCCCAACAAGGCTCTCTACCGTGTCAACCACGAGATACAACGGCAAGTGCCCAAACTCATCGACAAAAGTCATGTACGTGACAGCTTTAGCACTTGTGCCGCTCCGGTTATTCTATTGCCTACGAAACATGGAAGTTTTCACGCAAATGCATGCTTGTTACGCAAATGCTTACTTGTTACACAATTTGAGTTGCATGTGATTGGCTTTGAGCACCTAAAAGATTTATATGAGCATGATCCTTCCTTTGCAAATACCTATGCTAAATGCTTGACTCACACTTCTTGGGAACATCATTACACCAAGGATGGATATCTTATGAGAGATAACAAACTTTGCATCCCCGAGCCTTCGCTTCGTTTGCTCCTTTTGCAGGAATCGCATGGAGGAGGACTCACGGGACACTTTGGACGCGACAAGATGTTTGCTACCCTCTCTAAGAACTATTTTTGGCCCAAGATGCAACGTGATGTCTCACACCTCACCAACCGATGTTCGACATGCCGCAAAGCTAAGTCCAAAGCTCAATCTCATGGTCTTTACATGCCTCTTCCTACTACATATCATCCATGGGAAGACATAAGCATGGATTTCATACTTGGCTTGTCTAGGACAAAAAATGGAAAAGATTCCGTGCTTGTCATGGTCGATACATTCTCTAAAATGGCTCATTTCATTCCCGATAACAAGATCGATAATGCTTCACATGTTGCCACTCTCTTTTGTAGTGAAATACTCAAGAAAGTGCACGAACAAACAAGGGCAACAATCGAGCGACAAGTACATCGCCTCACAACCAAGCTCAACGTCAACAAGGCAACAATGGTGTTTCACCCAGGAGATCTTAGTTGGCTACATCTTCGCAAGAACCGTTTCGCACAAGAGCGCAAGTCCAAACTTCTACCTCGCGCGGACGGACCCTTAAAGGATCTCTCTCCTTTCCATGGTGATGAAGATTTCGATCCGAGGTCGGATCTTTCCCAAGGGAGGGGAGATGATACGGTGTATCCTAGGGCCATCACCATGGACCCTCCTTCACCTCATCAAGTGCCCAAAGGACCAAGGACTAGAGCTCCCGAGACCGAGGTGACGTCACTCCTAGCCCTACTTCCATACAAATCTTGCGAGACATGGTCGCTACCTCAGACGGACGTGTTGTGTGTGCTCAGGTGTGAAGAAGACCACATCGGAGAGGGGCGTGAAGATGGACGAGTCCTCAAGTTCATGGACGAGCCAATGCATCGAGAAGAGCAGAAGAGAGCTCCAGGTCCCGGACATCCGGCCCCCTGGCCCGGGCATCCGGCCCCTAGGCATTCACCCACAGAAGGCCAATAGCAGCCGAGGCTACAGGGCCCGGACATCCGGCCAGGGCCCGGACATCCGGCCAGGCACGGCCCGGACATCCGGCCCCGCGCCCGGAAATCCGGCGCCTCTGTCCAGAGAGCGCCCGAGGCGCATCCACTCCAGCCCGGACATCCGGGCCCCCGCCCCGGACATCCGGCGCCCCGCGAAGCCCCGGACATCCGGCCCGCTGCCCGGACGTCCGGCTCCTGATCTGCCTGCGCGCAGCACTTGGGCCGAGGCCCGTGTATCCCCTTCGCCCCGTAGACTATATATACTCCTCTCCTCATTCCGTTTAGGGTCAGCTGTGGTTTAGCTCATTTCTCATACTTGTGTGGATTTCTCCCACGAGACGGTGCGCCTCTACGGAGAAGATCCACTACGGATTCAGGACCTCCTTCACGGAGAAGATCCCACGGGATTCCAAGACCTCCTCCGGGAGAAGACTATTTGTATCACCGTTGTTGACTTTGGATCATGGATCTCGACTTTGTATCGCGAATCTAGCGCTTGTGTGATTGCTTTCGTGTTGATTTGAGTGTTCTCTCTTGTGTTTTCCCCGTCTTTCTCCTTGTTTTCCCCGTGTTCATCGTGTGCCACCTCCAAAACGTGAAAGATCCGCTGATTAGGGTTCCACCCTACATCACCACCCCTCACCCCCGTTCCAATCCCACACCCGCACCCGCACCCGCTCGCCGAAACCCTAGCCGCCGCCGCCCTCGCACCTTGGCCGACCCTCAGCCCGTCGACGGCGAGGAGCCCTCAGCCCGTCGCCTGCCTTTACCGACAAATCACGCGACCGCGTGCCCACCAAATCCCAAATCTCACCGTCTCCGCCCTCTCCCCATCCCCTCCACCAAGATCGCACCAACCACCTCGATGGCCACCGCCGCACGCCGCGGCGCTCCTGGCCGCCCTCGCCATCGCCTTGCTCGCGCTCGCGCCCCCGGCGGTGGCCAAGATCCGGTCGATGGCGATCCGGGCGGACCCGAGATGCGGTGCGGGAGAGCGGCACGGCGGCGGAGAAACCTCGGAGACCACACAACGGCGCAGGGAGTGCGAGGAGCTGGGGTTCACCGGCCTCGCCCTCCGCTCCGACTGCAACGCGCTCGCCGAGTTTGTCAAGGACCAAGGTGCGTGCGTAGTCGTGTCCAGTAAGCATCAGCAAATCTGGCGTACCCCATTCGTGCCCCGTCTCCACTCCCGCTGCCGACTCCGGCGACCACCATGGCCACTCGCCGGAGCCCCGCCACCACCCACCACCGCCTCCTCCTGCTCCTCCTCCCCTTGCTGCTAATCAGCTCGTTCCTCCTCCCCCTCTCGTCCGCCTACCGCCCCGGTGACATCATCCCCATGCTCCGCTCCGGCCAGTACCACGGCGTAATCAGATCGAACCATGCCCTTACTCAGAGCTAGATGCTCTGGGGCGAATTCGCCCATTCCATCTCGTCTGACCCGTGCGGTTCTTATTGCAGTCGAGGTCGGTGTGGTTAGACGTCATCGGCCGCCACTGCCCGGTCTTCGCGGTCAACAGGGAGGTGAGGGCTTCTCGGAACTGCTCCACGGTTCGATCTTTGGGGATTTGCGTGTGGGGTGTATCGGTGATTTGGTTCTCTCGTTCGTGCAGGTGCTGATGCCGATCCCCAAGCCGACAGGGTTCACCGGTGCGGATCCGTATAAGATGTAAGACTTAGATCTCATAGCTTAAACTTGTCCTCAAGAATTTTGACACTGCTACCCTCCAACGTTTGAGGCAAATCGCTTGTGTGAATCAGTCAAATTGGCTAATTGGTTTCAACTTTCAAGACTACAAGATGCTGGATTTTCCAGGGTGGATGGAGGGTTAGCCTAATGTTATAGGTGCACTGTGAATGAATGATGACTGTTGTTTAATGTAATTCATAATGCAGTTTTCTGCGGAAAATTCATATATCCATGCCATGAGACATTTGATTTCGCAAATGCAAATTGGTGTTACATCAAATTCAATACGATCATTTCATGAAAGATCTAAGTTTGCAAATCTGAATTGGTGATATACTACCACTACTACGGCTCCTGGTTTATGTTTTTACATTCTGTGATCCAGAAGGGTTTGTGGTGTGCAAAATTTATGCTATCTCACGGTACTTGTTTGGTTAAAACATATTGAACTTAGACTTAGTAATGATGAAGTCAAGGAAATTGGTAAGGTTGCTGGCATGCATGGTAAAATTTGTAAATAGTATGATAGTTGCACCATATTTGTGTTTTGTGAATAATCTGTTTGCAGAGATGTGTCTGTCTTACATGGTCCTTCCTATGCAGAACATTTCAGATTGGACATGAAAAGTTCCATGTTCCTTTATTCTTGTCACTGTTGTTTTGATGATTTTGTTGAAGGAAATATGCCCTAGAGGCAATAATAAAGTTGTTATTTATATTTCCTTATATCATGATAAATGTTTATTATTCATGCTAGAATTGTATTAACCGGAAACTTAGTACATGTGTGAATACATAGACAAAGCAGAGTGTCCCTAGTATGCCTCTACTAGACTAGCTCATTGATCAAAGATGGTTATGTTTCCTAACCATAGACATGAGTTGTCATTTGATCAACGAGATCACATCATTAGGAGAATGATGTGATGGACAAGACCCATCCGTTAGCTTAGCACTATGATCGTTTAGTTTTACTGCTATTGCTTTCTTCATGACTTATACATGTTCCTATGACTATGAGATTATGCAACTCCCGAATACCGTAAGAACACCTTGTGTGCTATCAAACGTCACAACGTAACTGGGTGATCATAAAGATGCTCTACAGGTGTCTCCGAAAGTGTTCGTGGTGTTGGCATAGATCAAGACTAGGATTTGTCACTCCGAGTGTCGGAGAGGTATCTCTGGGCCCTCTCGGTAATGCACATCATAATAAGCCTTGCAAGCAAAAGACTAATGAGTTAGTCACGAGATGATGTATTACAGAACGAGTAAAGAGACTTGCCGGTAACGAGATTGAACTAGGTATAGAGATACCGACGATCGAATCTCGGGCAAGTAACATACCAATGACAAAAGGAACAACGTATGTTGTTATGCGGTTTGACCGATAAAGATCTTCGTAGAATATGTAGGAGCCAATATGAGCATCCAGGTTCCGCTATTGGTTATTGACCGAAGATGAGTCTCGGTCATGTCTACATAGCTCTCGAACCCGTAGGGTCCGCACGCTTAACGTTTGATGACGATCGGTATTATGAGTTTATGAGTTTTGATGTACCGAAGGAGTTCGGAGTCCCAGATGAGATCGGGGACATGACGAGGAGTCTCGAAATGGTCGAGACGTAAAGATCGATATATTGGACGACTATATTTGGACATCGGAAAGGTTCCGAGTGATTCGGGTATTTTCCGGAGTATATGGGCCTTATTGGGCCATACAGGAATAGAGGAGAAAGGCCAAAAGGAAGGAGGCGCGCACCCCCCCTTTGGTCCGAATTGGACAAGGGGTGCAGCCCCCTTTTCCTTCTCCCTCTCCACCTCTTTCCTTCTCTCCTACTCCGGAAAGGAAAGGGGAATCCTACTAGGACTTGGGAGTCCTAGTAGGACTCCCCACACTTGGCGCGCCCCCTCTAGGGTCGGCCTCTCCCTTGCTCCTTTATATACGGGGGCAGGGGGCACCCTAGGAAACACAAGTTGAATTGTTCTAGCCGTGTGCGGTGCCCCCCTCCACAGAAACACACCTCGGTCATACCGTCGCAGTGCTTAGGCGAAGCCCTGCGCCGGTAGATACATCATATCCGTCACCACGCCGTCGTGCTGGCGAAACTCTCCCGTGAAGCTCAACCGGATCAAGAGCTCGTGGGACGTCATCAAGCTGAACGTGTGCTGAACGCGGAGGTGCCGTACGTTCGGTGCTTGATCGGTTGGATCGCGAAGAAGTTCGACTACATCAACCGCGTCACTTGACGCTTCCGCTTCCGGTCTACGAGGGTACGTAGACACACTCTCCCCCTCGTTGCTATGCATCTAGTAGATAGATCTTGCGTGATCGTAGGAAATTTTTGAAAATACTACGTTCCCCAACAGTGTCATCATGAGCCAGGTTTATGCGTAGATGATATGCACGAGTAGAACACAATGGGTTGTGGGCGATACTAGTCATACTGCTTACCAGCATGTCATACTTTGCTTTGGCGGTATTGTGAGATGAAGCGGCCCGGACCGACATTACGCGTACGCTTACGCGAGACTGGTTTCACCGTTACGAGCACTCGTTGCTTAAAGGTGACTGGCGGGTGTCTGTCTCTCTCACTTTAGCTGAATCAAGTGTGGCTACGCCCGGTCCTTGTGAAGGTTGAAACAACACATACTTGACGAAACATCGTTGTGGTTTTTGTATGCGTAGGTAAGAACGGTTCTTGCTAAGCCCGTAGCAGCCACGTATAACTTGCAACAAGAAAGTAGAGGACGTCTAACTTGTTTTTGCAGGGCATGTTGTGATGTGATATGGTCAAGACATGATGAGTTATATGGTTTTGTATGAGATGATCATGTTTTGTAATGTTATCGGCAACTGGCAGGAGCCATATAGTTGTCGCTTTATTGTATGAAATGCAATCGCCATGTAATTGCTTTACTTTATCACTAAGCGGTAGCGATAGTCGTAGAAGCAATAGTTGGCGAGACGACAACGATGCTACGATGGAGATCAATGTGTCGCGCCGGTGACGAAGGTGATCATGACGGTGCTTTGGAGATGGAGATCAAAAGCACAAGATGATGATGGCCATATCATGTCACATATTTTGATTTGCATGTGATGTTTATCTTATTATGCTTCTTATTTTGCTTAGATCGACGGTAGCATTATAAGATGATCCCTTACAAAATTTCAAGGTACAAGTGTTCTCCCTGAGTATGCACCGTTGCGAAAGTTCTTCGTGCTGAGACACCACGTGATGATCGGGTGTGATAAGCTCTACGTTCAAATACAACGGGTGTAAGCCAGTTTTGCACACGCAGAATACTCGGGTTAAACTTGACGACCCTAGCATATGCAGATATGGCCTCGGAACACTGGAGACCGAAAGGTCGAGCGTGAATCATATAGTAGATATGATCAACATAAGAAGTTCACCATTGAAACTACTCCATCTCACGTGATGATCGGACATGGTTTAGTTGATTTGGATCACGTGATCATTTAGATGACTAGAGGGATGTCTATCTAAGTGGGAGTTCTTAAGTAATATGATTAAATTGAACTTTAATTTATCATGAACTTAGTCCTGGTAGTATTAGCATATCTATGTTGTAGATCAATAGCTCGCGATGTTGCTCCCCGTTTATTTTTTATATGTTCCTAGAGAAAACTAAGTTGAAAGATGTTAGTAGCAATGATGCGGAATTGTTCCGTGATCTGAGGATTATCCTCATTGCTGCACAGAGAATTATGTCCTTGATGCACCGCTAGGTGACAGACCTATTGCAGGAGCAGATGTAGACGTTATGAACATTTTGACAAAAGCTCGGTATGATGACTACTTGATAGTTTAAGTGCACCATGCTTTACGGCTTAGAACCGGGACTTCAAAAATGTTTTGAATGCCACTGAGCATATAAGATGTTCCAAGAGTTGAAATTAGTATTTCATACTCATGCCCGTGTCGAGAGGTATAAGACTTCTGACAGTACTTTGCCTACAAGATGGAGGAGAATAGCTCAACCAGTGAGCATGTGCTCAGATTGTTTGGGTACTACAATTACTTGAATCAAGTGGGAGTTAATCTTCCAGATAAGATAGTAATTGACAAAGTTCTCTAGTCACTATCACCAAGTTAGTAGAACTTCGTGATGAACTATAATATGCAAGGGATGACGAAAGGAATTCCCGAGCTCTTCGCGATGCTGAAGTCGGCGAAGGTAGTAATCATGAAAAAGCATCCAGTGTTGATGGTTAACAAGACCACTTGTTTCAAGTAAAGGTCAAAGGGATAGAAGGGGAACTTCAAGAAGAATGACAAGCAAGTTGTCACTCCCGTGAAGAAACCCAAAGCTAAAACTCAAGCCTGAAACTAAGTGCTTCTACTGCAAAGGAAATGGTCACTGGAAGTGGAACTGCCCTAGATACTTGGCGGATAAGAAGGATGGCAAAGTGAACAAAGGTATATTTTGATATACAGATTATTGATGTGTACTTTACTAGTGTTCATCGCAACCCCTGAGTATTTGATACCGGTTCAGTTGCTAAAATTAGTAATTCGAAACGAGAATTGCAGAATGAACAGAGACTAGTTAAAGGTGAAGTGACGATGTGTGTTGGAAGTGGTTCCAAGATTGATATGATCATCATCGCACACTCCTTATACTTTCGGGATTAGTGTAAAACCTAAATAAATGTTATTTGGCATTTGCGTTGAGCATGAATATGATTTGATCATATTTGTTGCAATACGGTTATTCATTTAAAGTCATAGAATAATTGTTATTCTGTTTACATGAATAAAACCTTCGATGGTCATACACCCAATGAAAATAGTTTGTTGGATCTCGATCGTGGTGATACACATATTCATAATATTGAAGCCAAAGATGCAAGGTTAATAATGATAGTGCAACTTATTTGTGGCACCGCCATTTAGGTCATAATGGTGTAAAGCGCATGAAGAAACTCCATACTGATGGACTTTTGGAATCACTTG
The DNA here is from genome assembly GCA_902687465.1 of Secale cereale. Lineage (NCBI taxonomy): Eukaryota > Viridiplantae > Streptophyta > Magnoliopsida > Poales > Poaceae > Secale > Secale cereale. The sequence goes on from LR738709.1 coordinate 269,430,420, forward strand.
ATTATGAATCACTTGGTACTTGCGAACCATGCCTCATGGGCAAGATGACTAAAACTCCGTTCTTCGGAACAATGGAGCGAGCAATAGATTTGTTGGAGATCATACATACAGATGTATGTGGACCAATGAGTGTTGAAGCTCGCGGCGGGTATCGTTATTTTCTGACCTTCACTGATGATTTGAGCAGATATGGGTATATCTACTTAATGAAGCACAAGTCTGAAACATTTGAAAAGTTCAAAGAATTTCAGAGTGAAGTGGAGAATCATCGTAACAAGAAAATAAAAGTTTCTACGATATGATCGTAGAGGTAAAATATTTGAGTTAGCGAGTTTGGCCTTCAGTAAAAACAATGTGAAATAGTTTCACTACTCACGCCACTTGGAACACCATAGTGTAATGGTGTGTCTGAACGTCATAACCGTACTTTATTAGATATGGTGCGATCGATGATGTCTCTTACCGATCTACCACTATCGGTTTTGGGGTTATGCATTAGAGACAGCTACATTCACGTTAAATAGGGCACCATCTAAATCCGTGGAGATGACACCGTATGAACTGTGGTTTGACGAGAAACCTAAGCTGTCATTTCTTTAAGTTTGGGACTGCGATGCTTATGTGAAAATGTTTCAACATGATAAGCTCAAACCCAAATCGGAGAAGTAAATCTTCATAGGATACCCAAAAGAAACTGTTGGGTACACCTTCTATCACAGATCCGAAGGCAAGGTCTTTGTTGCAAAGAGTGGATCCTTTCTAGAGAAGGAGTTTCTCTCGAAAGAAGTGAGTGGGAGGAAAGTAGAACTTGATGAGGTAATTGTACCTTCTCCCGAATTGGAAAGTGGAACATCACAGAAACTAGTTTCAGTGATTCCTACACCAATTAGTGAGGAAGCTAATGATGATGATCATGAAACTTCAGATCAAGTTTCTGCTGACCTTCGTAGATCAACCAGAGTTCGTTCCGCATCAGAGTGGTACGGCAACCCGGTTCTGGAAGTCATGTTACTGGACCGTGATGAACCTACGAACTATGAGGAAGCAATGATGAGCCCAGATTCCGCAAAATGGCTTGAGGCCATGAAATCTGAGATGGGATCCATGTATGAGAACAAAGTGTGGACTTTGGTTGACTTGCCCGATGATCGGCAAGCCATCAAAAATAAATGGATCTTCAAGAGGAAGACTGACGCTGACGGTAATGTTACTGTTTACAAAGCTCGACTTGTTGCGAAAGTTTTTCAACAAGTTCAAGGAGTTGACTACGATGAGACTTTCTCACCCGTAGCGATTCTTAAGTCTGTCCGAATCATGTTAGAAATTGCCGCATTTTATGAAATCTGGCAAATGGATAACAAAACTACATTCTTTAATGGATTTATTAAAGAAGACTTGTATATGATGCAACTAGAAGGTTTTGTCAATCCTAAAGGTGCTAACAAAATGTGCAAGCTCCAGCGATCCATCTATGGACTGGTGCAAGCATCTCGGAGTTGGAATATACGCTTTGATAAGTTGATCAAAGCATATAGATTTATACAGACTTGCGGTGAAGCCTGTATTTACAAGAAGTGAGTGGGAGCACTACAACCTTTCTGATAAGTATATGTGAATGACATATTGTCGATCGGAAATGATGTAGAATTTTCTGGAAAGCATAAAGGAGTGTTTGAAAGGAGTTTTTCAAAGAAAGACCTTCATGAAGCTGCTTACATATTGGGCATCAAGATCTATAGAGATAGATCAAGACGCTTGATAAGACTTTCGATGAGTACATACCTTGATAAGATTTTGAAGTAGTTCAAAATGGATCAGTCAAAGAAGGAGTTCTCGCCTGACTTGTAAGGTGTGAAGTTGAGTAAGACTCAAAGCCAGACCACGGCAGAAAAATATAGAGAGAATGAAAGTCATTCCCTATGCCTCAGCCATAGGTTCTATAAAGTATGCCATGCTGTGTACCAAACATGTTGTGTACCTTGCCATGAGTTTGTCAAGGGGGTACAATAGTGATCCAGGAGTAGATCACTGTACAGCGGTCAAAATTATCCTTAGTAACTGGATGACTAAGGAAATGTTTCTCGATTATGGAGGTGATAAAGAGTTCGTCGTAAAGGATTACGCCGATGCAAGCTTTGACACTAAATCCAGATGACTCTAAGTACCAATCTGGATGCGTATTGAAAGTGGGAGCAATTAGCTAGAGTAGCTCTATGCAGAGCATTGTAGACATAGAAATTTGCGAAATACATACGGATCTGAATGTGACAGGCCCGTTGACTAAACTTCTCTCACAAGCAAAACATGATCACACCTTATTACTCTTGGGTATTAATCACATAGCGATGTGAACTAGATTATTGACTCTAGTAAACCCTTTGGGTGTTGGTCACATGGCGATGTGAACTATGGGTGTTATTCACATAACGATGTGAACTATCGGTATTAAATCACATGGCGATGTGACCTAGATTATTGACTCTAGTGCAAGTGGGAGACTGAAGGAAATATGCCCTAGAGGCAATAATAAAGTTGTTATTTATATTTCCTTATATCATGATAAATGTTTATTATTCATGCTAGAATTGTATTAACCGGAAACTTAGTACATGTGTGAATACATAGACAAAACAGAGTGTCCCTAGTATGCCTCTACTAGACTAGCTCATTGATCAAAGATGGTTATGTTTCCTAACCATAGACATGAGTTGTCATTTGATCAACGAGATCACATCATTAGGAGAATGATGTGATGGACAAGACCCATCCGTTAGCTTAGCACTATGATCGTTTAGTTTTACTGCTATTGCTTTCTTCATGACTTATACATGTTCCTATGACTATGAGATTATGCAACTCCCGAATACCGTAGGAACACCTTGTGTGCTATCAAACGTCACAACGTAACTGGGTGATCATAAAGATGCTCTACAGGTGTCTCCGAAAGTGTTCGTGGTGTTGGCATAGATCAAGACTAGGATTTGTCACTCCGAGTGTCGGAGAGGTATCTCTGGGCCCTCTCGGTAATGCACATCATAATAAGCCTTGCAAGCAAAATACTAATGAGTTAGTCACGAGATGATGTATTACGGAACGAGTAAAGAGACTTGCCGGTAACGAGATTGAACTAGGTATAGAGATACCGATGATCGAATCTCGGGCAAGTAACATACCAATGACAAAAGGAACAACGTATGTTGTTATGCGGTTTGACCGATAAAGATCTTCGTAGAATATGTAGGAGCCAATATGAGCATCCAGGTTCCGCTATTGGTTATTGACCGAAGATGAGTCTCGGTCATGTCTACATAGTTCTCGAACCCGTAGGGTCCGCACGCTTAACGTTTGATGACGATCGGTATTATGAGTTTATGAGTTTTGATGTACCGAAGGAGTTCGGAGTCCCAGATGAGATCGGGGACATGACGAGGAGTCTCGAAATGGTCGAGACGTAAAGATCGATATATTGGACGACTATATTTGTGATACGGAGTATCCCATGATCATCCCCATGTTCACTCGACGAGACCTCAACTACACACAATTGGACACAAGGTTCACTCGCTCCTCTCTGAACCTCCACTTTCTACATGTGAGACATGCCTACTACCTCAAATATATGTGCTATGCATGTTCAGGAACACCCAAGGAGACCATGAAGAACCCAAGAACCAAGGCCAAGTGCGCGCGGAAGAGAAGGAAGAAGGGCCAGCACCTACAGGCCCCGGACATCCGGCCCCCAGGCCCGGACATCCGGCGCCCCGGACATCCGGGCCCTGGCCGGAAATCCGGCGCCACTGTCCAGAAGACACCCGTGGCTCAACCCCTCCAGCCCGGACATCCGGCCCCTCGTCCCGGACATCCGGCGTCTCGGGAAGGCCCGGACATCTGGCCCCCGCCCGGACATCCGGCCCCTGTCTGCGCACAGTGTATCGGGCCTGAGGCCCATGTATCCCTCTCCCACTTACCCCTTCATGGACCTAGACTATATATACTCCTCCCCCTCCTCCATTTGAGGGTTAGCTTAGTGATAGCTCATTTGATACCATCTAGTGGTTCATCTCCTTGTGAGTGACTGCGGCCCCTCCACGGAGAAGATCCACACGGATTCAAGACCTCCTTCACGGAGAAGATCCTACGGGATACCCCCCAAGACCTCCTCACGGAGAAGAACCGGTTACCCTTTGTATCGTCCCTTGTTGATCATGGATCTTGTATCTCTTTGTGTTTCGAGGATCTAGCATATGTGTGACTTGTTCTTGTTGGTTTGAGTGATTCTCTCGTGTTTCCCCTCGTGTTCCCCTCTCGTGTTCTTCGTGTTCTTCATGGGATCCCCTCCATTTCGTGAAAGATCGGCCATCTAGGGTTCCACCCTACATCATATGGTATCATGAGCCACGGTTTCTCACGAATTTGGAGCCTCCCCACCGTTTTGTAGCCTTGTTTTGTTGTGTTCTTCCCCAAATTCGAAAATTCCCCACCAAAAATAGCCCCAAAATTTTTTGTGATCTGTTGGTTTGATGAGATTTTGTTGATTTTGATCCGTGGATTTGCTTGGTTTTAAGTGGATCTAGCTTTCCCCCACTTCTCCCATCATTCCATCCACGAAATCTCTCAAATTTTGAGCCCCAAATCATCAATTTCCGCCCCCAATTCGAAAAGTTCGTCCCGATTCAGATCTGGAATCTTCGGGCCGGACATCCGGGCCACTGGCCGGACATCCGGGCCATCGGGCCGGACATCCGGCTCCTGGAGGGCAAAATCCCGTGCGGTTCTGGACATCAGGCCCCGGAAATCCGGACCCGGCCCCGGATGTCCGACCCCTGTAGTTTCAGACTTTCCCGTTTCACCGTTTTGTCCATAACTAATTCATCCGAACTCCGATTTCGACGTTCTTGAGCTCGTTTTGAAGCTCTTGACATCCCCCATAACACAAAAATACCACCATAATCATTTGACTCCATCATATTTTTGGGATTTTGGCATCTTTGCCTAGGGCTTCCACCACATCATCCGCTATACCACCACCGACTTCCGCAACCTAACCATTTTGTCCCCCATAGCATTTGTGGTTGCTTGAGTAGTGATTTGAGTCTCCTAAGGTGTTTAGGCTACTTAGGGACCATTGCTTCTTCATCAACCACCACCACCACTCCCGCATACCCGTTGCCCATTATACATAGCCAACCAAACTTAACCCAATTTTGTTCGAGTTTGTTTGAGTTGTGGCTTGTGTCTCCTAAGGTGTTTCGGCTACTTAGGGACCGTGACTTCAACTCCGACATCATGTATAGCCCATCATTCCACTTCCGCAACCACCACGGCATTGCCGCTACCACCATTTGACATTTGCCCTTGAGATTTTGAGTTGTGGTTTTTCCGTTTCCTAAGGTGTTTCGGCTAATTAGGAACGGGTCTACATCAAGAGCACCGCATCTCATCATCATCATCATCGGACGGTAACTTCGACGACATCATTGTATATTCCCCTTGCAATTGCATTGTTAACCCCTAGCCCATTTTGCGTCACTTGCCTATCGAGACTAGCCTTTGAGTATTGCCGGCAACGTTACTTGTGCACATTAGTGATCATCGATCCGCCCTTCCATTGCATATATACCATATCATATTGGTATCATCATATCATCTCTTGTGTCACAAGATTGTTCCCGCATATACACAATTGCTATCTTGGTTTGTGCATCGTGGCCATACAAAAAAATGGAGATAGAATAAGCTTTTAAGCAAAAAGAGGAAGACAAAGAAGCTTGTAAGCAAGAGCCATAGCATCACAAAATATCATATCATACTTGATCATCTTGGATCATCTTGTGCTCAAAGCACCGGAAAATCATACACATAGCATACTTGGGATAGAAAGTTCATACATTTTGCATCATATAGGTTGTGCACAAGTGTCGTATCCGCCCATAGAGCAATCGTGCTAGCGTCTCTCTTGAGTTGTGCAACACGAGCGTTTTCCGTGGATTCCACATTTTGGCTCATTCCTTGGTTGCACGACCCCATCTATCTATCCGTGTGTGTGTTTCCGTGTGCCACCCATATTGCTATTGGTCTACTTGTTTCACTTGCGAATTTGTGAATCTTTTTCAGCTTTATTGACTCTTGCTAACATTTTGCATCAACTTTTTGTGCCACTATCCTCACCGAGCTCCACCATAAGCTTTACTTGTGTAGGTGTGAGAAACCGACAAGAATTGGTACCAATTGTGCTATTTCCTTGTTCCACATTTGAGTGATCATTGATCCATCTTCAACATCGGTCAAGGTACATTTGGTATAGTTCTTCTCTTTCTCCCACTCATACTTGCTAGCGTCTTGTGATGGATAGGCAAGGCATTTCATCTCCGGTCTTCGACATCGACGGCGCGAACAAGGACATCCACGCGAAAACCATCGGACTACAACGAGAAATGCAAGAGTGCTTGGGCAACATCGCCATCGAACAACGACACTTCGAGACAAGGACAATGGCTTCCTTCGACGACATGTGCGACTCCTTCAACAAACAAATGGCGGAGCTCCGACACTTGGTGGTTGATTACAAGTCTTCTTCCCCTTCGTCATCCTCTCGGCGACGACGTTCAAGTCACAAGTCTTCGGAGCACAAACATGATGCAAGTACAAGTCTTCCACGTCCACACCGCCATGGCGACCATCGACATCGTCATGAAGGGCAAGTCACCTCCAAGAATCTTGTGCACGACGATGACGAACGACATCTACCAAGAGCTCAAGCACGACAACGACATCATCATCATGAAGATGCTCGACAAGCGCATACCTACAAGTCCGAAGACGCTCTAATTCACGCCAAGCCCAAGCTTCAAGAGAACATAAGAAGACCGCGAGACAAGCATACCCAAGACGGAGCTACAGCTACAACCACCACTTCGGCATCTTCGCCAAGTGCTATCAAGGCATCTTCGCCTTTGGATGTACGGCATCTTCGCCTACTTCCCATGAGTTCGCCTACATCGACGTCTTCATCATCAAGGCGATCATCTACGAGCGACGGCGACAAGACGGTCGAGCATGGGCCATCCCCTTCGACCAAGGCGACGAGCATGAACCTCTTCGACACCATGAAGACGGCGCCCATATTGGACTACTACTCCGGGTCAAGCTACGCGAGCAAGCATGAGACCTTCCCTTTGACCTCGGAGGAGCGTGATGGTTTGCCACACCCTACGGCATTCATCTTTGGAGGCATTACGGATGAGGAAGTTGAGCATGGAGACTATTGCACCTACACCTCTTCAACATCCACTTATGATGAGATGCCCCAATTCCCATGTGAGGAGAGCCACCACCACATGAGCGATATGAGTGACTTCACCATATGTGATCTTGAGAGCATTTCCCTTGAGAGGATGAGTGTGCCCACCACTAGCCCCACACATGAGAGCATGCCACTTCTCCTATGTGAGGTTGAGAGCCATTTGAGTGACTCCACCAACCATACGAGTGAGAGCATCCACGAGGGAGTGAGTGAGCCACAACACTTAGTGAGTGAGGTAGTTGATAGGGCATGTGAGGCCACTATGATTTCTAACGACTTAACCTCTACTCCGAGTGTGTTCTATTTGGTGCTAGGTCTCCTACAAGAGGACATGCCTACCCTCGATGAGTCCGTCCCTCCATTGGATAACCTGATGGCCATGGTGGAAGAAGATGCACCCCCCACATGGTACCATCAAGTTGCAACCTCACCTACAGCACATGAGCGGAGCTCTAAAGGTAACATAGGTGATGGTGCTTCTTTTGTCCCACTTGTGGACTATCTTGACAATGATTGCTTGCATGATGTTGACACACCTATTGCCATGCTTCATGCTAGTGCGACTTCATCATGTCATGACTTACCTATTTATGATGAATATGATGATGAACATGTTGAGTTGCCTAGTTGTGATGCTATGCTCCATAGGATCTCATGTGAAAATTCTTTTGGTCACATCATGTTTGATAATCCTTTGAGCTTGTCATATGCTATGAGTGAGATCTCACATATTGTATCATTGCAATCTCAACATAGTAGCTATGCATGCCACATTAAAGTAAATCCTATTTGCACTTGTGGCATAGATGACAAGATGATGGTCATTGGAATGTGTTCCTCTTGCGATGATATTGCCATGCTTCCTTTACATGATTTGCGCAATTCATCTAATATACCATGCCATGATCACATTGCTACGGATATGCATAGTTTTGGATGTTATCAATATTCTCCATGTGATGTTTCCATTGATGCTCATGAGGAGATCCCCATAGTTTCCTCATACATACTAGGAGATTTTGATGCATTCCATACCTTGCATGATTACCATGATTGTGTGCACCATATGCATTCCATGAATCACAATGATATTTCTCGTGATGCATCACACAACTTGAGTCTCCATTATGCCATACATAACAACAAACCTCTAATGATGGATGACATGTTTCTATACCACGCATCTCATTTATTTGAGCATTGGATATTATGTGCTAACCAACACTTGCACGTGCGCATCATGATGGATGATGTGTACATATACCACGCACATACAATTTTTCCTTTGCCTTTGTCTTGTGTAGGTACTTTTGCAAACTCGTCAACCTCACAATCCCATGAGTTGACGAAAAGAGCTCTCGAGAGCAACGATGACTTGGGATTCCATGGAATCTCCTTACCACCATTCTCTTCGCGCAACCACTACGCGCCTCTCTTTTACTTGGCTCTCACACGGCTATGGGCTATTTGCCACTTCTCACATTATGCCCATACTATCGTGTTCACTTTGCATGTTATGCCTCTTGCTATGACTTTGCCATGCAATTGTGACCCTTGCTTGCCTTTACACATGATTCACCATCTTGCTTGCCTTTACCAAGATGGTATAGGGTGGAACCCTATGTGGCCGATCTTTCACGAAATGAAGGGGATCCCACGATGAACACGAAGAACACAAAGGGAAATCACGAGGGAAACACTCAAGAACAAGTCCAATCACACATCCACTAGACAATCAAACACATAAGATCACAAGATACCTGAACAACAAAGGGAAAGATACATGGGTAGAGTTCATCTCCAAGAGGAGGCCTTGAATCCCTTGGGATCTTCTCTGATGTGGAGGTCCTGAATCCAAGATGGATCTTCTCCGTAGAGGGGCCGCGGTCTCTCTCGTGGAGTAGATCCGGTATGGATGAGCAAAGCTCTATCTCACATATGAGCTAAACCAATGCTAACCCTAAAATGGTGGAGGTGGAGGAGTATATATAGTCTAGTACACGAAGGGGTAAGTGGGAGAGGATACATGGGCCTCTGGCCCGACTCTGCGCGCAGGCAGGCGCCGGATGTCCGGGCTGGGGGCCGGATGTCCGGCCTGGCGGTGGCCGTTCTTCGGGTGCTTCTGTTGCCCTTGCCGGATTTCCGGGGTGATGCCGGATGTCCGGCCTCTGCTGAAGCGCCGGATGTCCAGACTGGTCGCCGGATGTCCGGGCTGGCGCCGGATGTCCGGCGGCTGTAACTTCAGCCGCTCCGTCTTCTTCCGTCTTCTCTTCCAAGCTTCCCTCGCGGATGGTGTAGGTGTTCCTCGGCGCTTGCACTCCTCGTCGTTGTCCGTGAAGCTCCGACAATACCTATGCATGCACACGAGTGGAGTGTCAAGTAGTATACCATCCTCGAAGGGGTCAAGTGAACACGTGTAAAGGAGATGATTCACCTTTATGTATGAGAAATAGAGGTCACACGTGTCACTTCCCAAGCAGACTCTTGACATGGTGATGTCCATAGGATACACCGTATCATCCCCTCCCCCTTGGAAAAGATCCGACCTCGGATCGAAAACCAAATCACCATGGGAAAGAGATGGCGTTGTCATGTAGATGTGGACGATCACGAAGTACTCATCATCTTCTATCTCTACGTGGGCACTCTCCAATGTCGCACCGTCTAGTGATTCCTTCAAAAGGAGCAAGGACAACAAACACTTGGAAAAACAAATGTGGTTAGCGTTAGTGCAAAACCAAGCATTCAAGAGGTGATTCACCCAACAAGTGTTGTCATCAAGCATATCATAAGGTGTGACAAAGAAGTGTGGCATGGAAAATAAGCACATCAATTGAGCACAATCAAGGTCATCATGGAAACAAGCATGTAAATGTGAGGTAGAGATGCACATATGTGTGAAAAGATAATAAGCATCTACCTCATGGTCATAGCAAGCATGCATAAAGCGCTCCATGAAAGGTCTATGGTAGGCATAAGAATCATTCACAACACCAAAGAAAATGAAGTGTCTAAACACAAGGGTCAAGTGCAAGACAATCCAAGCATAATGTGCATAGGGTGTAGTGAAAATCGAGTGGCACTCAACACAATAAAAATAGCAATTGTTCATCATGTGTGAGGCAAACAAGTCAATCATGTGACAAGCAATGGGACATGGCATATGTGAAAAGATGACATTGTTGCAACCAAGCATATGATAGGGAGAAATAATCCAAGAATTGGATGCAACACACAAGGCATATATAACATGAGGCATGGCAATGTGACAATGGCAAGTCGAAGTGAGATCTCTAACATGTGTGCAATCAAGGGGTCCAAGATGACAAATAAGTCTCATGGTGCAAGCAACACATGTAGTGTGATCCACAATATCCATGCTCATGGTTTTGGGTGTCCCGGAAGAGAAGGATATCACCTTGAATGTGTGTCCTTGTGCGTCCTTCACAATGCCGAAGCACAAGCAATTGCGATGTAGAAGCGTCGTGAACAAAGGTGGTTCTGATACGGAGTATCCCATGATCATCCCCATGTTCACTCGACGAGACCTCAACTACACACAATTGGACACAAGGTTCACTCGCTCCTCTCTGAACCTCCACTTTCTACATGTGAGACATGCCTACTACCTCAAATATATGTGCTATGCATGTTCAGGAACACCCAAGGAGACCATGGAGAACCCAAGAACCAAGGCCAAGTGCGCGCGGAAGAGAAGGAAGAAGGGCCAGCACCTACAGGCCCCGGACATCCGGCCCCCAGGCCCGGACATCCGGCGCCCCGGACATCCGGGCCCTGGCCGGAAATCCGGCGCCACTGTCCAGAAGACACCCGTGGCTCAACCCCTCCAGCCCGGACATCCGGCCCCTCGGCCCGGACATCCGGCGTCTCGGGAAGGCCCGGACATCCGGCCCCCGCCCGGACATCCGGCCCCTGTCTGCGCACAGTGTATCGGGCCTGAGGCCCATGTATCCCTCTCCCACTTACCCCTTCGTGGACCTAGACTATATATACTCCTCCCCCTCCTCCATTTGAGGGTTAGCTTAGTGATAGCTCATTTGATACTATCTAGTGGTTCATCTCCTTGTGAGTGACTGCGGCCCCTCTACGGAGAAGATCCACTACGGATTCAGGACCTCCTTCATCGGAGAAGATCCCCAGGGATATCAAGACCTCCTCACGGAGAAGAACCGGTTACCCTTTGTATCGTCCCTTGTTGATCAAGGATCTTGTATCTCTTTGTGTTTCGAGGATCTAGCATATGTGTGACTTGTTCTTGTTGGTTTGAGTGATTCTCTCGTGTTTTCCCTCGTGTTCCCTCTCGTGTTCTTCGTGTTCATCGTGGGATCCCCTCCATTTCGTGAAAGATTCGCTGATTAGGGTTCCACCCTGTATCATATGGTATCAGAGCCACGGTTTCTCACGAATTTGGAGCCTCCCCACCGTTTTCTAGCCTTGTTTTGTTGTGTTCATCGTGGGATCCCCTCCATTTCGTGAAAGATCCGCTGATTAGGGTTCCACCCTGTATCATATGGTATCAGAGGGCTATTTTTGGTGGGGAATTTTCGAATTTGGGGAAGAACACAACAAAACAAGGCTAGAAAACGGTGGGGAGGCTCCAAAT
>LR738709.1:269445596-269482894 GCA_902687465.1 Secale cereale
ATCTCACTCAAGTGGTGGGGATGGTAGCTCTCCTCACATGGGAATTGTGGCAACTCATCATATATGGGGCTAGTGGTGAAGTCACTCTCACTCTCAATATGGTGGCACAAGTCACTCAAGTCATCATACGTCGCCGTGGTCGAAGGGAAAATCCCATGCTCAACCATCTCGTAGTCGTCGTCGTGGATGAAGGCCGAAGATGGCACATCATCACTCTTGCCTCCTAAGATGGAAGCATCATCCTCGCTCGCCACCTTGTCGCTCGCCTCCAAAGCTTGGTCCTCGAATGGCTCCGTAGTCGTAGTCGTCGCCGCGCCGTCTTGAAAAAGAGTCAAAGTAGACTCGGCATCATCAATGCCACAAAGAGGGATGGCGATGAAGTCGAACTTGGGAACGTCGTCTTGGAGCTCGTCGGGCTTGGACATCATGGTGGTACTAGCCTCATGCTCGCCATCTTGGAGCTTGGTCTTCGATAAGTGTGCTTGCGGTGGAGAAGCCTTGGCCTTCATAAGTTCTTGTTCCGCCTTGAGAGCACCAATGTAGTTGTCGTCGAGGGACTTGTAGTTCTCGAAGAAGATAGTCTTGTAGACGTCATTGTGCAATCCCATCATGAAGTGGAGCTTCATTGAAATGGGGTCGTCCATGCCGGCTCGTTGCAAGGCCATCTTCATCTCCTTGAAGTACTTGTCCATGGACTTGGATCCTTGAATGGTGTTCTCCAGTTGGCGTAGAAGTTGTTCCGTGTAGGCGGGAGGCACGAACTCTCGCCGCAAAGCTCTCTTCGTCTTGGGCCAATTCACGTTGAAGCTCGTCGAAGGTGTGTGAAGCCACCATGTTGACGCGTTGTCGTGGAAGTTTCTTGTGGCGCACTTCACTTGATCTTCATAGGGAACTTGGTGTAGCTTGAGGTAGTCGTCCATCCTGCGCTCCCACTCGAGATACTCCTCGGGGTCTTGAGTCGCATAGAAAGGAATCTCATGGTCGTTGTCGAGGTCGTTGTAGCTCGTGGAAGTCGCGGACTTGAGCTTGGGGAGCTTCTCTTGAGCATAAGCTTGAGGTGCTTGTGGGCGAAGATGCCGCATATCCAAAGGCGAAGATGCCTTGAAGTCGCTTGGCGAAGATGCCAAGGTGTACGGTGAAGTCGTTGAGCGGTTGTTGGTGTTGAGCTCTTGACCTTCACGTTCTTGTCGTTGATGGTGTCGATGCCGATGAGATCTTGCCGAAGATGGTAGCTCGGAAGGATGTGCACTAGAGCGTCTTCTCGAAGATGAGGGAGACCTCTTGCGGTTCTTGATGAGGGCTTTGAGCTCCTCCATTTGAGCATTCATGTTGGCGCACAAGTTGTTCGTCATGGCATCGAACTTGTCGTTGTTGGTGTAGACCGGAGATGAAATGCTTTTCCTATCCATCACAAGACTCGAGCAAAGGTGAGTAGGAGATGAGATAAACAATACCAAGTTACCTTTTCCGAATGTTGAGGATGTATCCCGTTTCACTCAATGTGAAATGAAAGAATAGTGGAATTGGTACCGGACTTGTTCACTCACACCTATCAAGTAAAGCTTATCGAGTGGCTCGGTGAGGATAGTGGCACAAAAATTTGATGCAAAAAGTTAGAAAGAGTCAATAATGTTGAAAGAGATTCACAAATTCGCAAGTGAAACAAGTAGACCAATAGCAATATGTGGCACACGGAAGCACACACACGGATAGATAGATGGGGTCGTGCAACCAAGGAATGAGCACAAAATGTGGAGTCCACGGAAAACGCTCGTGTTGCACAACTCAAGAGAGACGCTAGCACGATTGCTCTATAGGCGGATACGACACTTGTGCACAACCTATAAGATGCAAATGTATGAACTTTCTATCCCAAGTATGCTATGTGTATGATGTTCCGTTGTTGATCCAAGATGATCGGATATGATATCATACGGAAATTGATGATTTGGGGCTCAAAATTTGAGGGATTTTGTGGAGGAAAGATGGGGAAACTTGGGGAAATGCTAGATCCACTTGAAAGCAAGCAAATCCATGGATCAAAATCAACAAAATCTCATCAAACCAACAGATCACAAAATTTTTTGGGGCTATTTTTGGTGGGGAATTTTCGAATTTAGGGAAGAACACAACAAAACAAGGCTAGAAAACGGTGGGGAGGCTCCAAATTCGTGAGAAACCGTGGCTCATGATACCATATCATACATACCATATCACCGTGGTGAATCTCTTGATATCATCTCTTGTGACACAAGGTTGTCATCGCATATACTCAATTGCTATCTTGGTTCGTGAAGTTTTGCATGAGAAAAGAGCTCAAAAGAGAAAGAGCCAAACAAGCTTTTAAGCACAAAGAAAAAGATGAGCAAAGAGCTTTTAAGCAAGAGCCATAGCATCACAAAATATCATATCATACTTGATCATCTTGGATCATCTTGTGCTCAAAGCACCGGAACATCATACACATAGCATACTTGGGATAGAAAGTTCATACATTTTGCATCATATAGGTTGTGCACAAGTGTCGTATCCGCCTATAGAGCAATCGTGCTAGCGTCTCTCTTGAGTTGTGCAACACGAGCGTTTTCCGTGGATTCCACATTTTGGCTCATTCCTTGGTTGCACGACCCCATCTATCTATCCGTGTGTGTGTTTCCGTGTGCCACCCATATTGCTATTGGTCTACTTGTTTCACTTGCGAATTTGTGAATCTTTTTCAACATTATTGAGTCTTGCTAACATTTCGCTTCAAATTTTTGTGCCACTATCCTCACCGAGCTCCACCATAAGCTTTACTTGTGTAGGTGTGAGAAACCGACAAGAATTGGTACCAATTGTGCTATTTCCTTGTTCCACATTTGAGTGATCATTGATCCATCTTCAACATCGGTCAAGGTACACTTGGTCTAGTTCTTCTCTTTCTCCCACTCATACTTGCTAGCGTCTTGTGATGGATAGGCAAGGCATTTCATCTCCGGTCTTCGACATCGACGACGCGAACAAGGACATCCACGCGAAAACCATCGGACTACAACGAGAAATGCAAGAGTGCTTGGGCAACATCGCCATCGAACAACGACACTTCCAGACAAGGACAATGGCTTCCTTCGACGACATGTGCGACTCCTTCAACAAACAAATGGTGGAGCTCCGACACTTGGTGGTTGATTACAAGTCTTCTTCCCCTTCGTCATCCTCTCGGCGGCGACGTTCAAGTCACAAGTCTTCGGAGCGCAAACATGATGCAAGTGCAAGTCTTCCACGTCCACACCGCCATGGCGACCATCGACATCGTCATGAAGGGCAAGTCACCTCCAAGCATCATGTGCACGACGACGACGAACGACATCTACCAAGAGCTCAAGCACGACAACGACATCATCATCATGAAGATGCTCGACAAGCGCATAGCTACAAGTCCGAAGAAGCTCTACATCACGCCAAGGCCAAGCTTCAAGAGCAAAAGAGAAGACCGCGAGACAAGCACACCCAAGATGGAGCTACGGCTACAACCACCACTTCGGCATCTTCGCCAAGTGCTATCAAGGCATCTTCGCCTTCGTACGTACGACATCTTCGCCTACTTCCCATGAGTTCGCCTACATCGACATCTCCAACTACAAGGCGACCACCTACGAGCGAGGGTGACACTTCCATCTTCGGAAGCTCCCCACATCAAGACGGCGACAAGACGGTCGATCAAGGGCCATCCCCTTCGACTACGGCATTCACCTTTCGAGGCGTTATGGATGAGGCGGCGAAAGGAGTTGAGTTTGGAGACGTTTGCACCTACATCTCTCCGACACCCATATATCATGAGATGCCCCAATTTCCATGTGAGGAGAGACACCACCATATGAGTGACATGAGTGATTCCACCATATGTGAGATTGAGAGCATTTCTTTTGAGAGGACGAGAGTGATCACCACTATCCCCACACATGAGAGCATGCCACACATCATATGTGAGGTTGAGAGCCATTTGAGTGACTCCACCAACCATAAGAGTGAGAGCATCCATGAGGGAGTGAGTGAGCCACACCACTTAGTGAGTGAGGTAGTTGATAGGGCACGTGAGGCCACTATGATTTCTAACGACTTAACCTCTACTCCGAGTGTGTTTTCTTTGGTGCTAGGTCTCCTACAAGAGGACATGCCTACCCTCGATGAGTCCGTCCCTCCAATGGACAAACCGATGGCCATGGTGGAAGAAGATGTACCCCCCACATGGTACCATCAAGTTGCAACCTCACCTACAATACATGAGCGATGCTCCAAAGGTAACAAAGGTGATGGTGCTTCTTTCGTCCCACTTGTGGACCATCTTGACAATGATTGCTTGCATGATGTTGACACACCTATTGCCATGCTTCATGCTAGTGCGACTTCATCATGTCATGACTTACCTATTTATGATGAATATGATGATGAGCATGTTGAGTTGCCTAGTTGTGATGCTATGCTACATAGGATCTCATGTGAAAATTCTTTTGGTCACATCATGTTCGACAACCCTCTAAACTTGTCATATGCTATGAGTGAGATTTCTCATATTGTTTCATATCAATCTCAACATAGTAACTATGCATGCCCCATTAAAGTAAATCCTATTTGCACTTGTGGCATAGATGACAAGATGATGGTCATTGGCTTGTGTTTCTCTTGCGATGATATTGCCATGCTTCCTTTACATGATTTGCGCAATTCATCAACTATGCCATGCCATGAACACATTGTTCCGGATATGCATTGTTTTGGATGTTATCAATATTCTCCATGCGATGTTTCCATTGATGCTCTTGAGGAGACCCCCATAGTTTCCTCATACATACTAGGAGAACTTGATGCATTACATACTTTGCATAGCTCCCATAATTGTGTGCACCATATGCATTCCATGAATAACAATGCTCTACCTACTTGTCATGATGCATTACACAATTTGAGTCTCCATTATGCTATACATAACAAGAAACCTCTCATGATGGATGACATGTTTCTATATCACGCATCTCATTTATTTGAGCATTGGCTATTTTGTGCTAACCACCACACGCACGTGCGCATCATGATGGATGATGTGTACATATACCACGCACACACAATTTTTCCTTTGTGTTTGTTTTGTGTAGGTACTCATGAACACTTGTCAACCTCACAATCCCATGAGTTGACAAAACGAGCTCTTGAGAGCAACGACGATTTGGGATCCCGTGGATTGTCCCTACCACCGTTCTTTTTGTGCAACGACTACGCACATCTCTTTTACTTGGCTCTCACACGGCTATGGGCTATTTGCCACTTTTCACATTATGCCCATACTATCGTGTTCACTTTGCATGTTATGCCTCTTGCTATGATTTTGCCATGCAATTGTGACCCTTGTTTGCAATTACCCATGATTCACCATTATGATACTCCTATGTGTATTTGCATGCTTGGTGGAGATACTTGTAGCTACTACCATGATTTCTTTGTGCCCCATGCTATTGTTGATTCTTGTGTTGGGAGAGTCATGATACTCCATTGCTATTTACATAGGACTTCTTGTCACCACAATGATGAGAATTTGCTCATATCTTGCTTTCATGCTTGTGCTATGCCATGTGCATTATTCATGCCTACAATTTGCGCACATGACATGCTTGCCATGATTACCTCTAGTACGTTGCATCTTCGCACTACTAGCTTGTTTGACTTGATTGCTATGATTGCTTGCTATGTTGCATCACCCATGTTCCACTCTTGCTTGCTTTCTTGGGTTGATGACATATATGTTCATGCCAGTCACATGATATATCTTGATCATTGTCATTTGTCTCCACTAGTTGCACCTCTCATCACTTGTATTGAGTGCAACAATGCTATGTTTGTTGATCTTGGAGACTTGGACACCATACTTGTGATGCATGCTTGCTTGTTTGAGCCTAATGCCCTTGGTTGTTCTCGCATCTTATGCCTACATACCATGCACCACACCCTTGTACTTTCTTATGATAAGAATGATGCAAGCACTTGTTGGGTATTTTCCCGCACGAATGCTAGGTTTTGCATTATGGCTAACCTCATTTGTTTTTCCGAGTGTTTGTCATGTTCTTTCATTTTGAAGGATTCACAAGGCGGTACCATCACAAGGCATCTTTGGCATGTGAAGGCATACACGTTGCGCGACACCAACATCTTCGAGAAATTCCTAAAGGTGAATTCCTTCTTTGTGAGCCATCCTCACTTATGCATATTGGATGGGCCATACTTTCATTGTTGTTTCCTTCTTGCTGTCTACATGATACATCTACGGGATGGAGGACCGACATTGGAGATGGACCTTCAAGTTGAGGAGCGCTCGGACTTATTGGATGCACCTTCGTACCTTCACTCATGCCACGACATCGAGCATTGGTATGTCAAAACCCCTTTGACACATTGCACCAAAAACTTCATATTTGTTGATTGTGTGCTCGCATGCCATGCTCCATGGACATATCATTCCCATAACAAATTTGCATCTTGCCCATGGATTGACTCACATTATGATTGCCTTGTTGCATTTTGTATCCCCATGTCATCCATGATATATGAGCTTGTGCATTTCCTTAGCAAATTTGTTGTGATCTTTCTTGATGGCATATTCTTACATCATGATCATCTTGTCCTCCATCAATTGCATGATAACATACACATATTGAGCATCCATTGCCATGTTCATGCTCTTGATAAACCATCACACTATGACATCATTTTGCACAATGGTAGCAATTGTAGCTTTGTGCAACATGCCAATTACCCTACCTTTGTGTGCACAACAAATGAATTTGCTCCCATGAATGCTTCGCATGTCATTGTACATCTTTTGGATAAGCATCACGTGCCTTGTCACACGGACTCACACTTACACGATGGACACTTTGTGTGCGCTAACAATTGTATTTCCGAGTGTTGTTTGTGTTTGCTCTTATTGCATGTATATCACTCCGACGACACTTTGGAGTACTTGGATTGCGCCATGTCTACGACTACGTCCAACTACAAGTCCGTCCACGACAACCGTTTCCATGGTGATGAGGTTTTTGATCCGAGGTCGGATCTTTCCCAAGGGAGGGGAGATGATACGGAGCATCCTTCGCTCATCCCCATGTACACCATTTGGACGCAAGGTGATCCCGTTCCTCGATGCTTTACCTTTCCTTTCTCGCGAGATATGGATGCTACTTTAAGCGCGGACCTTGTGCATGCTCAGGAACACCCATGGAGAGCCCAAGGACCAAGGCCAAGTGAGCGCGAGAGGGAGGGAAGAAGGACCAGCATCTACAGGCCCCGGACATCCGGCCCCCAAGCCCGGACATCCGGCGCCCCTTCACAGAAGCTAGCACCGCAAGCCCGGACATCCGGCCCCATGCCCCGGACATCCAGCTCCACTCGAAGCCCCGGACATCCGGCCCCTTCGCCGGAAATCCGGCCCCTCATCACAGAAGGCAACCGAAGCCGGCCACGCTCAGCCCGGACATCCGGCCAGAGGCCCGGACATCCGGCTCCTCGCGAGCCGCCGGACATCCGGCCCCCGGCCCGGACATCCGGCGCCTGCCTGCGCGCAGAGACGGGCCTGAGGCCCATGTATCCCTCTCCCACTTACCCCTTCGTGGACCTAGACTATATATACTCCTCCCCCTCCTCCATTTGAGGGTTAGCTTAGGGATAGCTCATTTGATACTATCTAGTGGTTCATCTCCTTGTGAGTGACTGCGGCCCCTCCACGGAGAAGATCCACTACGGATTTAGGACCTCCTTCATCGGAGAAGATCCCCAGGGATATCAAGACCTCCTCACGGAGAAGAACCGGTTACCCTTTGTATCGTCCCTTGTTGATCATGGATCTTGTATCTCTTTGTGTTTCGAGGATCTAGCATATGTGTGACTTGTTCTTGTTGGTTTGAGTGATTCTCTCGTGTTTCCCCTCGTGTTCCCTCTCGTGTTCTTCGTGTTCATCGTGGGATCCACTCCATTTCGTGAAAGATCTGCTGATTAGGGTTCCACCCTGTATCATATGGTATCAGAGCTATTTTAAGAGTCTGCTTGGGAAGTGACACGTGTGACCTCTATTTCTCATACATAAAGGTGAATCATCTCCTTTACACGTGTTCACTTGACCCCTTCGAGGATGGTATACTACTTGACACTCCTCTCGTGTGCATGCATAGGTATTGTCGGAGCTTCACGGATGGCGAGGAGGAGTGCAAGCGCCAAGGATCACCTACACCATCTGCGAGGGAAGCTTGGAAGAGAAGACGGAAGAAGACGGAGCTGCTGATACTACAGCGGCCGGACATCCGGGCCAAAGGCCGGACATCCGGCGCTTCCGCAACAGCCGGACATCCGGCACTCCTCCCGGAAATCCGGGCCCTCCTTCACAGAAGCTGGACCGAGCCAGCCCGGACATCCGGCCGTAACCCCGGACATCCGGCTCGCCCCGAAGCCCCGGACATCCGGCTGCCAGCCCGGACATCCGGCCTTGCCTGCGTGCATGTACCCGGGCCGATGCCCATGTACCCGTTTCGCCCCTCACTTACCCCTTCATGACCCTAGACTATATATACTCCTCCACCTCCACCATTTTAGGGTTAGCAATGGTTTAGCTCATATGAGAGATAGAGCTTTGCTCATCCATCCCGGATCTACTCCACGAGAGAGACCGCGGCCCCTCTACGGAGAAGATCCACCTTGGATTCAAGACCCCTAGCGGGAAGATCCTTCACGGATTCAAGACCTCCTCTTGGAGATGAACTCTACTCATGTATCTTTCCCTTTGTTGTTCATGTATCTTGTGATCTTGTGTGTTTGATTGTCTAGTGGATGTGTGATTGGACTTGTTCTTGTGTGTTTCCTCTCGTGATTTCCCCCGTTTCCCTTTGTGTTCTTCGTGTTCATCGTGGGATCCCCTCCATTTCGTGAAAGATCCGCTGATTAGGGTTCCACCCTGTATCATATGGTATCATGAGCCACGGTTTCTCACGAATTTGGAGCCTCCCCACCGTTTTCTAGCCTTGTTTTGTTGTGTTCTTCCCCAAATTCGAAAATTCCCCACCAAAAATAGCCCCAAAAAATTTTGTGATCTGTTGGTTTGATGACATTTTGTTGATTTTGATCCGTGGATTTGCTTGGTTTCAAGTGGATCTAGCATTTCCCCAAGTTTCCCCATCTTTCCTCCACAAAATCCTTCAAATTTTGAGCCCCAAATCATCAATTTCCGCCCACAATTCGAAAAGTTCGTCCCGATTCAGATCTGGAAACTTCGGGCCGGACATCCGGGCCACTGGCCGGACATCCGGGCCATCGGGCCGGACATCCGGCTCCTGGAGTGAAAAATCCCGCGCGGTTCTGGACATCTGGTCCCGGATTTCCGGGCTCCACCCCGGATGTCCGACCCCTGGGATTTCAGCCACCCGTGTTTCACCGTTTTGTCCATAACTAATTCATCCGAACTCCGATTTCGACGTTCTTGAGCTCGTTTTGAAGCTCTTGACATCCCCCATAACACAAAAATACCACCATAATCATTTGACTCCATCATATTTTGTGGATTTTGGCATCTTTGCCTAGGGCTTCCACCATATCATCCACATAACCACCACCGACTTCCGCAACCTAACAAATTTTGTTCCCATAGCATTTGTGGTTGCTTGAGTAGTGATTTGAGTCTCCTAAGGTGTTTAGGCTACTTAGGGACCATTGCTTCTTCATCAACCACCACCACCACTTCCGCATAGCCTAGTCCACCATACATAGCCAACCCAACTTAACCAAATTTTTGTTCGAGCTTGTTTGAGTTGTGGCTTGTGTCTCCTAAGGTGTTTCGGCTACTTAGGGACCGTGACTTCAACTCCGACATCGTGTATAGCCCATCATTCCACTTCCGCAACCACCACTTGTCCGCTACCACCATTTGACATTTGTCCTTGAGATTTTGAGTTGTGGTTTTTCCGTTTCCTAAGGTGTTTCGGCTAATTAGGAACGGGTCTACATCAAGAACACCGCCTCTCATCATCGACACGGACGGTAACTTCGACGACATCTTTGTATATTCCCCTTGCAATTGCATTGTTAACCCCTAGCCCATTTTGCGTCACTTGCCTATCGAGACTAGCCTTTGAGTATTGCCGGCAACGTTACTTGTGCACATTAGTGATCATCGATCCGCCCTTCCATTGCATATATACCATATCATATTGGTATCATCATATCATCCCTTGTGTCACAAGATTGTTCCCGCATATACACAATTGCTATCTTGGTTTGTGCATCGTGGCCATATACAAAAAAAAAGAGAATAAGCTTTTAAGCAAAAGAGCCACAAAGAAGCTTGTAAGCAAGAGCCATAGCATCGCATCATATGATATCATATCCGATCATCTTGGATCAACAACGGAACATCATACACATAGCATACTTGGGATAGAAAGTTCATACATTTGCATCTTATAGGTTGTGCACAAGTGTCGTATCCGCCTATAGAGCAATCGTGCTAGCGTCTCTCTTGAGTTGTGCAACACGAGCGTTTTCCGTGGACTCCACATTTTGTGCTCATTCCTTGGTTGCACGACCCCATCTATCTATCCGTGTGTGTGTTTCCGTGTGCCACATATTGCTTTTGGTCTACTTGTTACATTTGCAAATCATACTCGGAGTAGAGGTTAAGTCGTTAGAAATCATAGTGGCCTCGCATGCCTTATCAACTACCTCACTCACTAAGTGTTGTGGCTCACTCACTCCCTCGTGGATGCTCTCACTCGTATGGTTGGTGGAGTCACTCAAATGGCTCTCAACCTCACATAGGAGAAGTGGCATGCTCTCATGTGTGGGGCTAGTGGTGGGCACACTCATCCTCTCAAGGGAAATGCTCTCAAGATCACATATGGTGGAGTCACTCATATCGCTCATGTGGTGGTGGCTCTCCTCACATGGGAATTGGGGCATCTCGTCATAAGTGGATGTTGAAGAGGTGTAGGTGCAATAGTCTCCATGCTCAACTTCCTCATCTGTAATGCCTCCAAAGATGAATGCCGTAGGGTGTGGCAAACCATCATGCTCCTCCGAGGTCAAAGAGAAGGTCTCATGCTTGCTCACGTAGCTTGACCCGGAGTAGTAGTCCAATATGGGCGCCGTCTTCATGGTGTCGAAGAGGTTCATGCTCGTCGCCTTGGTCGAAGGGGATGGCCCATGCTCGACCGTCTTGTCGCCGTCGCTCGTAGATGATCGCCTTGATGATGAAGACGTCGATGTAGGCGAACTCATGGGAAGTAGGCGAAGATGCCGTACATCCAAAGGTGAAGATGCCTTGATAACACTTGGCGAAGATGCCGAAGTGGTGGTTGTAGCCATAGCTCCGTCTTGGGTATGCTTGTCTCGCGGTCTTCTTATGTTCTCTTGAAGCTTGGGCTTGGCGTGAAGTAGAGCGTCTTCGGACTTGTAGGTATGCGCTTGTCGAGCATCTTCATGATGATGATGTCGTTGTCGTGCTTGAGCTCTTGGTAGATGTCGTTCGTCGTCGTTGTGCACAAGATGCTTGGAGGTGACTTGCCCTTCATGACGATGTCGATGGTCGCCATGGCGGTGTGGACGTGGAAGACTTGTACTTGCATCATGTTTGCGCTCCGAAGACTTGTGAATTGAACGTCGCCGCCGAGAGGATGACGAAGGGGAAGAAGACTTGTAATCGACCACCAAGTGTCGGAGCTCCGCCATTTGTTTGTTGAAGGAGTCGCACATGTCGTCGAAGGAAGCCATTGTCCTTGTCTCGAAGTGTCGTTGTTCGATGGCGATGTTGCCCAAGCACTCTTGCATTTCTCGTTGTAGTCCGATGGTTTTCGCGTGGATGTCCTTGTTCGCGCCGTCGATGTCGAAGACCAGAGATGAAATGCCTTGCCTATCCATCACAAGACGCTAGCAAGTATGAGTGGGAGAAAGAGAAGAACTATACCAAATGTACCTTGACCGATGTTGAAGATGGATCAATGATCACTCAAATGTGGAACAAGGAAATAGCACAATTGGTACCAATTCTTGTCGGTTTCTCACACCTACACAAGTAAAGCTTATGGTGGAGCTCGGTGAGGATAGTGGCACAAAAATTTGAAGCGAAATGTTAGCAAGACTCAATAATGTTGGAAAAGATTCACAAATTTGCAAGCGAAACAAGTAGACCAATAGCAATGAGTGGCACACGGAAACACACACACGGATAGATAGATGGGGTCGTGCAACCAAGGAATGAGCACAAAATGTGGAATCCACGGAAAACGCTCGTGTTGCACAACTCAAGAGAGATGCTAGCACGATTGCTCAATAGGCGGATACGACACTTGTGCACAACCTATAAGATGCAAAATGTATGAGCCTTCTATCCCAAGTATGCTATGTGTATGGTATTCCAGTGGTATGATCCAAAATGATCGAGTATGACAATCTTAATGTAGTATGATGCTATGGTTCTTGCTTAAAAGCTCTTTGCGTATCTTTTTCTTTGTGCTTAAAAGCTTGTTTGGCTCTTTCTCTTTTGAGCTCTTTTCTCATATAAAACTTCACGAACCAAGATAGCAATTGAGTATATGCGATAACAACCTTGTGTCACAAGAGATGATACCAAGATATGCACCACGGTGATATGGTATGTATGATATGGGAAGTATGATCACTAATGTGCACAAGTCACGTTGCCGGCAATACTCAAATGGCTAGTCTCGATAGGTAGGTGACGCAAAAATGGGCTAGGGGTTAACAATGCAATTGCAAGGGAATATACAATGATGTCGTCGAAGCTACCGTCCGTGTCGATGATGAGAGGTGGTGCTCTTGATGTAGACCCGTTCCTAATTAGCCGAAACACCTTAGGAAACGGAAAAACCACAACTCAAAATCTCAAGGACAAATATCAAATGGTGGTAGTGGCAATGCCGTGGTGGTTGCGGAAGTTGAATGATGTGCTATACACGATGTCGGAGTTGAAGTCACGGTCCCTAAGTAGCCGAAACACCTTAGGAGACACAAGCCACAACTCAAACAAGCTCGAACAAAATTGGGTTAAGTTTGGTTGGCTATGTATAATGGGCAATGGGTATGCGAAAGTGGTGGAGGTGGTTGATGAAGAAGCAATTGTCCCTAAGTAGCCTAAACACCTTAGGAGACTCAAATCACTACTCAAGCAACCACAAATACTATGGGGGACAAAATGGTTAGGTTGCGGAAGTCGGTGGTGGTTATGCAGATGATATGGTGGAAGCCCTAGGCAAAGATGCCAAAATCCCAAAAATATGATGGAGTCAAATGATGATGGTAGTATTTTTGTGTTATGGGGGAAGTCAAGAGCTTCAAAACGAGCTCAAGAACGTCGAAATCGGAGTTCGGATGAATTAGTTATGGACAAAACGGTGAAACGTAAAAGTCTGAAATCCCAGGGGTCGGACATCCGGGGTCGGGTCCGGATTTCCGGGACCGGATGTCCAGAAACTTGCGAGATTTTTCCCTCCAGGAGCCGGATGTTCGGCCCGATGGCCCGGATGTCCGGCCCGAAGATTCCAGATCTGAATCGGGACGAACTTTTCGAATTGGGGGCGGAAATTGATGATTTGGGGCTCAAAATTTGAGAGATTTTGTGGAGGAAAGATGGGGAAACTTGGGGAAATGCTAGATCC
This sequence comes from Secale cereale, assembly GCA_902687465.1. Taxonomy (NCBI): domain Eukaryota; kingdom Viridiplantae; phylum Streptophyta; class Magnoliopsida; order Poales; family Poaceae; genus Secale; species Secale cereale. The sequence goes on from LR738709.1 coordinate 269,459,279, forward strand.
ACTTGAAACCAAGCAAATCCACGGATCAAAATCAACAAAACATCATCTAACCAACAGATCACAAAAAAAATTTGGGGCTATTTTTGGTGGGGAATTTTCGAAATTAGGGAAGAACACAATAAAACAAGGCTAGAAAACAAGGTGTGGGGCTCCAAATTCGTGATCAACCTATGCTCTGATACCATATGATACAGGGTGGAACCCTAATCAGCAGATCTTTCACGAAATGGAGTGGATCCCACGATGAACACAAAGAACACGAGAGGGAACACGAGGGGAAACACGAGAGAATCACTCAAACCAACAAGAACAAGTCACACATATGCTAGATCCTCAAAACACAAAGAGATACAAGATCCATGATCAACAAGGGACGATACAAAGGGTAACCGGTTCTTCTCCGTGAGGAGGTCTTGATGATATCCCGTAGGATCTTCCCGCGAGGGGCCTTGAATCCCGTAGGATCTTCTCCGCAGAGGTCTTGAATCCGTGTGGATCTTCTCCGTGGAGGGGCCGCAGTCACTCACAAGGAGATGAACCACTAGATGAGCAAAGCTCTAGGTATCAAATGAGCTATCACTCAGCTAACCCTCAAATGGAGGAGGGGGAGGAGTATATATAGTCTAGGTCCACGGAGGGGTAAGTGGGAGAGGGATACATGGGCCTCAGGCCCGATACACTGTGCGCAGATAGGGGCCGGATGTCCGGGCAGGGGCCGGATGTCCGGGCCTTCCCGAGATGCCGGATGTCCGGGCCGAGGGGCCGGATGTCCGGGCTGGAGGGGTTGAGCCACGGGTGTCTTCTGGACAGAGGCGCCGGATTTCCGGCCAGGGCCCGGATGTCCGGGGCACCGGATGTCCGGGCCTGGGGGCCGGATGTCCGGGGCCTGTAGGTGCTGGCCCTTCTTCCTTCTCTCCCGTGCGCACTTGGCCTTGGTCCTTGGGTTCTCCATGGTCTCCTTGGGTGTTCCTGATCAAGCACAAGGTCTGCGCTTATAGTAGCATCCATGTCTCGCGAGAAAAGAAAGGGGAAGCATCGAGGAACGGGATCACCTTGCGTCCAAGTGGTGTACATGGGGATGAACGAAGGATGCTCCGCATCATCTCCCCTCCCTTGGGAAAGATCCGACCTCGGATCAAAAACCTCATCACCATGGAAATGGTAGTCGTGAACGGACTTGTAGTTGGACGAAGTTGAAGGCATGTCGCAATCCAAGTACTCGAAGCTGTCTTCGGTATGGGGTACATGCAAAATGAGCAAACACAAAGTACACTTGGAAATACAATGGTTAGCGCACACAAAGTGTCCATCATGTAAGAATGAGTCCGTGTGACAAGGTACATGAAGCTTAGCAAGATGATATAGTATGAGATGGAAAGCATTCATGTGAGCAAAATCATTTGTTGTGCACACAAAGGTAGGGTAATTGGCATGGCGCACAAAGCTACAATTTCTACCATTGTGCAAAATGATGTCATAGTGTGATGGTTTATCAAGAGCATGAACATGGCAATGGATGCTCAATATGTGTATGTTATCATGCAATTTATGGAGGACAATATGATCATGATGTATGAATATGCCATCAAGAAAGATCACAACAAATTTGCTAAGGAAATGCACAAGCTCATATATCATGGATGACATGGGAATACAAGATGCAACAAGGCAATCATAATGTGAGTCAATCCATGCATAAGATGCAAATTTGTCATGTGTATGATATGTCCATGGAGCATGGCATGTGGGCACACAATCAACAAATATGAAGGTTTTGGTGCAATGTGCCGAAGGAGTTTTGATATACCAATGCTCAATGTAGTGGCTTGAGTGGAGATACTTGTAGCTACTACCATGATTTCTTTGTGCCCCATGCTATTGTTGATTCTTGTGTTGGGAGAGTCATGATACTCCATTGCTATTTACATAGGACTTCTTGCCACCACAATGATGAGACTTTGCCCATACCTTGCTTTCATGCTTGTGATATGCCATGTGCATTATTCATGTCTCCTATTTGCACACATGCCATGATTGCCATGATTACTTCTAGTATGTTGCATCTTTGCACTACTAGCTTGCTTGACTTGATCACTATGCTCGCTTGCTATGTTGCATCACCCATGTTCCTCTCTTACTTGCTTTCTTGGGTTGATGACATATATGTTCATGCCACTCACATGATATATCTTGATCATTGTCACTTGTCTCCATTAGTTGCATCTCTCATCACTTGTATTGAGTGCAACAATGCTATGTTTGTTGATCTTGGAGACTTTGACACCCTTCTTGAGATGCATACTTGCTTGATTGAGACTATTGCACTTGGTTGTTCTCGCATCTTATGCCTACATACCATGCACCAAACCCTTGTACTTTCTTATGATAAGAATGATGCAAGCACTTGTTGGGTATTTTCCCGCACGAATGCTAGGTTTTGCATTACGGCTAACCTCATTTGTTTTTCCGAGTGTTTGTCATGTTCTTTCATTTTGAAGGATTCACAAGGCGATACCATCACGTGGCATCTTGGGCATGTTAAGGCATACACGTTGCGCGACAACAACATCTTCGAAAACATACATAAGGTGCATTCCTTCTTTGTGAGCCATCCCCACTTATGCATATTGGATGGGCCATACTTTCATTGTTGTTTCCTTCTTGTTGTCTACATGATACATCTACGTGATGGAGGACCGACATTGACGATGGACCCTTTGGATGCACCTTCGGAACTCCTGGTATCAGATCCACATATGACGAGATGCCCCAATTCCCATGTGAGGAGAGCCACCACCACATGAGTGATACGAGTGACTCCACCATATGTGAGCTTGAGAGCATTTCCCTTGAGAGGATGAGTGTGCACACCACTAGCCCCATACATGAGAGCATGCCACTTCTCCTATGTGAGGTTGAGAGCCATTTGAGTGACTCCACCAACCATACGAGTGAGAGCATCCAAGAGGGAGTGAGTGAGCCACAACACTTTGTGAGTGAGGTAGTTGATAGGGCATGTGAGGCCACTATGATTTCTAATGACTTAACCTCTACTCCGAGTTTGTTTTCTTTGGTGCTAGGTCTCCTACAAGAGGACATGCCTACCCTCGACAAGTCCGTCCCTCCAATGGACAATCCGATGGCCATGGTGGAAGAAGATGCACCACCCACATGGTTCCATCAAGATGAAGATGAGAACGATTGGATCTTGAACACCTCACCTACAACTCATGAGCGACGCTCCAAAGGTAACATAGGTGATGGTGCTTCTTTCGTCCCACTTGTGGACTATCTTGACAATGATTGCTTGCATGATGTTGACACACCTATTGCCATGCTTCATGCTAGTGCGACTTCATCATGTCTTGACTTACCTATTTATGATGAATATGATGATGAGCATGTTGAGTTGCCTAGTTGTGATGCTATGCTCCATAGGATCTCCTGTGAAAATTCTTTTGGTCACATCATGTTCGACAACCCTCTAAACTTGTCATATGCTATGAGTGAGATTTCTCATATTGTTTCATATCAATCTCAACATAGTACCTATACATGCCCCATTAAAGTGAATCCTATTTGCACTTGTGGCATAGATGACAAGATGATGGTCATTGGAATGTGTTTCTCTTGCGATGATATTGCCATGCTTCCTTTACATGATGTGCGCAATTCATCTAATATACCATGCCATGATCACTTTGCTCCGGATATGCATTGTTTTGGATGTTATCAATATTCTCCATGCGATGTTTCCATTGATGCTCTTGAGGAGACCCCCATAGTTTCCTCATACATACTAGGAGATCTTGATGCATTACATACTTTGCATAGCTCCCATAATTGTGTGCACCATATGCATTCCATGAATAACAATGCTCTACCTACTTGTCATGATGCATTACACAATTTGAGTCTCCATTATGCTATACATAACAAGAAACCTCTCATGATGGATGACATGTTTCTATATCACGCATCTCATTTATTTGAGCATTGGCTATTTTGTGCTAACCACCACACGCACGTGCGCATCATGATGGATGATGTGTACATATACCACGCACACACAATTTTTCCTTTGTGTTTGTTTTGTGTAGGTACTCATGAACACTTGTCAACCTCACAATCCCATGAGTTGACAAAACGAGCTCTTGAGAGCAACGACGATTTGGGATCCCGTGGATTGTCCCTACCACCGTTCTTTTTGTGCAACGACTACGCACATCTCTTTTACTTGGCTCTCACACGGCTATGGGCTATTTGCCACTTTTCACATTATGCCCATACTATCGTGTTCACTTTGCATGTTATGCCTCTTGCTATGATTTTGCCATGCAATTGTGACCCTTGCTTGCAATTACCCATGATTCACCATTATGATACTCCTATGTGTATTTGCATGCTTGGTGGAGATACTTGTAGCTACTACCATGATTTCTTTGTGCCCCATGCTATTGTTGATTCTTGTGTTGGGAGAGTCATGATACTCCATTGCTATTTACATAGGACTTCTTGTCACCACAATGATGAGACTTTGCTCATATCTTGCTTTCATGCTTGTGCTATGCCATGTGCATTATTCATGCCTACAAGTTGCGCACATGACATGCTTGCCATGATTACCTCTAGTACGTTGCATCTTCGCACTACTAGCTTGTTTGACTTGATTGCTATGATTGCTTGCTATGTTGCATCACCCATGTTCCACTCTTGCTTGCTTTCTTGGGTTGATGACATATATGTTCATGCCAGTCACATGATATATCTTCATCATTGTCATTTGTCTCCACTAGTTGCACCTCTCATCACTTGTATTGAGTGCAACAATGCTATGTTTGTTGATCTTGGAGACTTGGACACCATACTTGTGATGCATGCTTGCTTGTTTGAGCATAATGCCCTTGGTTGTTCTCGCATCTTATGCCTACATACCATGCACCACAACCTTGTACTTTCTTATGATAAGAATGATGCAAGCACTTGTTGGGTATTTTCCCGCACGAATGCTAGGTTTTGCATTATGGCTAACCTCATTTGTTTTTCCGAGTGTTTGTCATGTTCTTTCATTTTGAAGGATTCACAAGGCGGTACCATCACAAGGCATCTTTGGCATGTGAAGGCATACATAATGTGCAACACCAAAATCTTCGAGAAATTCCTAAAGGTGAATTCCTTCTTTGTGAGCCATCCTCACTTATACATATTGGATGGGCCATACTTTCATTGTTGTTTCCTTCTTGTTGTCTACATGATACATCTACGGGATGGAGGACCGACATTGAAGATAGACCCTTTGGATGCACCTTTGGACCTTCACTCATGCCACGACATCGAGCATTGGTATATCAAAACTCCTTTGGCACATTGCACCAAAACCTTCATATTTGTTGATTGTGTGCTCATATGCCATGCTCCATGGACAAATCATACCCATGACAAATTTGCATCTTATGCACGGATTGACTCACAATATGGTTGCCTCGTTGCATCGTGTATTCCCATGTCATCCATGATATATGAGCTTGTGCATTTCCTTAGCAAATTTGTTGTGATCTTTCTTGATGGCATATTCATACATCATGATCATATTGTCCTCCATCAATTGCATGATAACATACACATATTGAGCATCCATTGCCATGTTCATGCTCTTGATAAACCATCACATTATGACATCATTTTGCATAATGGTTGCATTGATCACATTCACAACACCTTTGTGTGCACCACAAATGCATTTGATCACATGAATGCTTTACATATCATACTATATCATCTTGTTAAGCTTCATGTACCTTGTCACACGGACTCATTCTTACATGATGGACACTTTGTGTGCGCTAACCATTGTATTTCCAAGTGTCCTTTGTGTTTGCTCATTTTGCATGTACCACATACCGGAGACACCTTGGAGTACTTGGATTGCAACATGCCCTCAACTTCGTCCAACTACAAGTCCGTTTACGACTACCGTTTCCATGGTGATGAGGTTTTTGATCCGAGGTCGGATCTTTCCCAAGGGAGGGGAGATGATACGGAGTATCCCATGATAATCCCCATGTTCACTCGACGAGACCTCAACTACACACAATTGGACACAAGGTTCACTCGCTCCTCTCTGAACCTCCACTTTCTACATGTGAGACATGCCTACTACCTCAAATATATGTGCTATGCATGTTCAGGAACACCCAAGGAGACCATGGAGAACCCAAGAACCAAGGCCAAGTGCGCACGGAAGAGAAGGAAGAAGGGCCAGCACCTACAGGCCCCGGAGATCCGGCCCCCAGGCCCGGACATCCGGCGCCCCGGACATCCGGGCCCTGGCCGGAAATCCGGCACCACTGTCCAGAAGACACCCGTGGCTCAACCCCTCCAGCCCGGACATCCGGCCCCTCGGCCCGGACATCCGGCGTCTCGGGAAGGCCCGGACATCCGGCCCCCGCCCGGACATCCGGCCCCTGTCTGCGCACAGTGTATCGGGCCTGAGGCCCATGTATCCCTCTCCCACTTACCCCTTCGTGGACCTAGACTATATATCCTCCTCCCCCTCCTCCATTTGAGGGTTAGCTTAGAGATAGCTCATTTGATACCTAGAGCTTTGCTCATCTAGTGGTTCATCTCCTTGTGAGTGACTGCGGCCCCTCCACGGAGAAGATCCACACGGATTCAAGACCTCTGCGGAGAAGATCCTACGGGATTCAAGGCCCCTCGCGGGAAGATCCTACGGGATATCATCAAGACCTCCTCACGGAGAAGAACCGGTTACCCTTTGTATCGTCCCTTGTTGATCATGGATCTTGTATCTCTTTGTGTTTCGAGGATCTAGCATATGTGTGACTTGTTCTTGTTGGTTTGAGTGATTCTCTCGTGTTTTCCCTCGTGTTCCCTCTCGTGTTCTTCGTGTTCATCGTGGGATCCCCTCCATTTCGTGAAAGATCTGCTGATTAGGGTTCCACCCTGTATCACAACCCAACTTAACCAATTTTTGTTCGAGCTTGTTTGAGTTGTGGCTTGTGTCTCCTAAGGTGTTTCGGCTACTTAGGGACCGTGACTTCAACTCCAACATCATGTATAGCCCATCATTCCACTTCCGCAACCACCACGGCATGTCCGCTACCACCATTTGACATTTGTCCTTGAGATTTTGAGTTGTGGTTTTTCCGTTTCCTAAGGTGTTTCGGCTAATTAGGAACAGGTCTACATCAAGAGCACCACCTCTCATCATCGACACGGACGGTAACTTCGACGACATCATTGTATATTCACTTGCAATTGCATTGTTAACCCCTAGACCATTTTTGCGTCACCTACCTATCGAGACTAGCCATTTGAGTATTGCCGGCAACGTGACTTGTGCACATTAGTGATCATACTCCCATATCATACATACCATATCACCGAGGTGCATATCTTGGTATCATCTCTTGTGACACAAGGTTGTCATCGCATATACTCAATTGTTATCTTGGTTCGTGAAGTTTTGCATGAGAAAAGAGCTCAAAAGAGAAAGAGCCAAACAAGCTTTTAAGCATAAAGAAAAAGATACGCAAAGAGCTTTTAAGCAAGAACCATAGCATCATACTACATTAAGATTGTCATACTCGATCATTTTGGATCATACCACCGGAATACCATACATATAGCATACTTGGGATAGAAGTCGTTGCATTTTGCATAGTAGGTTGTGCACAAGTTCGTATCCGCCTATTGTGCAATCGCGCTAGCGTCTCTCTAGTGTTGTGCAACACGAGCATTTTCGTGGATTCCACATTTTGGCTCACCCCTTGGTTGCACGACCCCACTTATCTATCCGTGTGTGTGTTTCCGTGTGCCACACATATTGCTATTGGTCTTCTTGTTTCACTTGCGAATTTGTGAATCTTTTTCAACATTATTGAGTCTTGCTAACATTTTGCATCAAATTTTTGTGCCACTATCCTCACCGAGCTCCACCATAAGCTTTACTTGTGTAGGTGTGAGAAACCGACAAGAATTGGTACCAATTGTGCTATTTCCTTGTTCCACATTTGAGTGATCATTGATCCATCTTCAACATCGGTCAAGGTACATTTGGTCTAGTTCTTCTCTTTCTCCCACTCATACTTGCTAGCGTCTTGTGATGGATAGGCAAGGCATTTCATCTCCGGTCTTCGACATCGACGGCGCGAACAAGGACATCCACGCGAAAACCATCGGACTACAACGAGAAATGCAAGAGTGCTTGGGCAACATCGCCATCGAACAACGACACTTCCAGACAAGGACAATGGCTTCCTTCGACGACTTGTGCGACTCCTTCAACAAACAAATGGCGGAGCTCCGACACTTGGTGGTCGATTACAAGTCTTCGTCCCCTTCGTGATACGGAGTATCCCATGATCATCCCCATGTTCACTCGACGAGACCTCAACTACACACAATTGGACACAAGGTTCACTCGCTCCTCTCTGAACCTCCACTTTCTACATGTGAGACATGCCTACTACCTCAAATATATGTGCTATGCATGTTCAGGAACACCCAAGGAGACCATGGAGAACCCAAGAACCAAGGCCAAGTGCGCGCGGAAGAGAAGGAAGAAGGGCCAGCACCTACAGGCCCCGGACATCCGGCCCCCAGGCCCGGACATCCGGCGCCCCGGACATCCGGGCCCTGGCCGGAAATCCGGCGCCACTGTCCAGAAGACACCCGTGGCTCAACCCCTCCAGCCCGGACATCCGGCCCCTCGGCCCGGACATCCGGCGTCTCGGGAAGGCCCGGACATCCGGCCCCCGCCCGGACATCCGGCCCCTGTCTGCGCACAGTGTATCGGGCCTGAGGCCCATGTATCCCTCTCCCACTTACCCCTTCGTGGACCTAGACTATATATACTCCTCCCCCTCCTCCATTTGAGGGTTAGCTTAGTGATAGCTCATTTGATACTATCTAGTGGTTCATCTCCTTGTGAGTGACTGCGGCCCCTCTACGGAGAAGATCCACTACGGATTCAGGACCTCCTTCATCGGAGAAGATCCCCAGGGATATCAAGACCTCCTCACGGAGAAGAACCGGTTACCCTTTGTATCGTCCCTTGTTGATCAAGGATCTTGTATTTCTTTGTGTTTCGAGGATCTAGCATATGTGTGACTTGTTCTTGTTGGTTTGAGTGATTCTCTCGTGTTTTCCCTCGTGTTCCCTCTCGTGTTCTTCGTGTTCATCGTGGGATCCCCTCCATTTCGTGAAAGATCCGCTGATTAGGGTTCCACCCTGTATCAGGTTCGCTCTCAAGAGCTCGAATGGTCAACTCACGTGAAGTGGAAGTCGACACATGGTCCAAGTATCCTACACAAAAGAGACACAAACCAAAGAAAGTGTGCGCATGGTAAATGTACACATCATCCATCATGATGTGTATGTGCACGTATGAGTTAGCACAAGATAAGCATTGCTCAAAGAAATATGATGCATGGTATAAGAACATGTCATCCATGTTATTGTGTATAGCATGATGTGGATGCAAATTGAGCATACAAGTATGGGGATCATGCAATGGATAGGATGGACCAAAATCTCCTAAAATGTATGAGGAAACTATGGGGGTCTCCTCATGAGCAATATCGAAAACATCATTTGGAGAAAAAGGACAACATCCAAAACAAGGCATATCGGAAGCTAGGTGTTCATGGCATGGCATATGATGGATATGATGCAAAGGAAGCATGTCAATATCATCACAAGAAAAACAAATGCCAATAACCATGGGCTTGTCATCTATGCCATAAGTGCAAATTGGATTTATCTTAATGGCATATGCATAGTTACTATGAAGAGATTGCAAATATGACATATGATTGATCTCATGCATATCATATGACAAGTCAAGCGGGATGTCAAACATGATGTGACCAATAGAATTATCACAAGAAATCCTATGCAACATGGCATCACAACTAATAGACTCCACATGGCAATCATCAAACTCATCATAAATGGGTAAATCATCGCATGGGGAAATCATACTAGCACGAAGCATGGCAATAGGTGGATCAACATCATGCAAGCAATCAATGTCAACATAGTCCACTAGTGGGACGAGAGCATCACCTTCACCTTTGTTACCTTTTTCATTCCACTCATGTGGTGTAGGTGAGGTGGGAAAGACCAAATGGTGGTCATCATCATCAACTTGATGGAACCATGTGGGGGGTGCATCATATTCCACCATGGCCATCGTCTTGTCCAATGGAAGGACGAAGTCGTCGAGGATCGGCGCGTCATCAAATGTGGGACCTAGCACCGAATGAGAAGACACAATAGAGGTAGAGGTCAAGTCGTTAGTGTTGAAAGTGGCCTCACATGACCTATCAACTATCTCACTCTCTCTATGTGGTGGCGCACTCACTCCCTCAAGGTAGGTGCACTCAAGCTCGCATATGGTGGAGTCACTCATCTCACTCAAGTGGTGGGGGTTGTGGCTCTCCTCACATGGGAATTGGGGCAGCTCATCATATATGGGGCTAGTGGTGAACTCACTCTCACTCTCAATATGGTGGCACAAGTCACTCAAGTCATCATACGTCGCCGTGGTCGAAGGGAAAATCCCATGCTCAACCATCTCCTCATTGTCGTCGTGGATGAAGGCCGAAGATGGCACATCATCACTCTCGCCTCCAAAGATGGAAGCATCAACCTTGCTCGTCACCATGTCGTTCGCCTCCAAAGCGTGGTCCTCGAATGGCTCCGTAGTCGTAGTCGTCGCCGCACCGTCTTGAAAAAGAGTCAAAGTAGACTCGGCATCATCAATGCCACAAAGAGGGATGGCGATGAAGTCGAACTTGGGAACGTCGTCTTGGAGCTCGTCGGGCTTGGACATCATGGTGGTACTAGCCTCATGCTCGCCATCTTGGGGCTTGGTCTTCGAGAAGTGTGCTTGCGGTGGAGAAGCCTTGGCCTTCATAAGTTCTTGTTCCGCCTTGAGAGCACCAATGTAGTTGTCGTCGAGGGACTTGTAGTTCTCGAAGAAGATAGTCTTGTAGACGTCATTGTGCAATCCCATCATGAAGTGGAGCTTCATTGAAATGGGGTCGTCCACGCCGGCTCGTTGCAAGGCCATCTTCATCTCCTTGAAGTACTTGTCGATGGACTTGGATCCTTGAATGGTGTTCTCCAATTGGCGTAGAAGTTGTTCCATGTAGGTGGAAGGCACGAACTCTTGTCGCATAGCTTTCTTCGTCTTGGGCCAAGTCACGTTGAAGCTCGTCGAAGTTGTGTGAAGCCACCATGTTGACGCGTAGTCGTGGAAGTTTCTTGTGGCGCACTTCACTTGATCTTCGTAGGGAACTTGATGTAGCGTGAGGTAGTCGTCCATCTTGCGCTCCCACTCGAGATACTCCTCGGAGTCTTGAGTCCCAAAGAAAGGAATCTCATGGTCGTTGTTGTCGAGGTCGTAGTAGCTCGTGGAAGTCGCGGACTTGAGCTTGGGGAGCTTCTCTTGATCATAAGCTTGAGGTTCTTGTGGGCGAAGATGCCGCATGTCCAAAGGCGAAGATGCCTTGGAGTCGCTTGGCGAAGATGCCAAGGTGTACGGTGAAGTCGTTGAGCGGTTGTTGGTGTTGAGCTCTTGACCTTCACGTTCTTGTCGTTGATGGTGTCGATGCCGATGAGATCTTGCCGGAGATGGTAGCTCGGAAGGATGTGCACTTGAGCGTCTTCTCGAAGATGAGGGAGACCTCTTGTGGTTCTTGATGAGGGCTTTGAGCTCCTCCATTTGAGCATTCATGTTGTCGCACAAGTTGTTCGTCATGGCATCGAACTTGTCGTTGTTGGTGTAGACCGGAGATGAAATGCTTTTCCTATCCATCACAAGACTCGAGCAAAGGTGAGTAGGAGATGAGATAAACAATACCAAGTTACCTTTTCCGAATGTTGAGGATGTATCCCGTTTCACTCAATGTGAAATGAAAGAATAGTGGAATTGGTACCGGACTTGTTCACTCACACCTATCAAGTAAAGCTTATCGAGTGGCTCGGTGAGGATAGTGGCACAAAAATTTGATGCAAAAAGTTAGAAAGAGTCAATAATATTGAAAGAGATTCACAAATTCGCAAGTGAAACAAGTAGACCAATAGCAATATGTGGCACACGGAAACACACACACGGATAGATAGATGGGGTCGTGCAACCAAGGAATGAGCACAAAATGTGGAGTCCACGGAAAACGCTCGTGTTGCACAACTCAAGAGAGACGCTAGCACGATTGCTCTATAGGCGGATACGACACTTGTGCACAACCTATAAGATGCAAATGTATGAGCTTTCTATCCCAAGTATGCTATGTGTATGATGTTCCGGTGCTTTTAGCACAAGATGATCCAAGATGATCAAGTATGATATCATATGATGCGATGCTATGTCTCTTGCTTACAAGCTTCGTTGTCTTTCTCTTTTTGCTTAAAAGCTTTATTCTCTCTTTTTTTTTGTATATGGCCACGATGCACAAACCAAGATAGCAATTGTGTATATGCGGGAACAATCTTGTGACACAAGGGATGATATGATGATATCAATGATGATATGGTATATATGCAATGGAAGAGTGGATCGATGATCACTAATGTGCACAAGTAACGTTGCCGGCAATACTCAAAGGCTAGTCTCGATAGGCAAGTGACGCAAAATGGGCTAGGGGTTAACAATGCAATTGCAAGGGGAATATACAATGATGTCGTCGAAGTTACCGTCCGATGATGATGATGATGAGATGCGGTGCTCTTGATGTAGACCCGTTCCTAATTAGCCGAAACACCTTAGGAAACGGAAAAACCACAACTCAAAATCTCAAGGACAAATGTCAAATGGTGGTAGCGGCAATGCCGTGGTGGTTGCGGAAGTGGAATGATGGGCTATACACGATGTCGGAGTTGAAGTCACGGTCCCTAAGTAGCCGAAACACCTTAGGAGACACAAGCCACAACTCAAACAAGCTTGAACAAAAATTTGGTTAAGTTGGGTTGGCTATGTATGGTGGACTAGGCTATGCGGAAGTGGTGGTGGTGGTTGATGAAGAAGCAATGGTCCCTAAGTAGCCTAAACACCTTAGGAGACTCAAATCACTACTCAAGCAACCACAAATGCTATGGGGGACAAAATGGTTAGGTTGCGGAAGTCGGTGGTGGTTATGCGGATGATATGGCGGAAGCCCTAGGCAAAGATGCCAAAATCCACAAAATATGATGGAGTCAAATGAATATGGTGGTATTTTTGTGGAATGGGGGATGTCAAGAGCTTCAAAACGAGCTCAAGAACGTCCAAATCGGAGTTCGGATGAATTAGTTATGGACAAAACGGTGAAACACGGGAGGCTGAAATCCCAGGGGTCGGACATCCGGGGTGGAGCCCGGATTTCCGGGGTGGAGCCCGGATTTCCGGGGCCTGATGTCCAGAAACTTGCGCGATTTTGCCCTCCAGGAGCCGGATGTCCGGCCCGATGGCCCGGATGTCCGGCCAGTGGCCCGGATGTCCGGCCCGACAATTCCAGATCGGGATTGGGACTTCCAAACTCGTTTGGGGGCGGAATTTGATGATTTTGGGGGCGAAATTTGAGCGATTTTGTGGAGGAAAGATGGGGAAACTTGGGGAAATGCTAGATCCACTTGAAACCAAGCAAATCCATGGATCAAAATCAACAAAATCTCATCAAACCAACAGATCACAAAAATTTTTGGGGCTATTTTTGGTGGGGAATTTTCGAATTTAGGGAAGAACACAACAAAACAAGGCTAGAAAACGGTGGGGAGGCTCCAAATTCGTGAGAAACCGTGGCTCATGATACCAAGATGTAGGGCGGAACCCTATGTGGCCGATCTTTCACGAAATGGAGGGGATCCCACGATGAACACGAAGAACACAAAGGGGAATCACGAGGGAAACACTCAAGAACAAGTCCAATCACACATCCACTAGACAATCAAACACACAAGATCACAAGATACATGAACAACAAAGGGAAAGATACAAGGTAGAGTTCATCTCCAAGAGGAGGTCTTGAATCCGTGAAGGATCTTCCCGTTTAGGGGTCTCGAATCCAAGGTGGATATTCTCCGTAGAGGGGCCGCGGTCTCTCTCGTGGAGTAGATCCGGGATGGATGAGCAAAGCTCTATCTCACATATGAGCTAAACCAAAGCATATCTCTCTCCTTTACACATGATTCACCATTATGCTACTTGATACAGGGTGGAACCCTAATCAGCGGATCTTTCACGAAATGGAGGGGATCCCACGATGAACACGAAGAACACAAAGGGAAACGGGGGAAACACGAGAGGAAACACGAGGGAAAACACGAGAGAATCACTCAAACCAACAAGAACAAGTCACACATATGCTAGATCCTCGAAACACAAAGAGATACAAGATCCATGATCAACAAGGGACGATACAAAGGGTAACCGGTTCTTCTCCGTGAGGAGGTCTTGATATCCCTGGGGATCTTCTCCGATGAAGGAGGTCCTGAATCCGTAGTGGATCTTCTCCGTGGAGGGGCCGCAGTCACTCACAAGGAGATGAACCACTAGATAGAATCAAATGAGCTAAACCTAAGCTAACCCTAACTAGGAGGAGGTGGAGGGGTATATATAGTCTAGGTCCACGAAGGGGCAAGTGGGAGAGGGATACATGGGCCTCAGGCCCGATACACTGTGCGCAGACAGGGACCGGATGTCCGGGCGGGGGCCGGATGTCCGGGCCTTCCCGAGACGCCGGATGTCCGGGCCGAGGGGCCGGATGTCCGGGCTGGAGGGGTTGAGCCACGGGTGTCTTCTGGACAGTGGCGCCGGATTTCCGGCCAGGGCCCGGATGTCCGGGGCGCCGGATGTCCGGGCCTGGGGGCCGGATGTCCGGGGCCTGTAGGTGCTGGCCCTTCTTCATTCTCTCCCGCGCGCACTTGGCCTTGGTCCTTGGGTTCTCCATGGTCTCTTTGGGTGTTCCTGAACATGCATAGCACATATATTTGAGGTAGTAGGCATGTCTCACATGTAGAAAGTGGAGGTTCAGAGAGGAGCGAGTGAACCTTGTGTCCAATTGTGTGTAGTTGAGGTCTCGTCGAGTGAACATGGGGATGATCATGGGATACTCCGTATCATCTCCCCTCCCTTGGGGAAGATCCGACCTCGGATCAAAAACCTCATCACCATGGAAACGGTAGTCGCGAATGGACAATGCTCGATGTCGTGGCATGAGTGAAGGTCCGAAGGTGCATCCAATACCGCCTTGTGAATCCTTCAAAATGAAAGAACATGACAAACACTCGGAAAAACAAATGAGGTCAGCGTGAATGCAAAACCTAGCATTCGTGAGGGAAAATACCCAACAAGTGCTAGCATCATTCTTATCATAAGAAAGGACAAGGTAATGTGGCATGGCATGTAAGCATATGATGCGAGAACAACCAAGTGCAATAGGCTCAATCAAGCAAGTATGCATCTCAAGAAGGGTGTCAAAGTCTCCAAGATCAACAAACATAGCATTGTTGCACTCAATACAAGTGATGAGAGATGCAACTAATGGAGACAAGTGACAATGATCAATATATATCATGTGAGTGGCATGAACATATATGTCATCAACCCAAGAAAGCAAGTAAGAGTGGAACATGGGTGATGCAATATAGCAAGCAAGCATAGCAATCAAGTCAAACAAGCTAGTAGTGCGAAGATGCAACGTACTAGAAGCAATCATGGCAAGCATGTCATGTGTGCAAATTGTAGGCATGAATAATGCACATGGCATAGCACAAGCATGTAAGCAAGATATGGGCAAAGTCTCATCATTGTGGTGGCAAGAAGTCTGATACAGGGTGGAACCCTAATCAGCAGATCTTTCACGAAATGGAGGGGATCCCACGATGAACACGAAGAACACGAGAGGGAACACGAGGGAAAACACGAGAGAATCACTCAAACCAACAAGAACAAGTCACACATATGCTAGATCCTCGAAACACAAAGAGATACAAGATCCAAGATCAACAAGGGACGATACAAAGGGTAACCGGTTCTTCTCCGTGAGGAGGTCTTGATATCCCTGGGGATCTTCTCCGATGAAGGAGGTCCTGAATCCGTAGTGGATCTTCTCCGTAGAGGGGCCGCAGTCACTCACAAGGAGATGAACCACTAGATGAGCAAAGCTCTAGGTATCAAATGAGCTATCACTAAGCTAACCCTCAAATGGAGGAGGGGGAGGAGTATATATAGTCTAGGTCCACGAAGGGGTAAGTGGGAGAGGGATACATGGGCCTCAGGCCCGTCTCTGCGCGCAGGCAGGTGCCGGATGTCCGGGCCGGGGGCCGGATGTCCGGCGGCTCGCGAGGAGCCGGATGTCCGGGCCTCTGGCCGGATGTCCGGGCTGAGCGTGGCCGGCTTCGGTTGCCTTCTGTGATGAGGGGCCGGATTTCCGGCGAAGGGGCCGGATGTCCGGGGCTTCGAGTGGAGCCGGATGTCCGGGGCATGGGGCCGGATGTCCGGGCTTGCGGTGCTAGCTTCTGTGAAGGGGCGCCGGATGTCCGGGCTTGGGGGCCGGATGTCCGGGGCCTGTAGATGCTGGTCCTTCTTCCCTCCCTCTCGCGCTCACTTGGCCTTGGTCCTTGGGCTCTCCATGGGTGTTCCTGAGCATGCACAAGGTCCGCGCTTAAAGTAGCATCCATATCTCGCGAGAAAGGAAAGGTAAAGCATCGAGGAACGGGATCACCTTGTGATACAGGGTGGAACCCTAATCAGCAGATCTTTCACGAAATGGAGTGGATCCCACGATGAACACGAAGAACACGAGAGGGAACACGAGGGGAAACACGAGAGAATCACTCAAACCAACAAGAACAAGTCACACATGTGCTAGATACTCGAAACACAAAGAGATACAAGATCCATGATCAACAAGGGACGATACAAAGGGTAACCGGTTCTTCTCCGTGAGGAGGTCTTGATATCCCTGGGGATCTTCTCCGATGAAGGAGGTCCTGAATCCGTAGTGGATCTTCTCCGTGGAGGGGCCGCAGTCACTCACAAGGAGATGAACCACTAGATAGTATCAAATGAGCTATCACCAAGCTAACCCTAACTAGGAGGAGGTGGAGGTGTATATATAGTCTAGGTCCACGAAGGGGTAAGTGGGAGAGGGATACATGGGCCTCAGGCCCGATACACTGTGCGCAGACAGGGGCCGGATGTCCGGGCGGGGGCCGGATGTCCGGGCCTTCCCGAGACGCCGGATGTCCGGGCCGAGGGGCCGGATGTCCGGGCTGGAGGGGTTGAGCCACGGGTGTCTTCTGGACAGTGGCGCCGGATTTCCGGCCAGGGCCCGGATGTCCGGGGCGCCGGATGTCCGGGCCTGGGGGCCGGTTGTCCGGGGCCTGTAGGTGCTGGCCCTTCTTCCTTCTCTCCCGCGCGCACTTGGCCTTGGTCCTTGGGTTCTCCATGGTCTCCTTGGGTGTTCCTGAACATGCATAGCACATATATTTGAGGTAGTAGGCATGTCTCACATGTAGAAAGTGGAGGTTCAGAGAGGAGCGAGTGAACCTTGTGTCCAATTTGATACGGAGTATCCCATGATCATCCCCATGTTCACTCGACGAGACCTCAACTACACACAATTGGACACAAGGTTCACTCGCTCCTCTCTGAACCTCCACTTTCTACATGTGAGACATGCCTACTACCTCAAATATATGTGCTATGCATGTTCAGGAACACCCAAGGAGACCATGGAGAACCCAAGAACCAAGGCCAAGTGCGCACGGAAGAGAAGGAAGAAGGGCCAGCACCTACAGGCCCCGGAGATCCGGCCCCCAGGCCCGGACATCCGGCGCCCCGGACATCCGGGCCCTGGCCGGAAATCCGGCACCACTGTCCAGAAGACACCCGTGGCTCAACCCCTCCAGCCCGGACATCCGGCCCCTCGGCCCGGACATCCGGCGTCTCGGGAAGGCCCGGACATCCGGCCCCCGCCCGGACATCCGGCCCCTGTCTGCGCACAGTGTATCGGGCCTGAGGCCCATGTATCCCTCTCCCACTTACCCCTTCGTGGACCTAGACTATATATACCCCTCCACCTCCTCCTAGTTAGGGTTAGCTTGGTGATAGCTCATTTGATACTATCTAGTGGTTCATCTCCTTGTGAGTGACTGCGGCCCCTCCACGGAGAAGATCCACTACGGATTCAGGACCTCCTTCATCGGAGAAGATCCCCAGGGATATCAAGACCTCCTCACGGAGAAGAACCGGTTACCCTTTGTATCGTCCCTTGTTGATCATGGATCTTGTATCTCTTTGTGTTTCGAGTATCTAGCACATGTGTGACTTGTTCTTGTTGGTTTGAGTGATTCTCTCGTGTTTCCCCTCGTGTTCCCTCTCGTGTTCTTCGTGTTCATCGTGGGATCCACTCCATTTCGTGAAAGATCTGCTGATTAGGGTTCCACCCTGTATCACAAGGTGATCCCGTTCCTCGATGCTTTACCTTTCCTTTCTCGCGAGATATGGATGCTACTTTAAGCGCGGACCTTGTGCATGCTCAGGAACACCCATGGAGAGCCCAAGGACCAAGGCCAAGTGAGCGCGAGAGGGAGGGAAGAAGGACCAGCATCTACAGGCCCCGGACATCCGGCCCCCAAGCCCGGACATCCGGCGCCCCTTCACAGAAGCTAGCACCGCAAGCCCGGACATCCGGCCCCATGCCCCGGACATCCGGCTCCACTCGAAGCCCCGGACATCCGGCCCCTTCGCCGGAAATCCGGCCCCTCATCACAGAAGGCAACCGAAGCCGGCCACGCTCAGCCCGGACATCCGGCCAGAGGCCCGGACATCCGGCTCCTCGCGAGCCGCCAGACATCCGGCCCCCGGCCCGGACATCCGGCGCCTGCCTGCGCGCAGAGACGGGCCTGAGGCCCATGTATCCCTCTCCCACTTACCCCTTCGTGGACCTAGACTATATATACTCCTCCCCCTCCTCCATTTGAGGGTTAGCTTAGTGATAGCTCATTTGATACCTAGAGCTTTGCTCATCTAGTGGTTCATCTCCTTGTGAGTGACTGCGGCCCCTCCACGGAGAAGATCCACACGGATTCAAGACCTCCTTCACGGAGAAGATCCCGCGGGATATCTCAAGACCTCCTCACGGAGAAGAACCGGTTACCCTTTGTATCGTCCCTTGTTGATCATGGATCTTGTATCTCTTTGTGTTTCGAGGATCTAGAATATGTGTGACTTGTTCTTGTTGGTTTGAGTGATTCTCTCATGTTTCCCCTCGTGTTCCCTCTCGTGTTCTTCGTGTTCATCGTGGGATCCCCTCCATTTCGTGAAAGATCCGCTGATTAGGGTTCCACCCTGTATCATATGGTATCATGAGCCACGGTTTCTCACGAATTTGGAGCCTCCTCACTGTTTTCTAGCCTTGTTTTGTTGTGTTCTTCCTCAAATTCGAAAATTCCCCACAAAAAATAGCCCCAAATTTTTTTGTGATCTGTTGGTTTGATGAGATTTTGTTGATTTTGATCCGTGGATTTGCTTGGTTTCAAGTGGATCTAGCATTTCCCCAAGTTTCCCCATCTTTCCTCCACAAAATCCGTCAAATTTTGAGCCCCAAATCATCAATTTCCGCCCCAAATTCGAAAAGTTCGTCCCGATTCAGATCTGGAATCTTCGGGCCGGACATCCGGGCCACTGGCCGGACATCCGGGCCATCGGGCCGGACATCCGGCTCCTGGAGTGAAAAATCCCGCGCGGTTCTGGACATCAGGCCCCGGAAATCCGGCCCCGGCCCCGGATGTCCGACCCGTGGGAATTTCAGACTTTTTCGTTTCACCGTTTTGTCCATAACTAATTCATCCGAACTCCGATTTCGACGTTCTTGAGCTCGTTTTGAAGCTCTTGACATCCCCCATAACACAAAAATACTACCATCATCATTTGACTCCATCATATTTTTGGGACTTTGGCATCTTTGCCTAGGGCTTCCACCACATCATCCGCTATACCACCACCGACTTCCGCAACCTAACCATTTTGTCCCCCATAGCATTTGTGGTTGCTTGAGTAGTGATTTGAGTCTCCTAAGGTGTTTAGGCTACTTAGGGACCATTGCTTCTTCATCAACCACCACCACCACTTCCGCATAGCCTAGTCCACCATACATAGCCAACCCAACTTAACCAAATTTTTGTTCGAGCTTGTTTGAGTTGTGGCTTGTGTCTCCGAAGGTGTTTCGGCTACTTAGGGACCGTGACTTCAACTCCGACATTGTGTATAGCCCATCATTCAACTTCCGCAACCACCACGGCATTGCCACTACCACCATTTGATATTTGTCCTTGAGATTTTGAGTTGTGGTTTTTCCGTTTCCTAAGGTGTTTCGGCTAATTAGGAACGGGTCTACATCAAGAGCACCACCACTCATCATCGACACGGACGGTAACTTCGACGACATCATTGTATATTCCCCTTGCAATTGCATTGTTAACCCCCTAGACCATTTTTGCGTCACTTACCCATCGAGACTAGCCATTCGAGTATTGCCGGCAACGTGACTTGTGCACATTAGTGATCATACTTCCCATAGCATACATACCATATCACCATGGTGCATATCTTGGTATCATCTCTTGTGACACAAGGTTGTCATCGCATATACTCAATTGCTATCTTGGTTCGTGAAGTTTTGCATGAGAAAAGAGCTCAAAAGAGAAAGAGCCAAACAAGCTTTTAAGCATAAAGAAAAAGATACGCAAAGAGCTTTTAAGCAAGAACCATAGCATCATACTACATTAAGATTGTCATACTCGATCATTTTGGATCATACCACCGTAATACCATACATATAGCATACTTGGGATAGAAGTCGTTGCATACATTTGCATCTTATAGGTTGTGCACAAGTGTCGTATCCGCCTATAGAGCAATCGGGCTAGCGTCTCTCTTGAGTTGTGCAACACGAGCGTTTTCCGTGGACTCCACATTTTGTGCTCATTCCTTGGTTGCACGACCCCATCTATCTATCCGTGTGTGTGTTTCCGTGTGCCACATATTGCTATTGGTCTACTTGTTTCACTTGCGAATTTGTGAATCTTTTTCAACATTATTGAGTCTTGCTAACATTTCGCTTCAAATTTTTGTGCCACTATCCTCACCGAGCTCCACCATAAGCTTTACTTGTGTAGGTGTGAGAAACCGACAAGAATTGGTACCAATTGTGCTATTTCCTTGTTCCACATTTGAGTGATCATGATCCATCTTCAACATCGGTCAAGGTACATTTGGTCTAGTTCTTCTCTTTCTCCCACTCATACTTGCTAGCGTCTTGTGATGGATAGGCAAGGCATTTCATCTCCGGTCTTCGACATCGACGGCGCGAACAAGGACATCCACGCGAAAACCATCGGACTACAACGAGAAATGCAAGAGTGCTTGGGCAAAATCGCCATCGAACAACGACACTTCCAGACAAGGACAATGGCTTCCTTCGACGACATGTGCGACTCCTTCAACAAACAAATGGCGGAGCTCCGACACTTGGTGGTCGATTACAAGTCTTCTTCCCCTTCGTCATCCTCTCGGCGGCGACGTTCAAGTCACAAGTCTTCGGAGCGCAAACATGATGCAAGTGCAAGTCTTCCACGGCCACACCGACATGGCGACCATCGACATCGTCATGAAGGGCAAGTCACCTACAAGCATCTTGTGCACGACGACGACGAACGACATCTACCAAGAGCTCAAGCACGACAACGACATCATCATCATGAAGATGCTCGACAAACGCATATCTCCAAGTCCGAAGAAGCTCTACATCACGCCAAGGCCAAGCTTCAAGAGCAAAAGAGAAGACCGCGAGACAAGCACACCCAAGATGGAGCTACGGCTACAACCACCACTTCGGCATCTTCGCCAAGTGCTATCAAGGCACTTTCGCCTTCGGACGTACGGCATCTTCGCCTACTTCCCATGAGTTCGCCTACATCGACATCTCCAACTACAAGGCGAGCACCTACGAGCGAGGGTGACACTTCCATCTTCGGAAGCTCCCCACATCAAGACGGCGACAAGACGGTCGATCAAGGGCCATCCCCTTCGACTACGGCATTCACCTTTGGAGGCGTTATGGATGAGGCGGCGAAAGGAGTTGAGTTTGGAGACGTTTGCACCTACATCTCTCCGACACCCATATATCATGAGATGCCCCAATTTCCATGTGAGGAGAGCCACCACCACATGAGTGACATGAGTGACTCCACCATATGTGACATTGAGCGCATTTCCTATGAGAGGATGAGTGTGACCACCACTAGCCCCACACATGAGAGCATGCCACACATCCTATGTGAGGTTGAGAGCCATTTGAGTGACTCCACCAACCATACGAGTGAGAGCATCCACGAGGGAGTGAGTGAGTCACACCACTTAGTGAGTGAGGTAGTTGATAGGGCATGTGAGGCCACTATGCTTTCTAACGACTTAACCTCTACTCCGAGTGTGTTTTCTTTGGTGCTAGATCTCCTACAAGAGGACATGCCTACCCTCGATGAGTCCGTCCCTCCAATGGACAAAGCGATGGCCATGGTGGAAGAAGATGTACCCCCCACATGGTACCATCAAGTTGCAACCTCACCTACAATACATGAGCGATGCTCTAAAGGTAACATAGGTGATGGTGCTTCTTTTGTCCCACTTGTGGACCATCTTGACAATGATTGCTTGCATGATGTTGACACACCTATTGCCATGCTTCATGCTAGTGCGACTTCATCATGTCATGACTTACCTATTTATGATGAATATGATGATGAGCATGTTGAGTTGCCTAGTTGTGATGCTATGCTACATAGGATCTCATGTGAAAATTCTTTTGGTCACATCATGTTCGACAACCCTCTAAACTTGTCATATGCTATGAGTGAGATTTCTCATATTGTTTCATATCAATCTCAACATAGTAACTATGCTTGCCCCATTAAAGTAAATCCTATTTGCACTTGTGGCATAGATGACAAGATGATGGTCATTGGCTTGTGTTTCTCTTGTGATGATATTGCCATGCTTCCTTTACATGATTTGCGCAATTCATCAACTATGCCATGCCATGAACACATTGTTCCGGATATGCATTGTTTTGGATGTTATCAATATTCTCCATGCGATGTTTCCATTGATGCTCTTGAGGAGACCCCCATAGTTTCCTCATACATACTAGGAGAACTTGATGCATTACATACTTTGCATAGCTCCCATAATTGTGTGCACCATATGCATTCCATGAATAACAATGCTCTACCTACTTGTCATGATGCATTACACAATTTGAGTCTCCATTATGCTATACATAACAAGAAACCTCTCATGATGGATGACATGTTTCTATATCACGCATCTCATTTATTTGAGCATTGGCTATTTTGTGCTAACCACCACACGCACGTGCGCATCATGATGGATGATGTGTACATATACCACGCACACACAATTTTTCCTTTGTGTTTGTTTTGTGTAGGTACTCATGAACACTTGTCAACCTCACAATCCCATGAGTTGACAAAACGAGCTCTTGAGAGCAACGACGATTTGGGATCCCGTGGATTGTCCCTACCACC
>LR738709.1:269488925-269580972 GCA_902687465.1 Secale cereale
ACGTTGTACTTGTGGCGGAGTTCGGAGGACCGAGCCGCTTTGTACTTGTGGCTCGGAGGACCGCAGCTAAGCCCCCGAGTGAGAGGGTTGCTCTTCACTCGGAGTAGAATGGTTGTAACTTAGGCGAGTCACGGGGTCGCAGCTAAGCCCCCGAGTGAGAGGGTCGCTCTTCACTAGGAGTAGAATGGTTGTAACTTAGGCGATTCCAAGCTACGTTGTACTTGTGGCGGAGTTCGGAGGACCGAGCCGCTTTGTACTTGTGGCGTAGCTCGGAGGACCGCAGCTAATCCCCCGAGTGAGAGGGTTGCTCTTCACTCGGAGTAGGTGTCACATCCCTAGCTTCTGGCCTTGCACTAGTACTAGCTTTTGGTGATGCATCATGTTTACTTTTCATAGAAAGTTGAATTGGGGTTTGCCTAAACCCTAGCATTAAAGGAAATCACTAGGTTCACCTAAAATATTTTCAGTAAGTCCAAATGGCTTTCAAAAATGTTCATCATTTATGGAAAATGTTGTAACAGTAACCAGAGGTGATGCACATTTTTCCATGACATATTTGGGCTCTGAATTAAATCATACTCTATTTGCATTTGGGCATTTAAATTCTATAAAATATTTTAAATGCTCAAATAATCATAAACTAAAATGTTTGCTGTTGGATTTATTCTAAACAGTAGCCATGATTAGTTTCATGATTTTTGGAAATGCCCTGGTATTTTTTAATAAAGCCCTAAAGTCTACAGAAAATAGAAAACAGAAACAATTTAAGAGAGAGAGAGAGAGCACCTATCTGGGCCTCACCAGCAGAACCAGCCCAGCCCACCAGGGGCATACTTGTCTTCAACCTCTGCCTACTGGCAGAGGCGAGAGCGAGCACGGCGCCCGCGCGCGCCGGCACGCAGCTGCCTGCCTGGCTCCCCTCAACGCGCCTAGACGACGCCACGGAGACGCCAGAACCCCCCTGCACCTCCCCCTCTCTCCCCCGAACGCTCTCCCCCTCATCTGTTCTCCTCACCGAATGCGCCCGCCGCCGCCGGCGAGAACCACCGCGCTCCCCGTCCCTCTCCTGCCTCCCCGGTGTGTCCAGAAGGACTGCCGCGACGCCCTCTTCCTCCTCGCTGAGCCACGCTTCGCCGGAAGCCCTACACCGCCTCCATCTGGTCGTCTTCAACCTCGGGAACCGCCGGATGTCGCCGGTCGATTCGCACCGTCGACGACGCCCTCGAGCACGCTGGCCTTCCCTACGGAACCGCTGTGAGCTTCCGAGTGTTCTCCCCCTCCTCCCCGCGGTCTAACCTCCCTCTACCCTGCCTTGCCGCCGGAGCCGAGAGCTCCCCGCCGCCGCCCATGTCGCCACCGTGCACACTGCCACCTAGGGCCATACACGAGCACACCACGGAGCTCAGTGCACCCCTAGAAGCCTTTTGCACCCCCTAGCTCCTCCCCTAGTGCACCGCAGCGCCGTTTCCATCATCGCCCGAACTCCGGCGGCCGCAAAGAGCTCACCGCCGGCAGCTCCGTCCACTCCGGCCCCTCCCACTTGCGTGGATGGATGCGGGCGAGCAAGGGCTACGCCCTGGTGCCCTCAGCAAGCCAAAACACCGCCCGTAGCGTGTTCCCGAGCCGCGCCGCCGTCGATTTGGTCACCGCCGGCGAGGTTCCGGTGACGCTGACGTGGCATTATTAGTTTAGGGACTAATCTTGTTTAGTTAGTGCCCCCTGTCCATGACATACGGGCTCCACTGTCTAATTAACCACGGCTTTTATTCTTGTTTAGTTTAAGTTAACCACAGTGGCCCCACGCGTCAGTTTTGACCGTGCTGACGTGGGCGTTGACTAGGCCCACATGTCAGCGACTCTAACCAGAACTGAGTCACTGACACACGGGCCCCACTAACAGGTTTGACCTTGACCCGCATGTTGACTTGCTGATGTCAGCATGACCTAGTGCTGATGCAGTAACTATTTTCTGTGATTTAAAATAAATCAGAACTGATTTATTTATTTCAGAAAATAGCCAAAACTTCTAAAAATCACAGATAATAATCTATAGCTCAGATGAAAATAATTTATATATGAAAATTGATCAGAAAAATCCAAGGAATCTGTTTATGGCATTTTCATGCATGTTTGAATAACTTACAGCTACTATTTAGGACAATTTGAATAAATGGCATTTGAATACTCACATATGGAATTTGAATTTGAACATTTGGTTCAGACCAACTCTATTTAATATGCTTGCTAGTTGCATTAGCCCAATCAACAACATATTGCCATGTCATGATCATGCATCATATTGTCGCATTGCATAGATTGTGTTCTTTCTCTGTTGCCAGTGTTTGTCCCCTCTTAGTAGACGCTGTTCCGACGTTGTGATTGATGACACCAATGAAGACCCAATGTTATCTTCAGAAGTGCCAGGCAAGCAAATATCCATTGAGCATTCCGATACAATCCCACTCTCTCGCTCTTGCTCTCTTTTACTGCATTAGGACAACAACGCTTCAACTGTTACCTGCTGCTGTAGTTGAACCCCTTTCCACTGCATGACCTGTCATTGCCACAGTAAATAGTTGAAACCTACTAGTATGAGTAGGAGTTGTTTGGGCCATGTTGTGCCTACTCATTCATGCTTTCTGGTTATGCCAGCTATTGCTTAGAGTTGTGTCAGGTCTGATTCATCGGGGATGAATTGGAATGTGGTGAACATGTCTTACTATTGAGAGCTAAGTGTGTGAACACGATTTGGTAAAGGTAGCGATGAGAGGCCATGTAGGAGTACATGGTGGGTTGTCTCATTGCAGCCGTCCTCAGGAACTGAGTTCTGTGTTTGTGATCCATGAAACAGCTACTACCACACATTGGGATCCTTAATTGACTCTCTCGACTTATTAATCAACATGATCTCTGTCCAGGAGTTGCAATTAGTTTCTGGTGTTTGTAGTTTACTGGAGGTCGTGCGCAGCGCTGACCCTCGGGGTGGGCTGTGACGCGTCAGGTACGTGGCACGGTGTACCGGTCACCCGTTTGGTGATGCGGGAACCCTGTACACATCGTTTGGGGCCGTGAGCGACACCCCGGCCGGATCTCCGCACGGATGGAACCCAAATAGGTGATAAACCTGGACGAGAGACTTGTGTGGTTAGTCAGGTCGTGGCCGACACCCTCGCCAGGCTTCCACTTGAAGGTTGCCGAGATACATGACGTGTACATGGCGGTAAGTGGCGAGAGCGTGTGTGAAGAAGTACAACCCTGCAGGGTTTTATATATGATCTATTCGAATAGCCGTGTCCGCGGAAATGGACATCTGGGTTACATGTACAGTTCATAGACAAGTGAAAGTGGATACTCTAAAACACGCAAGATAAGCGTGAGTGCTATGGATGGCCTTCTCGTAGGGAGACGGGAGCGGATCCATAGTGGTGTATTGATTGGTGAATATGTGGACTCGTGTGCGCCACCTCAAAAGAGTTACTTGCAGTTGTAGTTTAGGATAGCCACTGAGTCAAAGCTGGCTTGCAGCAGTCAAACTCCACCACCCCTTTGTTGATATCGATGCATATGTAGTTAGTTCTGATGTAAGTATTGCTGAGTACCTTTGTACTCACGTTTGCTTAATTTATGTTTTTGCAGAGAAACATCAGTCTCGCTAGTGATTCCGCGTGGACTTCGACGTTTAGCTTGTTACCTCAGCTACGATCTTGTACCCTTGTAGGATCTTGTAGATAGTCAGGCTTGTCAGCCTTTTCCATTTGTAGTTGTCTGTACTCAGACATGTTATGCTTCCGTTGCCTGTATGCTCTGTATGATTGCTCTTCTGGGCCTTTATTTATATGAGTTGTTGAGTTATGTTGTGATGCCATGTTGTACAGCACATACTTGCATGTTATGCGTACGTGTAATGTGTATTGCTATGTGTGGGATCCAACACCTAGTTGATTACCCTTGGTAGCCTATCTTATAGGGAAATGTCTCCTAGTGCTTCCACTGAGCCTTGGTAGCTTGCTACTGCTCCGGAACACTTAGGCTGGCCGGCATGTGTCCTTCTTCGTTCATGTGTCTGTCCCTTAGGGGAAATGTCACGCGTTGTTCCTTTAAGTCCTTGTAGCTTGCTACGACTTGGGTTCATACGTTGATGACCGACACGTTCGTTGCTGGGTCATGTATGCCTGTCTCTGTAATTTAGTGCCACTTTTGGTTTATAACTGGTCATGTCGGCCCGGGTTCTCTGTCATATGGATGCTAGCGACACTATCATATACGTGTGCCAAAATGCGCAAACGGTCCCGGGCCAGGTAAGGTGGCACCCGTGGGGATACCGTGTGTGAGGCCGCAAAGCGATATGATGTGTTACAGGCTAGACATGTGTGACTTAGGATCGGGGTCCTGACAGCTTTGGTATCAGAGCCTGACTGCCTGTAGGATTAGTAAGCCAAACTGGTCGAAGTCGTGTCTAGAAATTCTTTAGTTATATAAGGGAATTGTTTGTGGAAGGGAACGTAAGGCTCTTTTTACTCCTTTACCCCATGACCTTCTGATCTGAGTCATCTTCTCCTTTTCTACGGGGATTAAGAACTAGGATTCTCATTCTATTTATCAGGATCACGTTAATTGTGGATTCAACCCTCAGTTCAGTTTCTACTACTTCTGTTGGTTCAACTGTTGGTCCCAAAACCTTGACATTATGATGTTAAGTGGATATGCTACCCTTTTGCTTGGATCTCATAAGTATTTTCGAGCATTTACAGTCGTTATGCTGTCCGAGTCATCCCAGGTTTCTAAATAGTCTGATGCATTTGCAAATCCCTTCTTCCTGTCCTGATGCTCCTTTGGGCCAGATTAACCACACTAGTCGTTGTGTTGAGGTACTCTGTTACCTCGTCATATATGTTGGAGTTATTATTATGACCCTAGGTGTCTTAGAGGATCACCCAGTAATCTAGCAATGCTTTATATTCCAAGTGTGATGACTCTGGCCATTATTCTCGAAAGCATCCCGTGATGCCATTTAGTTAGTAGGCATTCTACTCATGTGTTCTTGGACCCGAGATTCACTCTACTTACTTCATGTTGATAGTGTTTGCTCATTCCTTTAGGATATTAGTAACCTTGTGATAGTCCTCGAGGTCCGTGGTTATCGTTCTTCCAATACCATGAAATATCATGGCAGAAGTTCTTCTGAACCAAAGATCACAACCAGAGTGCTCTTGAGTAGTACTCCAATCATATTGTGACTCTGCCAGTCCTACCTCTCCGCACAGATTATCCGGAAGAAATTTGTTGAACTTGGTTCGACATGCTAATCTTTGCATCCACAACCCAGAAAGTTATATGTTCCTCTGAGTTGTCCCTCTATAGTTGTACTATGACCCCGTCTATCAATTGACAGTCAGGAGTAGTTGTGCACTCGTGTTCATCGATGCCTTTTACTCTTGAGGTCCGTCAAGCCATTCTATTCTGGAATGACTAGGAGAAACAAACTCCAGTACCTTATCCATATCCAGGATTAGGTCAAAGAAGTTGTACTTCGTAGATGAAGAATGCTAATCCAGCTTCTAATCTGTTCTATCCTGGAGTATTACCATTTTTATGTCAAGAATGTCATGGGAATTGCACAACCTCCTATGAACTTTTGATAGGGTGATACTTCTCACCATTATCGCCCATTCCTCGGTCTCCGTGTTATTGTAACCGGAATACCAACAAGTAAATTGTGATGTGTGAAATCAATACTCCTAGCAACTTCGTTGCTTGATAGTTAAATGGACAATAACCTCATCCTTAGCGAGTTGAATTTTAAATCATCACCCTAAGGTTGATCGTGCTATCTAGTCCACTTTCCTGGTGCACTTATTGATTGATGAGTTAGGATTTTGTTAAGTCCTCGCTCATTTGATCATATCGTCTTGCCCTGAAAAGCAAGATTTTTCTCGAGCTTAGTAGCATACCGGTGGTACGTAATTTTCTGTATATCTTCCCGGAAGTATTACCAGGTTGTTCCCTGACCATTATGTTGAGCTCGTGATCAAGATGGTTTACTTATAAACCACCCCTTCTCCAAGAATCTGTGTTGGATACCCTAAACTAGTTGGTTAAGCTAAACAACAACTTGGAGAGTTGGAAGATAAAAGCTTGCCTAAATTAGTTCCTTCCAAGGGATATCTTTTGTGTGTGTGTGTTGAAGAAAGATGATATCTTGATCGATTGATCCTCGTGATCAACAGTTGGATCTATTGTCTTGTCCAAACTTTGATTTGAGTGTGGGCTATCGTCAAATCAAATCAGAACCAATGGTATTCATAATGTTGTCTTACTCGTGGTTGATTCCTCGAGCATACACCGTTATATCTTTGGGTCTGACCAATGCTATCACTTTGTTCATATTGTCATGGAATTCCATCTATATGGAAACCTGGATGGATTATTGTTGAGCCCATCAACAAACATACTTATCTCCTCCATGATTTTGTAGGACATTAAGCTAGTGTTGGAAACTTTGTAAGCATTGCCTTCGTGTCCCGTTCATGAGGTATATGTTCGATGAGAGAATAGACTTTCCATAATTCATGTGTAATTGATGTAAGTTGCCACAGTGAGTTAAGAAAGTTTATTTTGCTTCCTGTGGAATCATCCCAAGTCAGTCATGCATACGTGCGAAGTATTCTGTGGTTTGGAGCCTTGCAACCTTCACTCTATATGTATCCCTAGCACACCAAGCCACTGGTTGATTTGTTTAAGGAGAAGGAGTTCCTTCTTAAGAGCTAACACAGGCTTAATCAAGGACTTCGTTATCCGCAATGATGGTTCCCCCTGAACTCGGTAGTGTTTCGTTATAAGACTACCATGTGGTCATGCTTGTCTTGGACAATGTGTTCACATGTATGTAGCAGAACCAGCTCATGTTTTGGAGCTTGCTATCGTAGTTCACTCCCCGAGAATCTTGCAACACCATCTCGTCGATTTGTGTTGTAAACTTTCTTTTTTCTTTCTAGACTTGATGAGTCTAGAATGTCCTGACACCAACCAGAACTGAATCTCAGGCAGATATGATGGTTGGAGCGTTTTCCAAGAACTATAATATTGGTCTCTAGATAACCGGTAAAGTGGATGTCGTGGCCAACACACCCAGCCGGAAGACCTATTGTTGTAGTATCTTGATTGAAGAAGTTGGTCACCTCCCCACAAGGACTTCATAGGAATTACTCCCTAGTTGTTCCTTATGGATTGTTGTGCTCCAGAAGTCCGACCTTTTACTTGACGTTCTAGGTACCAAACCATTTTAATAAATGGGTTGTGCTAGCACATCAAGGAGAACATTAGAAGCGAAGTACTAAATGTCTCTCGGTCGATCATCCAGATTTTGCCCCTTTGACCCCGCTAAGGTGAAATCTGAGTAGGTGTTATCTTCCTTTGCATATGCACCATCCATCATTATTCATCATGGTAGTATGTGGTGTTGCCAGAATCCTTGACACGGATATTGGTAAAACCTTGGTGAATATGGGAATGCTCAAGTTCTTGAGAGCACGCACCAGCACTAGGAGTTATCACTGGCACTAACCGGGATTGCTCCCAGTGTTCTTGGTTATGCTATAACCTCTCAAAGACTAGTTTCACTCTCTACTGTTGGGCTTCCTCCCAGTTACCAGAATCATTCCCAGCATTTGCATTTTGTTCCCAGCTTGCACCACCATCGTGCCAACTTTCCATTGGTTGCCCATCTCAGCAACTGATGTTCAGGATTATTTTCAGCAGTGGACTTGCCATGGGTCCCATCCATTTCCGGTGATAAGCAAAATCAACTTTGGCATTGTCTTTTACAAGGCAGTCCATATCATCCATTCTAGATGGAGAATATCATTCTTTCGGACTCCGTCAAATGATCGATTGTGATTTGCCTTAGGCTGGTATAGAGAATTCCAATGATCTCTATATCAAAAGTAATTCTTTTTGCCACTTAAGGGAATAACTCTATGAGTCACCTTCTCTAAGGTGTCCCGTCTGGTGATATCGATCACCCTCTTCTTAGGTGTGGAATTATTGCCACTAGGTGAACCTTTATCGTTTGTTTCACTCTATCCCTCTGGATGTGTATTCCGTGCCTCGGCTCAAGAGATGTTTCAACGTCTCACTCCATGAGTTGATATTGAGTTGCTTGATCTTTCTGGAGATCAATTTTGTAAAGTTCTTTCGTCGTCATCGTGTTGGACAAAGATCTCGAAAGCAAGGATGCCAGGATCAACATGATGCAAACAATCAACATTCATATGAAGGGCACCTGGATCATGAAGATTGTGTTAATTAGTGTCCCCTCTGATTTCTTACCCTACGCTTGAATCTCGGGACGAGATTCCTGTTTAGTGGGGGTGAGTTGTCACATCCCTAGCTTCTGGCCTTGCACTAGTACTAGCCTTTGGTGATGCATCATGTTTAATTTTCACAGAAAGTTGAATTGGGGTTTGCCTAAACCCTAGCATTAAAGGAAATCACTAGGTTCACCTAAAATATTTTCAGTAAGTATAAATGGCTTTCAAAAATGTTCATCATTTATGGAAAATGTTGTAACAGTAACCAGAGGTGATGCACATTTTTCCATGACATATTTGGGCTCTAAATTAAATCATACTCTATTTGCATTTGGGCATTTAAATTCTATAAAATATTTTAAATGCTCAAATAATCATAAACTAAAATGTTTGCTGTTGGATTTATTCTAAACAGTAGCCATGATTAGTTTCATGACTTTTGGAAATGCCTTGGTATTTTTTAATAAAGCCCTAAAGTCTACAGAAAATAGAAAACAGAAACAATTTAAGAAAGAGAGAGAGCACCTACCTGGGCCTCACCAGCAGAACCAGCCCAGCCCACCAGGGGCATACTTGTCTTCAACCTCTGCCTACTGGCAGAGGCGAGAGCGAGCACGGCGCCCGCGCGCGCCGGCACGCAGCTGCCTGCCTGGCTCCCCTCGACGCGCCTAGACGACGCCACGGAGACGCCAGAACCCCCCTGCACATCTCCCTCTCTCCCCCGAACGCTCTCCCCCTCCTCTATTCTCCTCACCGAATGCGCCCGCCACCGCCGGCGAGAACCACCGCGCTCCCCGTCCCTCTCCTGCCTCCTCGGTGTGTCCAGAAGGACTGCCGCGATGCCCTCTTCCTCCTCGCTGAGCCATGCTTCGCTGGAAGCCCTGCATCGCCTCCATATGGTCGTCTTCAACCTCGGGAACCGCCGGATGTCGCCGGTCGATTCGCACCGTCGAGGACGCCCTCGAGCACGCTGGCCTTCCCTACGGAACCGTTGTGAGCTTCCGAGTGTTCTCCCCCTCCTCCCCGCGGTCTAACCTCCCTCTAGCCTGCCTTGCCGCCGGAGCCGAGAGCTCCCCGCTGCCGGCCATGTCGCCACCGTGCACACTGCCACCTAGGGCCATACCCGAGCAAACCACGGAGCTCAGTGCACCCCCAGAAGCCTTTTGCACCCCCTAGCTCCTCCCCTAGTGCACCGCAACGCCGTTTCCGTCGTCGCCCGAACTCCGGCGGCCGCAAAGAGCTCGCCGCCGGCAGCTCCGTCCACCCCGGCCCCTCCCACTTGCGTGGATGGATGCGGGTGAGCAAGGGCTACGCCCTTGTGCCCTTAGCAAGCCAAAATGCCGCCCGTAGCGTGTTCCCGAGCCGCGCCGCCGTCGATTTGGTCACCGCCGGCGAGGTTCCGGTGACGCTGACGTGGCATCATTAGTTTAGGGACTAATCTTGTTTAGTTAGTGCCCCCTGTCCATGACATACGGGCCCCACTGTCTAATTAACCACGGCTTTTATTCCTGTTTAGTTTAAGTTAACCACAGTGGCCCCACGCGTCAGTTTTGACCGTGCTGACGTGGGCGTTGACTAGGCCCACATGTCAGCGACTCTAACCAGAACTGAGTCACTGACACACGGGCCCCACTAGTAGCTTTGACCTGGACCCGCCTATTGACTTGCTGATGTCAGCATGACCTAGTGCTGACGCAGTAACTATTTTCTGTGATTTAAAATAAATCAGAAATGATTTATTTATTTCAGAAAATAGCCAAAACTTCTAAAAATCACAGAAAATAATCTATAGCTCAGATGAAAATAATTTATATATGAAAATTGATCAGAAAAATCGAAGGAATCTGTTTATGGCATTTTTATGCATGTTTGAATAACTTACAGCCACTGTTTAGGACAATTTGAATAAATTGCATTTGAATACTCACATATGGAATTTGAATTTGAACATTTGGTTCAAACCAACTCCATTTAATATGGTTGCTAGTTGCATTAGCCCAATCAACAGCATATTGCCTTGTCATGATCATGCATCATATTATCGCATTGCATTGATTGTGTTCTTTCTCTGTTGCCTGTGTTTGTCCCCTCTCAGTAGACGTCGTTCCGACATTGTGATCGATGACATCGATGAAGACCCAATGTTATCTTCAGAAGTGCCAGGAAAGCAAAAATCCATTGAGCATTCCGATACAATCCCACTCTCTCGCTCTTGCTCTCTTTTACTGCATTAGGACAACAACGCTTCAACTATTACCTGTTGCGGTAGTTGAACCCCTCTCCACTGCATGACCTGTCATTGCCACAGTAAATAGTTGAAACCCACTAGTATGAGTAGGAGTTGTTTGAGCCATGTTGTGCCTACTCATTCATGCTTTCTGGTTATGCCTGCTATTGCTTAGAGTTGTGTCAGGTCTGATTCATCGGGGATGAATTGGAATGTGGTGAACATGTCTTACTATTGAGAGCTAAGTGTGTGAACACGATTTGGTAAAGGTAGCGATGAGAGGCCATGTAGGAGTACATGGTGGGTTGTCTCATTGCAACCGTCCTCAGGAACTGATTCTGTGTTTGTGATCCATGAAACAGCTACTACCACACATTGGGATCCTTAATTGACTCTCTCGACTTATTAATCAACATGATCTCTGTCCAGGAGTTGCAATTAGTTTCTGGTGTTTGTAGTTTACTGGAGGTCGTGCGCAGCGCTGACCCTCGGGGTGGGCTGTGACGCAGCAGGTACGTGGCACGGTGTACCGGTCGCTCGTTTGGTGATGCGGGAACCCTGTACACATCGTTTGGGGCCGTAAGCGACACCCCGGCCGGATCTCCCCACGGATGGAACCCAAATAGGCGATAAACCTGGACGAGAGACTTGTGTGGTTAGTCAGGTCGTGGCCGACACCCTCGCCAGGCTTCCGCTTGAAGGTTGCCAAGATACATGACGTGTACATGGCGGTAAGTGGCGAGAGCGTGTGTGAAGAAGTACACCCCTTCAGGGTTTTATATATGATCTATTCGAATAGCCGTGTCCGTGGAAATGGACTTCTGGGTTACCTGTACAGTTCATAGACAAGTGAAAGTGGATACTCTAAAACACGCAAGATAAGCGTGAGTGCTATGGATGGCCTTCTCGTAGGGAGATGGGAGCGGATCCATAGTGGTGTATTGATTGGTGAATATGTGGACTCGTGTGCGCCACCTCAAAAGAGTTACTTGCAGTTGTAGTTTAGGATAGCCACTGAGTCAAAGCTGGCTTGCTGCAGTCAAACTCCACCACCCCTTTGTTGATACCGATGCATATGTAGTTAGTTCTGATGTAAGTCTTGCTGAGTACCTTTGTACTCACGTTTGCTTAATTTATGTTTTTGCAGAGAGACTTCAGTCTCGCTAGTGATTCCGCGTGGACTTCGACGTTTAGCTTGTTACCTCAGCTACGATCTTGTACCCTTGTAGGATCTTGTAGATAGTCGGGCTTCTCAGCCTTTTCCATTTGTAGTTGTCTGTACTCAGACATGTTATACTTCCGTTGCCTGTATGCTCTGTATGATGGGCCATGTGACCTCTGTTTGTAATAAATGCTATGATGGCTCTTCTGGGCCTTTATCTATATGAGTTGTTGAGTTATGTTGTGATGCCATGTTGTACAGCAAATACTTGCATGTTATGCGTACGTTTAATGTGTATTACTATGTGTGGGATCTGACACCTAGTTGTTTACCCTTGGTAGCCTATCTTACAGGGAAATGTCTCCTAGTGCTTCCACTGAGCCTTGGTAGCTTGCTACTGCTCAGGAACACTTAGGCTGGCCGGCATGTGTCCTTCTTCGTTCATGTGTCTGTCCCTTAGGGGAAATGTCACGCGTTATTCTTATAAGTCCTTGTAGCTTGCTACGACTTGGGTTCATACGTTGATGACCGACACGTTCGTTGCTGGGTCATGTATGCCTGTCTCTGTAATTTAGTGCCACTTTTGGTTTATAACTGGTCATGTCGGCCCGGGTTCTCTGTCATATGGATGCTAGCGACACTATCATATACGTGTGCCAAAATGCGCAAACGGTCCCGGGCCAGGTAAGGTGGCACCCGTGGGGATACCGTGCGTGAGGCCGCAAAGCGATATGATGTGTTACATGCTAGACCTGTGTGACTTAGGATCGGGGTCCTGACAGCTTTGGTATCAGAGCCTGACTGCCTGTAGGATTAGTAAGCCAAACTGGTCGAAGTCGTGTCTAGAAATTCTTTAGTTATATAAGGGAATTGTTTGTGGAAGGGAACGTAAGGATCTTTTTACTCCTTTACCCCATGACCTTCTGATCTGAGTCATCTTCTCCTTTTCTACGGGGATTAAGAACAAGGATTCTCATTCTGTTTATCAGGATCATGTTAATTGTGGATTCAACCCTCAGTTTAGTTTCTACTACTTCTGTTGGTTCAACTGATGTTAAGTGGATATGCTACCCTTTTGCTTGGATCTCATAAGTATTTTCGAGCATTTACAGTCGTTATGATGTCCGAGTCATCCTAGGTTTCTAAATAGTCTGATGCATTTGCAAATCCCTTCTTCCTGTCCTGATGCTCCTTTGGGCCAGATTAACCACACTAGTCGTTGTGTTGAGGTACTCTGTTACCTCGTCATATATGTTGGAGTTATTATTATGACCCTAGGTGTCTTATAGGATCACCCAGTAATCTAGCAATGCTTTATATTCCAAGTGTGATGACTCTAGCCATTATTCTCGAAAGCATCCCGTAATGCCATTTAGCTAGTAGGCATTCTACTCCTGGGTTCTTGGACCCGAGATTCACTCTACTTACTTCATGTTGATAGTGTTTGCTCGTTCCTTTAGGATATTAGTAACCTTGTGATAGTCCTCGAGGTCCGTGGTTATCGTTTTTCCAATACCATGAACTATCATGGAAGAAGTTCTTTTGAACCAAAGATCACAACTAGAGTGCTCTTGAGTGGTACTCCAATCATATTGTGACTCTGCCAGTCCTACCTCTCCGCACGGATTATCCGGAAGAAATTTGTTGAACTTGGTTCGACATGCTAATCTTTGCATCCACAACCCAGAAAGTTATATGTTCCTCTGAGTTGTCCCTCTTTAGTTGTACTATGACCCCGTCTATCAATTGACAGTCAGGAGTAGTTGTGCACTCGTGTTCATCGATACCTTTTACTCTTGAGGTCCGTCAAGCCATTCTATTCTGGAATGACTAGGAGAAACAAACTCCAGTACCTTATCCATATCCAGGATTAGGTCAAAGAAGTTGTACTTCATAGATGAAGAATGCTAATCCAGCTTCTAATTTGTTCTATCCTGGAGTATTACCATTTTTATGTCAAGAATGTCATGGGAATTGCACAACCTCCTATGAACTTCTGATAGGGTGATACTTCTCACCATTATCGCCCATTCCTCGGTCTCCGTGTTATTGTAACCGGAATACCGACAAGTAAATTGTGATGTGTGAAATCAATACTCCAAGCAACTTTGTTGCTTGGTTGTTAAATGGACAATAACCTCATCCTTAGCGAGTTGAATTTTGAATCATCACCCTAAGGTTGATCGTGCTATCTAGTCCACTTTCCTGGTGCACTTCTTGATTGATGAGTTAGGATTTTGTTAAGTCCTCGCTCATTTGATCATATCGTCTTGCCCTGAAAAGCAAAATTGTTCTCGAGCTTAGTAGCATACCGGTGGTACGTAATTTTCTGTATATCTTCCCGGAAGTATTACCAGGTTGTTCCCTGACCATTATGTTGAGCTCGTGATCAAGATGGTTTACTTATAAACCACCCCTTCTCCAAGAATCTGTGTTGGATACCCTAAACTAGTTGGTTAAGCTAAACAACAACTTGGAGAGTTGGAAGATAAAAGCTTGCCTGACTTAGTTCCTTCCAAGGGATATCTTTTGTGTGTGTGTTGAAGAAAGATGATATCTTGATCGATTGATCCTCGTGATCAACTGTTGGATCTATTGTCTTGTCCAAACTTTGATTTGAGTGTGGGCTATCGTCAAATCAAATCAGAACCAATGGTATTCATAATGTTGTCTTACTCGTGGTGGATTCCTCGAGCATACACTGTTATATCTTTGGGTCTGACCAATGCTATCACTTTGTTCATATTGTCATGGAATTCCATCTATATGGAAACCTGGATGGATTATTGTTGAGCCCATCAACAAACATACTTATCTCCTCCATGATTTTGTAGGACATTAAGCTAGTGTTGGAAACTTTGTAAGCATTGCCTTCGTGTCCCGTTCATGAGGTATATGTTTGAGTGAGAGGGTTGTAACTTAGGCGATTCCAAGCTACGTTGTACTTGTGGTGGAGTTCGGAGGACCGAGCCGCTTTGTACTTGTAGCTCGGAGGACCGCAGCTAAGCCCCCGAGTGAGAGGGTTGCTCTTCACTCGGAGTAGAATGGTTGTAACTTAGGCGAGTCACGGGGTCGCAGCTAAGCCCCCGAGTGAGAGCGTCGCTCTTCACTCGGAGTAGAATGGTTGTAACTTAGGCGATTACAAGCTACGTTGTACTTGTGGCGGAGTTCGGAGGACCGAGCCGCTTTGTACTTGTAGCGTAGCTCGGAGGATCGCAGCTAAGCACCCGAGTGAGAGGGTTGCTCTTCACTCAGAGTTGAATGGTTGTAACTTAGGCGATTCCAAGCTACGTTGTACTTGTGGCGGAGTTCGGAGGACCGAGCCGCTTTGTACTTGTGGCTCGAAGGACCGCAGCTAAGCCCCCGAGTGAGAGGGTTGCTCTTCACTCGGAGTAGAATGGTTGTAACTTAGGTGATTCCAAGCTAAGTTGTACTTGTGGTGGAGTTCGGAGGACCGAGCCGCTTTGTACTTGTGGCGTAGCTCGGAGGATCGCAGCTAAGCACCCACTGGGGGATTTAGAGGACACCGATCGTTAGGGGATCACTGCTATCTTGTCTTTGAAACAAACTGGGGAATCTTTATTACAACTCGACCGTCGAGTGTTCCAAGTGTAAAAATGGCGGAGTAGGTCCGCATTCCACGAATGAGGTTCGTCTTTCTTCTGGGCTACATTGTAGAGGTGGTAAGCTCCGTTGCGCAGCACCTTTGTGATGATGAACGGGCCTTCCCAGGCTGGGGCGAGCTTGTGCGGACGTTTCTGATGCACTCGGAGGACCAGGTCTCCTTCCTGGAACGCTCGGCTTCTTACTTTCCGAGCATGGAATCGACGCAGGTCCTGTTGGTAGATGGTTGACCGGATCAGGGCCATCTCTCTTTCCTCTTCCAAAAGGTCGACTGCATCTTGACGAGCTTGCTCTGCCTCAGCTTCGGAGAAGAGTTCCACTCTGGGGGCATTGTGTAATAAGTCGCTCGGCAATACAGCTTCGGCTCCATAGACCAGGAAGAAAGGGGTACGGCCAGTCGACCGATTCGGAGTCGTCCTCAGACCCCATAGGACGGAGGGCAGCTCAGTTACCCAAGCCCCGGCGGCATGCTTAAGGGCACGCATGAGCCGTGGCTTTAGGCCTTGGAGAATCAAACCATTTGCTCTTTCTGCTTGTCCATCGACTGTGGGTGTGCCACGGAGGCGTAGTCGACTCGTGTTCCTTGGGAAGTACAGAAAGCTCTGAATTCATCCGAGTCAAAGTTGGAGCCGTTGTCCGTGATGATTCAGTGTGTGCATTCGGTTTTTTCGGTTTGATTCGGTTCAGTTTATACGGTTTTTGGTTTATACGGTTTGTATACTTCGGTTTATACGGTTTTATACATAGATACGGTTCGGTTTCGGTAATAACCATTTTATTTCGGTTCGGTTTCGGTAATAACCAAAATAACCAAAGTTGACGCGAATTTTTGAACTAACAATTTTTTCTCGTCACATGATTCAGTTCATGTATGTAGGATAGATGTTTCTTTTGAGAACTGTGTACGTAGATTGGATCATTAGATGATAGATATGATTTTGTCATGCGCTAAATGGCAACATATATCATTAGATGCAAACATATATGAGAGATTAAGAATGTTTTGCGGTCCACGTGATTTGGTCCTAGGATTACAGAAAGGAAACATATATGTACGTGGTCCTAGTAGATGGCAACATATGATTAATTAGTGATTACAGAAAGGAAAGAGGAAGCACCGTAAAAAAAAGGAAAGAGGAAGCGTAAAAAAGGAAAGAGAGAAAATCTGCCCAGAGAGGCAGAGACGGAGGAAGCGCTCCGGTGCTCCGCTCATCGTCGATCGCTAGACAGAAGCGGCCTCATGGGCCGGATAGTTTGAGGCCCAAACAAGCACAGCAAGCGCTAGGTTCTGTGACCGATACGAGCTGCTACGATTAGTACCACCTCGCCCAGCGAGATGCATCGCGGTGGGGTGAGGGCTATAAAAGAAGGAGCTGCTGAAGGGTAGGACTCCTATCATTGTGTATTACAATAGACTTCGGTTTTTTCAGTTTAACCGAATGGTTTTCGGTTTCTAACCAAAAAAACCAAATGCTAAATGGTTTATAGAATTGGAAACTGAAACTGAAACCGGAAACTGAAAAAAACCGAAATTTCGGTTCGGTTTGGTTTTTTTGGTTCGGTTTTTGGTTTCCGGTTCGGTTTTGCACACCCTGAGTGATGATGCTGTGAGGGACCCCATATCTGAATATTAGCTCCTTAATGAAGCTGATGGCGGTGCTCGACTCGAGGTTCTTGATGGGTTTAGCCTCAATCCACTTGGTGAACTTGTCGACTGCCACCAGAAGGTGGGTGAATCTGCTTCTGCCTGTCCTGAAGGGGCCGACCATATCCAAGCCCCAAACAGCGAAGGGCCAGACTAGAGGGATCGTTTTCAGGGCGGATGCTGGCTTGTGTGACATGTTGGAGTAGAACTGGCAACCCGCGCATTTATCCACAATATCCCTAGCCATCTCGTTGGCGCGGGGCCAGTAAAACCCGGCTCGGTATGCTTTGGCCACGATAGTCCGAGAGGAGGCGTGGTGGCTGCAAGTCCCCGAGTGGATTTCATCCAAGATCAGTCGACCTTCCTCTGGATCGATGCAGCGCTGGGCGACTCTGGTGACGCTTTCTCTGTAGAGCTGACCTTGAATGACAGTGAACGCTTTGGATCGGCGGACGATCTGGCACGCTTCTTCTTCATCTTCTGGGAGTTCTTGTCTGAGCAGATATGATATATATGGCACAGTCCAATCAGGCGTGATCACTAGGACCTCCATGATCAAGTCGACCACGGCAGGCACCTCGACCTCAGTCAGATCCGTCGCGCTGACTGGCTGCGGGGGCTCTTCCGTGAAGGGCTCTTCTTTGACAGAGGGGGCGTGCAGATGCTCAAGGAACACATTCTTGGGTATAGACCTCCGAATCGACCCAATTTTTGCGAGATCGTCGGCTAGCTGATTCTTTGCTCTGGGCACATGATGGAGCTCTAAGCCTTCGAACTTCTTTTCAAGCTTTCGCACTGCACTGCAATAACTGGTCATTGCCGGGCTCCTGACGTCCCATTCTTTCATCACTTGGTTCACCACTAGGTCGGAATCGCCGTAGACCATCAGGCGTCGGACGCTGAGTGAGATGGCCATGCTCAACCCATACAAAAGTGCTTCGTATTCGGCTTCGTTGTTTGATGAATCGAAATGGATCTGAAAGACGTAGCTGAGCTTGTCGCCCCTGGGAGAGACCAGAACTACGCCTGCGCCGGATCCGTTCAGCATCTTGGACCCATCGAAGAACATAGTCCAATGATCCGACAGGACTTGAGTCGGAAGCTCTTGTTCTATCCACTCAGCCACAAAATCCGCTATGGCCTGAGACTTGATGGCTTTCTTCGCTTCAAATTTGATATCTAACGGAAGAAGTTCAATCGCCCATTTTGCCACTCGACCGGTTGCATCTCGGTTGTTTAGTATCTCTGATAGTGGGGCGTCGCTGACGACTGAGATTGAATGATCCGAGAAATAATGGGTAACCTTTTTTGCAGTCAAGTAAATCCCGTACACAAGCTTTTGGTAATGTGGATACCTTTGCTTGGAGGGAGTCAAAACTTCGGATATGTAATAGACCGGGCATTGGACTTTGTATTCCTTGCCCTCTTCTTCTCGCTCGACCGTGAGTACAGTACTGACGACTTGTCCGGTGGCAGCAATGTACAGCAGAAGAGGCTCTCCGCTGACTGGGCCAGCGAGCACCGGCTGGGTGGACAACAGGGCTTTGAGCTCTTCAAACGCTGCTTCGGCTTCGGGATTCCACTCGAACTTGTCGGATTTCTTCATGAGTCGGTAGAGAGGCAGTGCCTTCTCCCCAAGATGAGAAATGAATCGACTCAATGCGGCCAAGCAACCAGTAAGCTTCTGGACGTTGTGAATATGCTCGGGGCGTTTCATTCGAAGGATGGTGCTGACCTTCTCTGGGTTGGCGTCGATTCCTCGTTCGGAAACGAGAAAACTGAGCAACTTGCCACCAGGAACTCCAAATGTACACTTCGACGGGTTGAGCTTGATATCGTAGCTTCTGAGGTTCGCGAATGTCTCAGCGAGGTCAGTCAGCAGGTCGGAACCTTTCCGTGACTTGACCACGATGTCATCCATGTACGCCTCGACGTTCCGACTGATTTGCTTTATTAAGCACTTCTGGATCATGCACATGAAGGTGGCGCCGGCATTTTTGAGGCCGAAAGGCATGGTGACATAACAAAAACACCCGAAAGGGGTGATGAAAGCTGTCTTTATCTCATCGGGCCCATATAGACGGATCTGATGGTACCTAGAATATGCGTCCAGAAAGGACAAACGCTCACATCCCGCAGTCGAGTCGACTAGCTGATCGATGCGGGGAAGAGGAAAATGATCTTTCGGGCAGGCCCGATTGATGTGCTTGAAATCGATGCACATGCGGAGAGACTTGTCCTTCTTGGGGACCATGACGACGTTGGCGAGCCACTCGGAGTGGTATATCTCGCGGATAAACTCTGCTGCTAGGAGTCGAGCCACTTCTTCACCGATCGCCTTTCGCTTCTCCGCAGCGGATCGACGGAGATGTTCCTTCACAGGTTTCACCTTCGGGTCGACTCGCAAATGGTGCTTAGCCAGCCCCCTAGGCACACCCGGCATGTCTGATGGTTTCCATGCAAAGATGTCCCAGTTCTCACGGAGGAACAGGATGAGCGCTTCTTCCTATTTGCTGTCGAGTGTGGTGGAGATGTGAGTCGACGCTGCGTTGGGGTCGGTGGGGTGGATGTGCACAGGTTTTGTGTCCACTGCCGACTAAAAAGCTGACTCGGAAGCCGGCTTCTTCGCCCTTAGCAGGTCGCCCGGATCCACCCGCTTTCGGTACTCCTCCATCTCTACTGCTACCATTTGCTCGTCGGTGATCCTCGAGCCTTTCTGGAAGCATTCTTCCGCTTTCTGCCGGTTCCCAGTGATGGTTATGACGCCGTTGGGTCCCGGCATCTTCAGCTTGAGGTAAACATAACATGGTCGAGCCATGAACCTAGCGTAGGCGGGCCTACCCAGGATGGCGTGATAGGCGCTGTTGAAGTCCACCACTTCGAACGTCAGCTTCTCCTTTCGGTAGTTCTTGGACTCACCAAAGACGACGTCGAGTGTGATCTGGCCAAGTGAGTCGGCTTTCTTCCCGGGGATTACCCCGTGGAACCTCATGTTACTTTCCCTTAGCTTGGACATCGGAATGCCCATATCCCAGAGGGTTGCTGCATACA
The DNA here is from genome assembly GCA_902687465.1 of Secale cereale. Taxonomy (NCBI): domain Eukaryota; kingdom Viridiplantae; phylum Streptophyta; class Magnoliopsida; order Poales; family Poaceae; genus Secale; species Secale cereale. The sequence goes on from LR738709.1 coordinate 269,508,944, forward strand.
GGATATTCAAGCCGCTGCCTCCATCCATCAGAACTCTGGTCAGGCGCGTGCCTTCGACTACTGGGTCGACCACCAATGCCTGCCGCCCAGGGGTGGCGATGTGCGCTGGATGATCGGACTGGTCAAATGTGATGGGGGTCTTCGACCATTTCAAGAACGTGGGGGTCGCCGGAGCAACCATGTTTACTTCTCTGTTGATGATTTTCAGTCGGCTTTTGCTCTCGATGTCTGCGAAAATCACCAAGGTGGAGTTGATGCGGGGGTATCCTCCGTCCCCTTCCTTGTCTTCGGACTCTTCTGATTCCTTCTCTTTCTCAGTCGACTGATCCTTCTGAAAACTCTGGATCAAGAGTCGACACTGCCGAGTGGTGTGCTTGGGATACACCAAGTTCCCCTCTTCATCTTTCTTCGTGTGTATGGGGCACGGCTGGTCGAGCATATCATCTCCAGCCTGACCCTTTCCTTTCTTTGGGGCCCAGGAGCCTTTGGGCTTCCCTTTGCCCTTCCCTTGATTAACCACCACAGCCTCTCCCTGAGCGGCTGGGTCGGCCTTGCGCTTGTTCTTTCGATTGTGATTCTGGTCGTCCTGTCCGACTGGTTTCTTGCCGCTATGGAGCCGATCGGCCTCTTCGCCATTGGCGTACCGACTGGCAATCTCCATCATCCGCGACAGGGACATGTCGCCTGTTCGTCCAAACTTTAGATTTAACTCTCGATTGCGCACGCCTTCCTTGAAAGCGCACACCGCCTGGTGCTCGGAAACGTTTTCCACCGTGTGATGCAAAGTGGTCCACCGCTGAATGTAGTCCCTCAAAGTTTCACTCGGCTTCTGCGTGCAGTGCTGAAGCTCTGCGAGTCCGGCAGGTCGCTTGCAGGTGCCTTCGAAGGTCCGAACGAACACTCAAGCGAGCTCTTCCCAACTGTATATGCTCCTGGGAGCTAACTGATTGAGCCACGCCCAAGCGGAGCCTCCCAGCATTAAGGGGAGGTGCTTCATGGCCACGTCGTCGTTGCCTCCTCCAATCTGCACGGCCACTCGGTAGTCTTCCAGCCAAGTGTTCGGCTTAGACTCACCGGTGAACTTGCTCACTCCTGCTGCCAGCCTGAAGTTCAAGGGGATCTCCGCGGCTCTGATTGCACTGCAGAAACATTCAGGCCCTGAGGCCGACGCTCGGCTGCCACTGGGTTGGTCTCCGCCTCGCTCGTCCCTGGATGCCCGGTTACGGTCGACTCAACCCTGTACAAGGATGGACCTCGCATTGAAACCTGGCCGCCGGGGATCCTGGGAAATCCTAAGCTTGTCATCTCGCAGGCGCCTGCCCACGTGCCGCTGGGGCGAGTGTGACCCACTTCCCGAAGGAGGGGTAGGCGCTTGACGGCGGTCGTAGCGTCTATGTCGACGGTCGAGTGGATCGTCGTTCCGACCCAGGTGTCGGTCTTGCCGCGGGCCACGCTCCTCACGCCTCGGGGGCGATCTTGGACTGTGGGCCGACCATACGGTGTCTGCAGCCACCGATCTGCTGTGAATTCTGTTGCGCGACTGAGAAACAGCCGCGCTTTGCTCTTCAGCCGTTCGGAGTAAAGCTCGGATCTGCTGAAGGCCTCTCCCAGCTTCCGACTGGGAGGGTTGAATCGACTCCGCGATACGAGCCGCGGCTTCGAGGTTTTGTACTGGTGTGCGGAACACCTGAGTCTCGCGCTGACGTGATTGCCGCGGCCATCGACTGGACTCGGGGGCCAGTCGGCGGGCATGTTCGTCGAGTGAACGTTGGATGTTTTCTAGGCGCGTGCGCTCGGCCAAGGTGGCCACGCGCGTGGCTTCGAGAGCCAAAGCTTTTGGGGAATCCCCCACGATGGGGGTGAAGAGTGCGTCCCCGTTGCGGCGCCAAAGCTCAGCTCTTTGCTCGAAGGTGAAGGGCTGAGGGATGTAACCGTCGTTGTCGTGCGCCCGATCGCCACCGCTGCCGCCGTCCTCACCACGGGGAAAGCCCGGCGGGCTGCGACGCGAATCGACCATGAGAATTACCACCGTGGGATCGCTGCTTCCGCACTCGGAAACGGAATCTTCGAGCCAGGTCGACTGATCGGCCGGCCAGTAAAGGTAACCGTCGGGCTCAATGGCCGCGACTTGTGGGGTGGCCGTTTGACGGGCCACCGCATGTTTCACCGACTGCTGGAGCCACGAACGACCGGATCGCTTACGGCGGCGTCCAGCGGGGATGGGGGACGATGAGTACCGGGTCGACGGCTGCAGCAGGAGGACGCCGCCGGCTCCGGCACGAAAGTGCGTAGTTCCGCGGGCGGGCAGAGCCTCAACGTCGAGAGGGGCTTCCTGGAGCCACGCGGAGTCGTCGGCGACGAAGACCAACGCGCCGAGCCGGATCTCGTGGCCCGACGCTAAAACGCCGCCTGACACCATGATGAAAGTGGTCGGGGAAGAGATCGCAACTTCACCAAATGTCGCTAAGACGCCTTGCCCCACGGTGGGCGTCAACTGTCGTGGTTCTAGGTCTGATAGTGACGGTAGGGGGTACGAATGGAGAGGCAAGGTTCTAGCTATGGCGAGGTTGTACACAGGGTGTTAGCGAGTTCAGGCCCTTCTCGGAGGAAGTAATAGCCCTACGTCTCGGTGCCCGGAGGCTTGGTCGACTGATGTGTGTATATGTGTGTTACAGAGGTGCGAACCCTTGTTCTAGAGGAGGGGTGGCTTATATAGAGTGCCAGGACCCCAGCCATGCCCCGCGTTACCAAGGGCTTAAAGGTACATTAAGGCAGGCGTTACCGATAACGCCTGCAGTAAAGGATAATTAAGATATTTACTACAGAGAGTAAATATAGGATCGTTGCTGTTCCAAGAGACACTTAGTCTTCGGAGGTCGAGTGCTCGGCCCGGTCGAGTGGAATTGAGTCGTCCTGCGTAAATGGGTCGGTCGAGTGAAATGTCTCTTTGGACCGTCTCAGTCGACTGTCTCCACTTCCATGGGTCTTGTCTTTTGATCTTCTAGGGTAGTGACCTTGGGTGGGGTACTTTGGTCAGGCCTATGACCCTACCCTAGGTCTGCAACCTCGTCACCCCTCCCTTGGGAAAGATCCGACCTCGGATCGAAATCTTCATCACCATGGAAAGGGAGAGATCCTTGACGTTTAAGGCATCGCTCACGTTGTACTTGTCGCGTGGAATGGCTATCTTGTATGCATTGTTATTGTAGTGTGCTAGCACCTTGAAGGGTCCGTCGGCGCGAGGTAGTAGTTTGGACTTGCGCTCGTGTGGGAAGCGGTCCTCGCGAAGATGAAGCCAAACAAGATCTCCCGGTTGGAACACCATTTGTGCCTTGTTGCCGTTGAGCTTGGTGGTGAGGCGATGGACTTGTCGCTCGATCGCGTTGGGGAACGTAGAGGAATTTAAAAAATGTCCTACGCTTCACCAAGATCAATCTAAGGATTCATCTAGCAACGAGCATAAAGGAGGGCATCTACATACCCTTTGTAGATCGCGAACGGAAGCGTTCGAAGGAACGTGGATGATGGAGTCGTACTCGTCGTGATCCCTATCACCGATGATCCCAGCGCCGAACGGACGGCACCTCCACGTTCAACACACGTACGGTACAGTGACGTCTCCTCCTTCTTGATCCAGCAAGGGGGGAGGAGAGGTTGATGGAGATCCAGCAGCACGACGGCGTGGTGGTGTATCCAACGGGAAAAGCTGCAGGGCTTCGCCAAGACCCTGCGGGAGGAGGAAGAGGTGTAACGGGGGGAGAGGCGCCAGGGGCTGAGGTGCAGCTGCCCTCTCTCCCCCACTATATATAGGGGGCCAGGGGGGCGCCGGCCCTAGGAGATTGGATCTCCTAGGGGGGGCGGCGGCCAGGGGGGTGGCTTGCCCCCCAAGCCTAGGGGGGCGCCCCCCACCCCTAGGGTTTCCAACCCTAGGCGCAGGGGGAGGCCCAAGGGGGGTGCGCCAGCCCACTAGGGGCTGGTCCCCCTCCCCCTACGGCCCACGGGGCCCTCCGGGATGGGTGGCCCCACCCGGTGGACCCTCGGGACCCTTCCGGTGGTCCCGGTACACTATCGGTGACCCCCGGAACTCTCCCAATGGCCGAAACTGGACTTCCTATATATCATTCTTTACCTCCGAACCATTCCGGAACTCCTCGTGACGTCCAGGACATCATCCGGGACTCCGAACAACATTCGGGTTACCGTGTGCATATATCTCTACAACCTTAGCGTCACCGAACCCAAAGTGTGTAGACCCTACGGGTTCAGGAGACACGTAGACATGACCGAGACGACTCTTCGGTCAATAACCAACAGCGGGATCTGGATACCCATGTTGGTTCCCACGTGTTCCTCGATGATCTCATCGGATGAACCACGATGTCAAGGATTCACTTAATCCCGTATGCAATTCCCTTTGTCCATCGATACGGTACTTGCCCGAGATTTGATCGTCGGTATACCGATACCTTGTTCAATCTCGTCATGGCAAGTCTCTTTACTCGTTCCGTAATCCATCATCCCGTGACCAACTCCTTATTCACATTGAGCTCATAATGATGATGTCTTACCGAGTGGGCCTAGAGATACCTCTCCGTCATACGGAGTGACAAATCCCAGTCTCGGTTTGTGCCAACCCAACAGACACTTTCGGAGATACCCGTTGCGTACCTTTATAGCCAGCCAGTTACGTTGTGATGTTTGGCACACCCAAAGTATTCCTACGGTATCCGGGAGTTGCACTACCTCATGGTCTAAGGAACAAATACTTGACACTAGAAAAGCTTAAGCATTACGAACTACACGATCTTGTGCCAGGCTTAGGATTGTGTCTTGTCCATCACATCATTATCCTAATGATGTGATCCCGTTATTAATGACATCCAATGTCCATGGTCAGGAAACCGTGAGCATCTGTTGATCAACGAGCTAGTAACTAGAGGCTTACCAGGGACACGTTTTGGTCTATGTATTCACACTTGTATCGTTGTTTCCGTATAATACAATTCAAGCATGAATAACAGACAATTATCATGAACAAGGAAATATAATAATAACCATTTTATTATTGCCTCTAGGGCATATTTCCAACAGTCTCCCACTTGCACTAGAGTCAATAATCTAGTTACATTGTGATGAATCTAACACCCATAGAGTTCGGGTGTTGATCATGTTTTGCTCGTGGAAGAGGTTTAGTCAATGGATCTGCGACATTCAGATCCGTATGCACTTTACAAATATCTATGTCTCCATCTTGAACATAATTCCGGATGGAGTTGAAATGGCGCTTGATGTGCTTGGTCTTCTTGTGAAACCTGGGCTCCTTAGCAATGGCAATAGCTCCAGTGTTGTCACAAAAGAGAGTCATCGGGCTTGACGCGCTTGGAATGACTCCTAGGTCGGTGATGAACTCGTTCATCCAAACTCCTTCCTGTGCTGCTTCGCAAGCAGCTATGTACTCCGCTTCACATGTAGAATGCGCCACGACGCTCTGCTTGCAACTGCACCAGCTGACTGCTCTACCATTCAAAATATACACGTATCCGGTTTGTGACTTGGAGTCATCCAGATCTGTGTCGAAGCTAGCATCGACGTAACCCTTTACGACGAGCTCTTCGTCACCTCCATAAACGAGAAACATATCCTTAGTCCTCTTCAGGTACTTCAGGATGTTCTTGACCAATGTCTAGTGTTCCATACCGGGATCACTTTGGTACCTCCCTACCAAACTTATGGCAAGGTTCACATCAGGTCTGATACACAACATGGCATACATAATAGAACCTATGGCTGAGGCATAGGGGATTACACTCATCTTTTCTCTATCTTCTACCGTGGTCGGGGACTGAGCCGTGCTCAATCTCATACCTTGCAAAACAGGCAAGAACCCTTTCTTGGACTAATCCATATTGAACTTCTTCAATATCTTGTCAAGGTATGTGCTTTGTGAAAGACCAATGAGGCGTCTTGATCTATCTCTATAGATTTTGATGCCTAATATGTAAGCGGCTTCTCCAAGGTCCTTCATTGAAAAACCCTTATTCAAGTAGGCCTTTATGCTCTCCAAGAATTCTATATCATTTCCCATCAGCAGTATGTCCTCCACATATAATATGAGAAATGCTACAGAGCTCCCACTCACTTTCTTGTAAATACAGGCTTCTCCCCAAGTCTGTATAAAATCAAATGCTTTGATCACATCATTAAAGCGAATATTCCAACTCCGAGATGCTTGCACCAGCCCGTAGATCAAGCGATGGAGCTTGCATACCTTGTTAGCATTTTCAGGATCGACAAAACCTTCCGGCTGCATCATATACAGTTCTTCCTTGAGGAAGCCATTAAGGAATGTCGTTTTGACGTCCATTTGCCATATCTCGTAATCATAGAATGCGGCAATTGCTAACATGATTCGGACGGACTTCAGCATCGCTACTGGAGAGAAAGTCTCATCGTAGTCAATCCCTTGAACTTGTCGATAACCCTTAGTGACAAGCCGAGCCTTATAGATGGTCACATTACCATCCGCGTATGTCTTCTTCTTAAATATCCATTTATTTTCTATGGCGTTCCGATCATCGAGCAAGTCCACCAAAGTCCATACTTTGTATTCATACATGGATCCTATCTCGGATTTCATGGCTTCAAGACATTTGTTGGAATCCGGGCCCGCCATCGCTTATTCATAGTTTGAAGGTTCACCGTTGTCTAACAACATGATTTCCATGACAGGGTTGACGTACCACTCTGGTGTGGAACGTGTCCTTGTGGACCTTTTAAGTTCAGTAGTAACTTGATCTGTGTCTTCATGATCATCATCATTAACTTCCTCCCTTTTCGGTGCAGGCACCTTAGGAACAATTTCCTGTGCTGCGCCACTTTCCGGTTCGGGAGGGGTGACGGTCACCTCATCAAGTTCTACTTTCCTCCCACTCACTTCTTTCAAGAGAAACTCTTTCTCCAAAAAGGATCCATTCTTGGCAAGAAAAACCTTGCCTTCGGATCTGAGGTAGAAGGTGTACCCAATCGTTTCCTTTGGGTATCCTATGAAGACACATTTTTCCGATTTGGGTTCGAGCTTTTCAGGTTGAAGTTTCTTGACATAAGCATCGCAACCCCAAACTTTCAGAAACGACAGCTAAGGTTTCTTGTCAAACCAAAGTTCATACGGTGTCGTATCAACGGATTTTGACGGAGCCCTATTTAAAGTGAATGCGGCAGTCTCTAAAGGATAACCCCAAAAAGATAGCGGTAAGTCGGTGAGAGACATCATAGTTCGCACCATGTCCAACAGAGTACGATTTCGACGTTCGGACACACCATTATGCTGAGGTGTTCCGGGCGGTGTGAATTGTGAAACAATTCCACAATTCCTTAGGTGCGTGCCAAATTCATGACTTAAATATTCACCCCCACGATCCGATCGTAAGACCTTTATTTTTCTGTCACGTTGATTCTCAACCTCATTCTGAAATTCCTTGAACTTTTCAAAGGTCTCAGACTTTTGTTTCATTAAGTAGACATACCCATATCTACTCAAGTCATCTGTGAGGGTGAGAACATAACGATAGCCTCCGCGAGCTTCAACACTCATTGGACCGCACACATCGGTATGTATGATTTCCAATAAGTTGGTCGCTCGCTCCATTGTTCCGAAGAACGGAGTCTTGGTCATCTTGCCCAAGAGGCATGGTTTGCACGTTTCAAATGATTCATAATCAAGAGACTCTAGAAGTCCATCTTCATGGAGCTTCTTCATACGTTTGACACCAATATGACCAAGGCGACAATACCACAAGTATATGGGACTATCATTGTCAACTTTACATCTTTTGGCATTCACACTATGAATATGTGTATCATCACGTTCGAGATTCATCAAAAATAAACCATGGACCAGCGGGGCATGACCATAAAACATATCTCTCATATAAATAGAACAACCATTATTCTCAGATTTAAATGAGTAGCCATCTCGCATCAAACGAGATCCAGATACAATGTTCATGCTCAAAGATGGTACTAAATAACAATTATTAAGGTTTAAAACTAATCCCGAGGGTAGATGTAGAGGCAGCGTGCTGACGGCGATCACATCGACCTTGGAACCATTCCCGACGCGCATCGTCACCTCGTCCTTCGCCAGTCTCCGCTTATTCCGCAGCTCCTGCTTTGAGTTACAAATGTGAGAAACTGCACCGGTATCAAATACCCAGGAGCTACTACGAGCGCTGGTAAGGTACACATCAATAACATGTATATCACATATACCTTTGACGTTGCCGGCCTTCTTGTCTGCTAAGTATTTGGGGCACTTCCGCTTCCAGTGACCCGTTCCCTTGCAATAAAAGCACTCAGTCTCAGGCTTGGGTCCATTCTTTGGCTTCTTCCCGGCAACTGGCTTACCGGGCGCGGCAACTCCTTTGCCGTCCTTCTTGAAGTTCCTCTTACCCTTGCCCTTCTTGAACTTAGTGGTTTTATTCACCATCAACACTTGATGCTCTTTCTTAATCTCCACCACCGCTGGTTTCAGCATTGAATACACTTCGGGAATGGACTTCTCCATCCCTTGCATATTGAAGTTCAACACGAAGCTCTTGTAGCTAGGTGGGAGCGACTTAAGGATTCTGTCAACGACCGCTTCGTCAGGGAGATTCATTCCCAACCGAGACAAGCGGTTGTGCAACCCAGACAACTTGAGTATGTGCTCACTGACAGAACTATTCTCCTCCATCTTACAGCTGTAGAATGCGTTGGAGACGTCATATCTCTCAACTCGGGCATGAGCTTGGAAAACCATTTTCAGCTCTAGGAACATCTCATATGCTATGTGGTGCTCAAAACGCTTTTGGAGCCCCGATTCTAAGTTGTAGAGCATGCCGCACTGAACTAGGGAGTAATCATCACAACGCGACTGCCAAGCGTTCATAACATCTTGGTTTGCCGGGGCGGGAGCGTCACCTAGCGGCGCTTCTAGGACATAAGTTTTCTTGGCAGCTATGAGGATGATCCTCAGGTTACGGACCCAATCCGTATAGTTGCTACCATCGTCTTTCAGCTTGGATTTCTCTAGGAACGTGTCGAAGTTGAGGGTGACATGAGCGTGGGCCATTTGATCTACAAGACATATTGTAAAGAATTTAGACTAAGTTCATGACAATTAAGTTCATCTAATCAAATTTAATGAACTCCCACTCAAATTGACATCTCTCTAGTCATCCAAGTGATACATGAACCGAATCAACTAGCCCGTGTCCGATCATCACGTGAGACGGACTAGTCATCAACGGTGAACATCTTCATGTTGATCGTATCTTCTATACGACTCATGTTCGACCTTTCAGTCTTCCGTGTTCCGAGGCCATGTCTGTACATGCTAGGCTCGTCAACTGAACCCTAAGTGTATTGCGTGTGTAAATCTGGCTTACACCCGTTGTATGGGAACGTTAGAGCCTATCACACCCGATCATCACGTGGTGCTCCGGAACAACGATCCTTAGCAACGGTGCACAGTTAGGGGGAACACAATTCTTAAAAATTTTAGTGAGAGATCATTTTATTTACTACCGTCGTTCTAAGTAAATAAGATGCAAAAACATGATAAACATCACATGCAATCAAATAAAGTGACATGATATGGCCAATATCATTTTGCTCCTTTGATCTCCATCTTCGGGGCACCATGATCATCTTTGTCACCGGCATGACACCATGATCTCCATCATCATGATCTCCATCATCGTGTCTTCATGAAGTCATCTTGCCAAATATTACTTCTACTACTATGGCTAACGATTAGCAATAAAGTAAAGTAATTACATGGCGTTATTCAGTGACACACAAGTAAGGATGGCAATTTTATCCATGGATATCCGACCCGAATGGATAGGGTTTGGATATGCTTTTGTGTCCATGGGCAGCGCCCAAACCCGACCCGGTTACTCGTGGGTAGGGCATGGATACAATCTTGTACCCGTGGGTATATCCAAACCCGACCCGATAGTATGACTTAATGGGCAAAAATCTGCTATCCCTACCCCGCAGTCACATGTCCCACTACAATTTTATACTTTGTTATCCAAAACATGCAAAATAAATTACACAATCCTCGTCATAACTTTTATTAGTTCACATTCAATCCCATATGTAACATACCCCAATGCCCTTCCCTTATTTTTTATCTCCTTGTTAAATGACTCGTCATTCTCATCTGTTAGAAAAATACTAAATGATCTTATGTTGTTAGTGGACGTTGATTTACCATAAGTGAAGCCTAGCCTGCCACGAAGTGAAGAATGGAAGAGCTTATGTTAATATTGTGTTATGTCTTATTTATATGTCTAGAGAGGACCCAATGGATATCAAGTGGGTATGGATATCCATCGGATTTGGACATGGACACAATTTTTCACCCATGGAATTTTTCATGGGCGGGCAAAGACTTTCTTCATGGATATGGATATGGTTTTGATATTGTTCAACCCGATCCAAACTCGACCCATTGCCATCCTTACACGCAGGTCATACAATAAATAAGACAACTCCTATGGCTCCTGCCGGTTGTCATTCTCATCGACATGCAAGTCGTGATTCCCTATTACAAGAACATGATCAATCTCATACATCACATATATCATTCATCACATCTTCTTGGCCATATCACATCACATAGCACATGCTGCAAGAACAAGTTAGACGTCCTCTACTTGTTGTTGCAAGTTTTTACGTGGCTTTTATAGGTTTCTAGCAAGAACTTTTCTTACCTATGCCGAAACCACAACGTGATATGTCAATTTATATTTTCCCTTCATAAGGACCCTTTTCATCGAATCCAATCCGACTAAAGTGGGAGAGACAGACACCCGCCAGCCACCTTATCCAACTAGTGCATGTCAGTCGGTGGAACCAGTCTCACGTAAGCGTACGTGTAAGGTCGGTCCGGGCCGCTTCATCCCACGATGCCGCCGAATCAAGATTGGACTAGTAGTGGCAAGAGAATTGAACAAAATCAATGCCCACAACTTGTTTGTGTTCTACTCGTGCAAGATGCTACGCAAAGACCTAGCTCAGATGCCACTGTAGGGGAACATAGAGGAATTCAAAAAATTTCCTACGCTTCACCAAGATCAATCTAAGGAGTCATCTAGCAACGAGCATAAAGGAGTGCATCTACATACCCTTTGTAGATCGCGAGCGGAAACGTTCGAAGGAACATGGATGATGGAGTCGTACTCGTCGTGATCCCTATCACCGATGATCCCAGCGCCGAACGGATGGCACCTCCGCGTTCAACACACATACGGTACAGCGACGTCTCCTCCTTCTTGATCCAGCAAGGGAGGAGGAGAGGTTGATGGAGATCTAGCAGCACGACGACGTGGTGGTGTATGCAACGGGAAAAGCTGCAGGGCTTCGCCAAGACCCTGCGGGAGGAGGAAGAGGTGTAACGGGGGCGAGAGGCGCCAGGGGCTGAGGTGCGGCTGCCCTCTCTCCCCGCCCATTATATATAGGGGGCCAGGGGGGCGCCGGCCCTAGGAGATTGGATCTCCTAGGGGGGCGGCGGCCAAGGGGGTGGCTTGCCCCCCAAGCCTAGGGGGGCGCCCCCCCCCCCCACCCCTGGGGTTTCCAACCCTAGGCGCAGGGGGGAGGCCCAAGGGGGGTGCGCCAGCCCACTAGGGGCTGGTCCCCCTCCCCTTATGGCCCACGGGGCCCTCCGGGATGGGTGGCCCAACTCGGTGGACCCCGGGACCCTTCCGGTGGTCCCGGTACACTATCGGTGACCCCCGGAACTCTCCCAATAGCCGAAACTGGACTTCCTATATATCATTCTTTACTCCGGACCATTCCGGAACTCCTCGTGACGTCCGGGATCTCATCTGAAACTCCGAACAACATTCGGGTTACCGTGTGCATATATCTCTACAACCCTAGCGTCATCGAACCTTAAGTGTGTGGACCCTACGGGTTCGGGAGACACGTAGACATGACCGAGATGACTCTCCGGTCAATAACCAACAGCGGGATCTGGATACCCATGTTGGTTCCCACGTGTTCCTCGATGATCTCATCGGATGAACCACGATGTCAAGGATTCACTTAATCCCGTATGCAATTCCCTTTGTCCATCTGTACGGTACTTGCCCAAGATTCGATCGTCGGTATACCGATACCTTGTTCAATCTCGTCATGGCAAGTCTCTTTACTCGTTCCGTAATCCATCATCCCGTGACCAACTCCTTAGTCACATTGAGCTCATAATGATGATGTCTTACCGAGTGGGCCCAGAGATACCTCTCCGTCATACGGAGTGACAAATCCCAGTCTCGGTTCGTGCCAACCCAACAGACACTTTCGGAGATACCCTTTGCGTACCTTTATAGCCACCCAGTTACGTTGTGACGTTTGGCACACCCAAAGTATTCCTACGGTATCCGGGAGTTGCACTACCTCATGGTCTAAGGAACAGATACTTGACACTAGAAAAGCTTAAGCATTACGAACTACACAATCTTGTGCCAGGCTTAGGATTGGGTCTCGTCCATCACATCATTCTCCTAATGATGTGATCCCGTTATCAATGACATCCAATGTCCATGGTCAGGAAACCGTGACCATCTGTTCATCAACGAGCTAGTAACTAGAGGCTTACCAGAGACACGTTGTGGTCTATGTATTCACACATGTATCGTTGTTTCCGTACAATACAATTCAAGCATGAATAACAGACAATTATCATGAACAAGGAAATATAATAATAACCATTTTATTATTGCCTCTAGGGCATATTTCCAACAGATTGTTGCCCTTGTATCTTCTTGCACCTTCTTGAGATAGCTTTCTCATGCACTTGCGTCCATGTTCGTGCGCTCTTGTAGAGGTAGAGGTAGGATGTCCAATGGAGATAAGGGGTTGAAACCGTAGACGACCTCGAAAGGGGACTTGCTGGTAGTCGAATGTCTTGCGCGACTGTAGGTGTACTCAGCGATGGGCAAGCATTGCTCCCATTCCTTGATGTTCTTCTTGATCAACACGCGAAGAAGCGTCAAAAGTGGGTGGTTCGTCACCTCCGTTTGGCCGTCGGTTTGTGGATGGTATGCCGAAGAGAAGAGTAGCTTGATGCCGAGTTTTGCGCATAGAGTCTTCCAAAAGTAGCTCAAGAACTTGACATCCCGATCCAACACAATAGTCTTGGGCGCTCCACGTAGACGAATGATTTCCCTACAAAAGAGATTTGCCACATGTGAAGCATCGTCGATCTTATTACAAGGAATGAAATGAGCCATTTTAGAAAATCTATCCATGACAACAAACACGGAATCCTTTCCATTTTGAGTCCTAGGCAATCCAAGTACAAAGTCCATGCTTATGTCTTCCCATGGATGATATGGAATAGGAAGTGGCATGTAAAGACCATGAGATTGAGCTTTTGACTTAGCTTTGCGACATGTAGAACATCGGTTGGTGAGACGTGAGATGTCATGGAGCATCTTGGGCCAAAAGTAGTTCTTTGTGAGCGTAGCAAATGTCTTGTCGCGTCCAAAGTGTCCCATGAGTCCTCCTCCACGAGATTACTGCAAAAGGAGTAAACGAAGCGAAGACTTGGGAATGCAAAGTTTGTCAGCTCTCATAAGATATCCTTCCTTTATGTAATAATGTTCCCAAGAATTGTGAGTGAAAGTGCAGTATATCGACTAGAGGGGGGTGAATAGGCGATTTTTATGGAATGCTTCAAAACATGGAAGTTTCGAAGACAAACAATAGTATCGATCCTATTTATATGCAGCGGAAGGTAGACTACACTAGACAAGCCATAGTCAGGTATTCAATGAAGTGAAAGCATGAAGACTAATAGCAGCTAGGCACTAAGGATCAGGATGCAAGATTGAATGAAGCAAATTAGAACAGGTAGTCACACAGTGAAGTCAATCAGATAAGGCAAGCAGGCAATGACTTCACAACATAAGACAGTAAGTAAAGGGATGGAAAGGATAGAACCAGTAGCTCGGGGAAGACAGTGATTTGTTAGACCAGTTCCAGTTGCTGTGACAACTGTACGTCTGGTTAGGGAGGCTGAGATTTAACTCAGAAGACCACGTCTTCACCTTATTCCCCTTGAGCTAAGGACACCTAGTCCTCGCCCAATCACTCTGGTAAGTCTTCAAGGTAGACTTCCAAACCTTCACAGACTTCGTTCACCGGCAATCCACAATGACTTTTGGATGCTCAGAACGCGACATCTAACCGGCTAGAGGAAACATAGTCCTCAAGTGTAACAAGTCTTCAGGTCACACAGACAGAAAGACTTCAGTGATGCCTAACACTCTTTGGCTCTGGGTGTTTGGGCTTTGTCCTCGCAAGGATCTCTCTCTCAAATGCTTCGGAGGTGGGTTGCTCTCAAACGACAAAAGCCGTGTAATAACTCTGAGCAGCCAACAATTTATGGTGTAGGGGGTGAGCTATTTATAGCCACTTGGCAACCCGACCTGATTTGTCCGAAGTGACCCTGGGTCACTAAGGAACTAACACGTGTTCCAACGGTCAGATTTCAAACACACACGGCAACTTTACTTGGGCTACAAGTAAAGCTGACTCATCCATCTCTGGATAAGATTTGCTCTCATTGTCTTCGCTCGAAGACATAGGATTTGGTTGAGCATCACTTCAGTCACTCTGACTTAGTTCACTTGGAACCCACTTAACAGTACGGTGGTTCCTATGACTCAACAAAGAAGAAAAGGAAACAACGAAACATCTAAGTCTTCGCGCTCCATAGTCTTCACACAATGTCTTCTCTTGTCATAGTCTTCGATATGATTATTTTCATATACCACCATTGTCGTCAATGTCTTCATACATTTTTAGGGGTCATCTCCGGTAGGTAAACCGAATCATGAGGGACTACTACCTGTGTTATCCTGCAATTCTCACAAACACATTAGTCCCTCAACCAGGTTTGTCGTCAATACTCCAAAACCAACTAGGGGTGGCACTAGATGCACTTACAGTGAGTCAAACACTTAGCATAAGGATGTGCAAAGAAAGTATCATGCTCATACAAGTCTTTTATGTGCTCAAAGCCAATAACATTCAACTCAAGTTGGGTAACAAGCATGCATTTGCGGGAAAGCGCATCCGCCACAACATTTTCTTTGCCTTTGATGTACTTGATGACATAGGGAAAAGACTCAATGAACTCACTCCACTTAGCATGATGCTTGTTCAACTTAGTTTGACCCTTGAGATACTTGAGAGTCTCATGGTCCGTATGAAGAATGAATTCATGAGGTCTAAGGTAATGTTCCCAAACACGTAAAACTCACACCAAGGCATAAAGCTCTTTATCATAGATGGGGTAGTTAAGTTGCGCTCCGGATAGCTTCTCGCTAAAGTACGCTATTGGGTGCTTTTCTTGCATTAGCACGCCACCTATGACGGTACCGCTAGCGTCACAATGGATCTCAAAAGGTTTGTCAAAGTTTGGTAGGGCAAGAAGTGGTGCGTGGGTAAGCAAGCTTTTTAGCTCATTGAACGCGGTGTCTTGCGAAGGACCCCAAATGAAGGGTGCGTTCTTCTTGCTCAAGCCATGTAGAGGCATAGCAATTGTGCTAAAGTCCTTCACAAAACGTTGGTAGAAACCGGCTAAACCAAGGAAACTACGCACTTGTAGGAGATTCGTTGGTTGTGGCCAAGTTTTAATTGCTTCAATTTTAGTTTCATCATCGTGAACACCTTGTGAAGAAACGACAAATCCTAAGAAAACGACCTTGTCAACACCAAAAGTGCATTTATCCATGTTAGCATACAGGCGCTCTTTCCGAAGGGTTTGCAAAACCAAACAGATGTGTGTCACATGGTCCTCAAGTGACTTGCTAAAAACGAGGATGTCCTCAAAATAAACCACTACAAAGACGCCTATGTAGGGTCGGAGAACGAAAGCATGAGACACATAAATGAACCGGGTGCTTCCGATAAACCCATTGGCATGATCAACCACTCATATAACCCAAACTTGGTTTTGAAAGCCGTTTTCCACTCATCACCCTCTTGAATGCGAATTTGGTAGTAGCCATTTTTAAGATCAATTTTTGAAAAGATGGTGGCACCACATAATTCATCAAGCATGTCGTCTAAGCGTGGGATAGGGTAACGGTATCTAACGGTGATAGCGTTTATCGGGCGACAATCGGAGCACATGCGAAAACTTCCATCTTTCTTAGGCACGAGAATAACCGGAACGACACAAGGGCTTAAGCTTTCACGTACATGACCTTTGTCGATGAGTTGTTGCACTTGCCGTTGTATCTCCTTGGTTTCCTCGGGGTTGACGCAGTAAGGAGCCTTGTTTGGAAGTGGTGTGCTGGGTATGAGGTCGATGCGGTGTTCGATGCCGCGAAGTGGAGGTAGACCCGGAGGTAGCTCATCGGGAAAGACGTCCGAGAAATTCCTGCAACAATTTAGACAACACTAAAGGTAGAGGTGGTGAAGTCTTAGTAGGTTTTGCTTCCCCTTTGCATAAAAGCACAAGGTGAAAGACACTCGAGGGGTTCTCACACACTTCTCTCATCTCACTTTTGGTGGCAATTAGCATTAGTTGTTTCTTATCACTCATCATGGAGTCGCTCATATTTGGCTTGTGGCTCTCACTCTCCTTTTGGTGGCTCACTCTCTCACCATTCTCTCCATGATGGTTGGCAGGTAATTGTTTGTCGGCGGCTACTTGACTTGGTGACATTGGATGTAGCACGAATTCCTTGCCCTTCATCTTGAAGCTATAGTGGTTGGTCTGTCCATTGTGTGTGACACCACGATCGTATTGCCATGGTCGTCCAAGTAGAAGGTGGCACACGGACATAGGGACCACATCACACTCAAGTGTGTCCTCGTAGGCGCCTATCTTGAAGGAGACTTGCACGGTGTGCTCGACTCGAAGAATTCCGGCGTCATTAAGCCATTGGACCTTGTAGGGGTGAGGGTGCTTCGTCTTGACCAATTGGAGCTTGTAGCATAGCTCTTCGCTTGCCAAGTTATGACAACTTCCTCCATCGATGATAACCTTGACGGAGCGTCCATTGATGCCGGCCTTGGTATGGAAAATGTGACACCGTTGGTCGTCATCTTGTTGATGTTGGAGTGTCAAGACCTTGGAGACAACGAGATTGGGACTCGAGTCATTGTCGCAAAACACTTGATTGTCATCTTCATTCACTTGGTGATGCATAGCTACATGCTCAAGGGCTTCCATCTCATCGTCGCTCATTGAGTCATAAGATCCGTCATCATTGATGATCATGGTGCGAACGGTCTTGCATTCAAATGACTTGTGGCCTCTCCCTTGGCACTTGAAACATTTGATGGAACTCGTCTTGGAGTTGTCCTCGGTTGGAGTTGTAGAAGATGAAGCTCTTGGTTTGAAGTTGTTCGTAGAAGGTGTACGACTCGATGTAGTCGCATTCTTGTAGCTTGACTTGTCACCGAAGTTTGTAGATGGCTTGGTAGAGGTAGGAGTAGCCGAAGTCGTTGAAGCTTGGTTGTAGGAGCCGAAGTTCTTGGAGGTGAACTTGGAGTACTTGTAGTCCTCTTGAACTTGTCGCTCCGCTTTGGTGGCTTGATGTCCTAGCTCGAGAAGGGTCATGTAGGGTTGAAAGTCCGCAATCTTCTTGATAGGATAGTTGAGTCCGTTCAAGAATCTCGCCATCGTTTGTTCTTCATCTTCCGTGATGTTGGCTCTTATCATGGAAATCTCCATGTCCTTGTAGTACTCTTCAACGGACTTGGTACCTTGCTTGAGGAGTTGTAGCTTCTTGAACAAATCACGATTGTAGTGTGTTGGCACAAAGCGTGCTCTCATGACTTCTTTCATTTGAGACCAAGTAGTGATAGGAGGTTCTCCTTTTGCTTCTCTTCTCTCGATGATTTGCTCCCACCAAATGAGAACATAGTCTTGGAACTCAAGGGAGGCCATAGCAATTTTCTTCTCTTCATCGAAGTTGTGTAAGCAGAAGATCTTATCAACTTTCAATGCCCATGAAAGGTAGTCTTCGGGATCAATGCTTCCGGAAAACTTTGGCATGGTGAACTTAAGCTTGGCATAGTGATGCTCTTCATTGTTTGCTTGCCTATTGGGAGGGCGTTCTTGATTGGGACGATTAGCAATGTCATGTTGCTCTTGTCGGAGTAGATGTCCATTGTCATGATGTACTTGTCGAGCTTGTGGTGCTTGTTGAGTTTGTTGCTCTTGTCGCGCTTGAGGAGGAACTTCTTCTTGCATTCGTGCTTGATGGCGTCTCTCTTGCATCTCATCACGAAGGAAATCCTCTTCTTGACGAGTATGTCAATTGCGAGTTGCCACATTGCGATGTGAATCACATAATGCTCGTTGCTCCTCAAGAGCTTGAGCTTCGCGGTGTTGTTGTGCTTGACGTTTAGCCTCGGCATCTTGTTCTTCTTGGTATTGACGTGCTCGCTCTTGTTGTTGTTGGCGTAGTCGTTGACGTTCTTCCGCTTGCTCAAGTGTAGCTTGGTTTTGACGATGTCGACTTTCTTGCTCTTCAAATAGCTCTTGGGAGCTCTTGTCATGAAGTAGATTCCGGTTGGCATGTTGAGCTAGACATGCGGCTTGACGAAGAGTGTTCGATGTAGGTGTACTTGATCCTTCCGTGGAGTCGGTATGGAGACTTGAGCGG
The DNA here is from genome assembly GCA_902687465.1 of Secale cereale. NCBI lineage: Eukaryota > Viridiplantae > Streptophyta > Magnoliopsida > Poales > Poaceae > Secale > Secale cereale. Next base: position 269,527,624 of record LR738709.1, read on the forward strand.
CTTCGTCTTTGAGAAGATGTGGAAGAAGAACGTCGGTTGACTATCAAAGTCCGTAGCTCATCGAATTGAGTAGACATGTTGGTGTTGATGATGTCAAATTGCTCTCTTGTTCTTGCTTCAAATTGTCGTGCGCCGGCGGCGACTTGCTCAATGTGCTCGCGCATATCTTCACTTTCTTGATGTAGAGCTTGTTGAACGCCGAAGAGATGTAGTTTGGTGACATAGTTGTTTGATTCTTGAGGATCATCGAAGAGCGGGTTCGAAGATGTACTTGGCCTATCCATCATTGCAAGCAAGAGTGTGAGTGGGAGAAAGGAGAAGACAATACCAATTGTACCTTGACCGAAGTTGAAAGTGGATCAATGATCACTCAATAATGTAACCCGGAAATAGCACTATTGGTACCACTTCTTGTCGATTCTCACACCTAAACAAGTAAAGCTTTGGAAGGAGCTTGGTTAGGATGGTGGCACAAATTCAAAGCAATTGTCAAAGTGACTGAAAGATGTTGAAAATGGTTCACAATTTGCTCATGCAACAAGTAGATCACAAGCAATAGGTAGCACACGGAATACACGCACGGATAGATAAATGTGGTTGTGCAACCAAGGGTGAGCGAAAATGTGGAATCCACGGAAAATGCTCGTGTTGCACAACACTAGAGAGACGCTAACCGATTGCTTAATAGGCGGATACGCACTTGGGCACAACCTATAAGAGGCAAAACGTAACGACTTCCTATCACAAGTATGCTATGAGTGTATGATGTGCCGATGCTTGAGCACAAGATGATGTATTGCTATCTCATATGATCTCTTTCGATGCAAGGCGTATGATGCTATTTTCCTTTTGCTTATAAGCTTTGGGTGGCTCTTTTGCTTAAAAGCTTGTGAGCTCTTTTGTTGTCCACGTATGCATGCTTCTCGGATCAAGGTAGCTATTGTGTATGCGGGACACTCTTGTGTCACACAGAGATATGATGATGTAGTATGCAATATCTATGACTATCACTAATGTGCACAAGTGTCGTGGCCCGGCAACATTCAAATGGCTAGTCTCGATGGGAAAGCTATGCAAAAATGGTCTATAAGGTGACAATGCAATTGCAAGGTAGAATGAACAAGGTGTCGTCGATTTTACCGTCCTTGCCGAGGGTGAGCGGTGGTGTTGTCGAAGTCGTTCCGTTCCAAGGTAGCCGAAACATCCAAGGAAACGGTGAAACCACAACTCAAGTATCCAAGGCAAAGTGAGACAAAATTGTCAAAATCGTAGCGGTTAAGTGATGGTGGTTGCGGAAGTGGTGGTGGTATGCGGAGGGTTTGGTGGGATACCGAACGAAAATGGCGGGGTTAAGTGCAAGGTGGTGTGTGTGGGGAATTTTTGGCTGCGGGAGGCCGGATGTCCAGGCCAGGCCGGATGTCCGGGGCACGGGCCGAATGTCCCGGGTGCCCGAGGCCCTGATGAACTCCTTGCACACGGTGACTTTTGGGGCCAAAATTCGTCGGATTTTGCGGATCAAAATTGGGGAAAAGGTGGGGAAAAGCTAGATCCACTCGTGGCACAGCAAATCCATGGAACAAATTCAACAAAATCTCGTCAAATCGACATATCACAAAAATAATTTGGGGCTATTTTTGGTGGGGAATTTTCAAAATTGGGAAGAACACAACAAAAACAAGCTCGAAAACAAGGTGTGGGGCTCCAAATTCGTGATCAACCTTGGCTCATGATACCATAATGATGTAGGGTGGAACCCTAGATGGCCGATCTTTCACGAAAAGGAGGGATCCCAAGGATGAACATGTGGTACACGGGGGAAAACACAAGAGGGACAAGAAGGAAACACTCGAATCAACAAGTTTAGGTCACACAAATGCTAGATCCGTGTACACAAAGTGCGATACACGATACACGATCAACTAAGGACGATACAAGTGGCGGTAGTCATCTCCGTGAGGAGGTCTTGATGTTCTTCTCCGTATAGGAGGTCTTGAATCCGGTGGATCTTCTCCGAAGAGGTCGCGGTATCGTAGGAGAGGAACCACAAAGGTCTATGATGAGCTATCACAAAGCTGCCCTCAAAAGATGGAGGGGAAGGAGTACTTATAGTCTAGGGACGGAATAGGGATACACGGGTCGAAACCCAAGTGGCTGCGCACAGGCAGGGCCGGATGTCCGGGTGTCGGGCCGGATGTCCGGGCTTTGGCGAGGCGCCGGATGTCCGGGCATTTTGCTGGATATCCGGGCTAGCGGGGCCGAGTCTCGGGTGGCTTCTGTGGGGTGGCGTCGGATTTCCGGGCTCGAGGCTGGATGTCCGGGCCCTGCCGGGCCGGATGTCCGGGCCCTGTAGCTTCGGCTGCGGGGCTCTTCTGTAGCTGTAGGTCCAGGGGCCGGATGTCCGGGCCAGGGGGCGGATGTCCGGGGCCTGGAGCTTTCTTCTGCTTCTCTTGACGCCATGCTTCGTACGTGAGCTTGGGGGCTTGTCCATCTTCATGAACTTCTTTGATGGGGTCTTCTTGATACCTGAGCACACAAAACACATCCGTCTGAGGTAGAAGCCATGTCTCGCAAGATTCATATGGAAGTTGGACTAGGAGAGATGTCACCTCGGTCTCGACAGCTCTAGCATGAGCATGTGTCATTGGTCCTTGAGGTACTTGGTGAGGCGACTGAGGGTCCATGAGGATGACCTTGGGATGCTCCGCATCAACGTTGCTACCCTTTCAGCCGTCGTTTCCACTCATCCCCAAACCCCGACCCTCCCAATCCTTCCCCTCTTATGACCGAGGGTGAATCCTTGGTGTCCCTAATTCAGTTTGTTATATCTCAAGAACGTCAAGTACATGTAAGATTTATTTCTCAGGTTGTTGATCGCTAAGCCTTCTATTGTATATAAAAAATTATTTTTATTCCGTTCCTCTTGTTACTACAGGAAATGAAACTGAAACTGAACCTATAGTTTTACGTGATTCACCAGCCACCATTAAATTTCCTTGTTGTTATGTATTTTGTGTCAGTCCCTTTTCCTTTTCCCTCCATGGTGTCTAGAGATAATGATACGCCTGCATCATGAGGGTAGATATATTAAGATTTCTCATTTTCAATGTGACCTAAATACTGACATCAATGATCACTATTTATCTACAGAAATACACCTCCACCATATTACTGAGCGGGTCTTCTGATAATAAGTTACTATACTAAAGGGGGAAGCCTTTGGTTTTCCTGATTTTTCACTTTTTTCTTACTGTCACGTAGGAAGTTACGTGGCTGGTTTCCTCCAGAATTATACGTACGTAGCTGAGTTTAAAGGTTTTGGTCAGCAATTCAACACCTCTTTGACACATCATAGATATTTTCTTCTGTTTCCTCAAGTGTCCCGTCTTCTCTGGAAATATCCAGTCTGCTTCTTCTAGGTGTATCCTCTCGATCTCTACGACCGTGTGAATTTTTCCCCTTCCTTGCAGATAGGACAAAGACTAGGCAGTGACCAGAGCCTCTGCCGTCTCCATCCCCACGGCGCCTGCCATCAACGTCCATTACCACCATCTACCGCTGGCCGTCGTCGACTCACCTCCGAACCTGCTCTCCTCTCCCATCCCCACGGCGCCATCTCTGTCGCTGCTGATGCAGCCCTCGGCGCGGCTGCTCGAAGAAAGGGGCGGCACAACTTGGCGAAGTCAGTGTGGCCAATAGCTGGTTTGTTTGGCGGATTCCCACAGGGCAGTTCATAAACTCGCACATCCCTAGACTTAAGGGCAGAACTTATGAACTTGCACATCCCTAGCCTAGACTTACGGGGAGAACGACTGGTTGGCGGTGGCTCTCCACACCCATAACCTTTCCTTCCGTTCCGCTGATGCCTGCAGGAATGATGTATCCGCGCTCTAGCAAGCCGTGGTTGCGTTCGGGTGGTCCCCTTCATCCCGTTCCGCCACACGACGAGGCGGCGGCAGCGCTCATGTCTTCATCTGCGTGCATGGTACCACGAAGTGCCGAGCGGCGCGTCCTCCTGCTCCAGCGTGTGTTGCTACCCGGGTCTCCGCACATGGCTACTTCCCGGTACTTGACGCGTCCACTGCCAGTGGCCCTTTTTTTCTCACGCTATGTGTGATAGGTTTTGTTGAGTTTCTTAAAACCCTGGGTGATTTGTTGGACAAATTTAGATTTGTGAAGCTGTTACATACTTTGACTTTTGGGCATGTATGATCTTCTGAAGATGGTGATGGGATGTCTAGCGATTTGTTTTTCTTTTATGTTACTAAATAGTTGGTCGATTTAGTTGGAACTTAGATTGGTATCGTTAGAACCATGCACGAATCAGTGTGATTGACTACAACTGATCATTTGATTGCAAATCTATCGCATACATATAAATTGGCTGGTATGGCACGATTTGGAAGAAATTCTATTGTAATGCCCCAGATGTAACACTTTCCAAATATGGCAATATATGAAACTTTGACTTCATCAATTCCATTCTGGGCTCTTCTTTCATTTCGGGTTTCTTCGTTTTGTCGTGTGCATGTGTGCATTTCATCCATGTCATGTTGTCATGTGCATTGCATTGCATTTGTGTTGTCACTTGCTCCCGGCCCCACTCGTCTCTTCTCGTTGTCCGTTTCGAGTTCTGACGCTCACACACGTGCCCGTGGCATCCCCGAGTCCTTCTTTCGTGTGTGGCCGTGTAACGTTTCCGGAATGAGGTGAGACTTGTCGTGCGTTGTTGTTTTGGTACGTGTAGGCCGCCTGTCAAGTTTCATCGCGTTTGCAGTTCGTTTGGTGTTCCAACGGTTAACCTAGTGGGCTAAACGAACCTCTTCTTTAAGGCCCAAGACCCCCTCCACATCAGCCAACAAACCCAGCACAACCCTTCCTATCCTCTCGGTCGTCGGATCGTGATCGCGTGGCCGAAAACCGCACCCCATTTGGAGTCTCCTAGCTCCCTATGCCTATAAAAACGTCCACACCCCTCCATTTTCGGGCGAAACCCTAGTCTCCTCCCTCCTCGCGCCGTCGGACACGTCCGCCCGGACGCGCCGGACCAATCGGACGCCGCCACGTGTCCAAACCACGCCGCTGGCCCGCAGGGCCCAGGCGGGGCCCTCCCCGGCCCGTGCGTCCGCCGCCGTCGATCCGCCTTCGTCCCCGCCGCCGGAGAACTCCACCGCCGCCGTCCGAGCTCCACCGCCGCCCGGCCCGTGCTCCCCGCCGCCGGAGCGCACCACCTCCTTCGCCCATCGGCCCCCGCACCAGATCCGCCGCCGACCCGGCCGGATCCGCCCGCCCCGCCGGTAGCCGCGCCCCTCGCCGGCGAGGTCAGCCGCCGCCGCTCCCTGTCGACCTCCTCACCGGGCCGGGCGGATCTCCAACGCCGACCCGATCCGCGAACCCGCGACCCGCGACCGCCGGGACGGCCATGTCCCGGGAGCCGCCGTCCTCCGATCCAAACGCCGGATCTGGACCCCTCCGTCCCGTTGGACCCCTCTGTCCCGTTTTTTGCTAGGTATAATTTCTGCTAAGTCTTTTTCTGCAATATTTTGTGTGCATGTTCATATGGCTGTAACTTTTAGTGTGCTAGTCCAAATTGAGCACATGATATGTCAAAATGATCGTGGTGATGTGCTCTACGTTTTGTTCCATTGTAACATGCTTGTTTGAGTTCATCTAGAGGTCCTAATCATCATGACAAGAATGCTACTTGTTATAAACTGCTGCAACTTGTTATTTTCATGCCATGTTTGAAATGTGATAACTTGATGCAAGTTTATCCGAATGAAGCAAATGATATGTCAAAATGTTCATTGTGAGATGCTCTACATGATGGTTGATGTAGCATTCATGTTAGGGTTCATATTGACATGCTAAACTTGGTTGCAAAAGTGCATGTGGCTGTTAAGTTATGAAACATGTTATGAGATGCTGTTTTGATGTGCTCATTGCTATTGGTGTGTTTGTCCCCATGTCACATGTCTATATGTTTTAGAATCTCCATCATATGGTCTTTGCTGTGGTGCAAACCATTTTCCATGATATGCCTTGAGGTGACTTAAACATACTTGTAAACATGCCATGCCAACATAACTGTTTTATACTTAGTGAAAATTCTACTAAGTCTGGAATCTGTCATAACCTGATGCTATGTTTGCTTGATGCCCTAGTCAAATCCATGCTAGTTTTGGAGTGGCCAATGATCATTCCTTGTTGTCCATGTTATTGTATATCAATCCATGCCCTCACTTTCTCATATGGCTTGCTGTAGCTTATTTATTTCTTGCTCCCAAGTTGCTATAAATTATAACTGTCAGGTTTTTAACAGCATGATCAATTTGGCGTAGCTTGTTGCTATTGATCCATGCCTCCTATGGAGTTGCTCCAATGGAGTTGTTTGCTGTAGGATATGTCTACTTCATGTCCAAGTTTCTTATCACCATGTTTGGGTGTTGTAGAGATATATTTCTTGCTCCAAAGTTGCTATGCGGCTGTTAATTTCAGCTTTGCATTGTTTCTTGTTTCGAGTGTATGTTTTGAACCGTTGCTCCAATTTGAGCGTGCCTTATATGAAACTTGTGTGATTTTGCATGTAGAATCATAATATCATAATTTTCACATGTTTGGAGTGTGTTTGCTTGGTGTTTGGGTGCATCTTGCACCGTTGCCATGCTTGTCTTGTTTTGCTCATATCTTCTAGGCCGTAGCTCCGAATTAAACAAACTTTATATGAAACTTGACTAGAATTTCGTGTAGATCATCATGGTGCATGTTAACTTGCTGTTTAACAACTTTAACTTAAGGTTTGTTCAGATCTGTACCAATTTCATTATATGGATATGAGGACTTACCGGATTAGCTATATGTTGATTCCGACCTCATTTAAACTTGTTGTCTTGTGCTGTTCTTGTGTGCTTCATCCCTTGACATGTATTGCATCATACTTGCATCATGTTGATTGTGCATTGCACCTTGTTTTATTCTCGTGCCTCGTTGTGTTCTTGTGTTGAGTAGAGCCGGGATCCGAGACCGAGAACGAGAACGAGGTTACTACCGAGGTTGAGTACGAGGAGCCGTCTTACGATCCCATCGACGACTCAACAGGCAAGATGACCTGACCCAGATATCATTACTATCTTTGCCAATTGCTAGATGTCTCGCTCTTTAGCTCATTGCCTCGATGCCCATGTTTGTTTGCCAGCCTCCTATTGTAACCATGAATCTGTCTAACCACCCAACCTAGCAAACCTTTGTTTTGCTATGTAAGCTTCGCTCAGCCCCTATTATTGAAGGTAATATGCCCTAGAGGCAATAATAAAGTTGTTATTTATATTTCCTTATATCATGATAAATGTTTATTATTCATGCTAGAATTGTATTACCCGGAAACTTAGTACATGTGTGAATACATAGACAAAACAGAGTGTCCCTAGTATGCCTCTACTAGACTAGCTCATTGATCAAAGATGGTTATGTTTCCTAACCATAGACATGAGTTGTCATTTGATCAACGTGATCACATCATTAGGAGAATGATGTGATGGACAAGACCCATCCGTTAGCTTAGCACTATGATCGTTTAGTTTTACTGCTATTGCTTTCTTCATGACTTATACATGTTCCTATGACTATGAGATTATGCAACTCCTGAATACCGTAGGAACACCTTGTGTGCTATCAAACCTCACAACGTAAATGGGTGATCATAAAGATGCTCTACAGGTGTCTCCGAAAGTGTTCGTGGTGTTGGCATAGATCAAGACTAGGATTTGTCACTCCGAGTGTCGGAGAGGTATCTCTGGGCCCTCTCGGTAATGCACATCATAATAAGCCTTGCAAGCAAAAGACTAATGAGTTAGTCACGAGATGATGTATTACGGAACGAGTAAAGAGACTTGCCGGTAACGAGATTAAACTAGGTATAGAGATACCGACGATCGAATCTCGGGCAAGTAACATACCAATGACAAAAGGAACAATGTATGTTGTTATGCGGTTTGACCGATAAAGATCTTCGTAGAATATGTAGGAGCCAATATGACCATCCAGGCTCCGCTATTGGTTATTGACCGGAGATGAGTCTCGGTCATGTCTACATAGTTCTCGAACCCGTAGGGTCCGCACGCTTAACGTTTGATGATGATCGGTTTTATGAGTTTATGAGTTTTGATGTACCGAAGGAGTTAGGAGTCCCGGATGAGACCGGGGACATGACGAGGAGTCTCGAAATGGTCGAGATGTAAAGATCGATATATTGGACGACTATATTCGGACATCGGAAAGGTTCCGAGTGATTCGGGTATTTTTCGGAGTATATGGGCCTTATTGGGCCATACGGGAATAGAGGAGAAAGGCCAAAAGGAAGGAGGCGCCCCCCCTGGTCCGAATTGGACAAGGGGTGCAGCCCCCTTTTCCTTCTCCCTCTCCACCTCTTTCCTTCTCTCCTACTCCGGAAAGGAAAGGGGAATCCTACTAGGACTTGGGAGTCCTAGTAGGACTCCCCACACTTGGCGCGCCCCCTCTAGGGCCGGCCTCTCCCTTGCTCCTTTATATACGGGGGCAGGGGGGCACCCTAGGACACACAAGTTGAATTGTTTTAGCCGTGTGCGGTGCCCCTCTTCACAGAAACACACCTCGGTCATACCGTTGCAGTGCTTAGGCGAAGCCCTGCAACGGTAGATACATCATATCTGTCACCACGCCGTCGTGCTGGCGAAACTCTCCCGTGAAGCTCAACTGGATCAAGAGCTCGTGGGACGTCATCAAGCTGAACGTGTGCTGAACGCGGAGGTGCCGTACGTTCGGTGCTTGATCGGTTGGATCACGAAGAAGTTCCACTACATCAACCGCGTCACTTGAGGCTTCCGCTCCCGGTCTACGAGGGTACGTAGACACACTCTCCCCCTCGTTGCTATGCATCTAGTAGATAGATCTTGCGTGATCGTAGGAAAATTTTGAAAATACTACATTTCCCAACAGTGGCATCATGAGCCAGGTCTATGCGTAGATGATATGCACGAGTAGAACACAATGAGTTGTGGGCGATACTAGTCATACTGCTTACCATCATGTCATACTTTGCTTCAGCGGTATTGTGAGATGAAGCGGCCCGGACCGACATTATGCGTACGCTTACGCGAGACTGGTTTCACCGTTATGAGCACTCGTTGCTTAAAGGTGACTGGCGGGTGTCTGTCTCTCTCACTTTAGCTGAATCAAGTGTGGCTACGCCCGGTCCTTGTGAAGGTTAAAACAGCACATACTTGACGAAACATCGTTGTGGTTTTGTATGCGTAGGTAAGAACGGTTCTTGCTAAGCCCATAGCAGCCACGTAAAACTTGCAACAACAAAGTAGAGGACGTCTAACTTGTTTTTGCAGGGCATGTTGTGATGTGATATGGTCAAGACATGATGAGATATACGGTTTTGTATGAGATGATCATGTTTTGTAAAGTTATCAGCAACTGGCAGGAGCCATATGGTTGTCGCTTTATTGTATGAAATGCAATCGCCATGTAATTGCTTTACTTTATCACTAAGCGGTAGCGATAGTCGTAGAAGCAATAGTTGGCGAGACGACAACGATGCTATGATGGAGATCAAGGTGTCGCGCCGGTGACGAAGGTGATCAGGACGGTGCTTTGGAGATGGAGATCAAAAGCACAAGATGATGATGGCCATATCATGTCACATATTTTAATTGCATGTGATGTTTATCTTATTATGCTTCTTATTTTGCTTAGTTTGACGGTAGCATTATAAGATGATCCCTTACTAAATTTCAAGGTATAAGTGTTCTCCCTGAGTATGCACCGTTGCGAAAGTTCATCGTGCCGAGACACCACGTGATGATCGGGTGTGATAAGCTCTACGTTCAAATACAACGGGTGTAAGCCAGTTTTGCACACGCAGAATACTCGGGTTAAACTTGACGAGCCTAGCATATGCAGATATGGCCTCGGAACATTGGAGACCGAAAGGTCGAGCCTGAATCATATAGTAGATATGATCAACATAAGATGTTCACCATTGAAACTACTCCATCTCACGTGATGATTGGACATGGTTTAGTTGATTTGGATCACGTGATCATTTAGATGACTAGAGGGATGTCTATCTAAGTGGGAGTTCTTAAGTAATATGATTGAATTGAACTTTAATTTATCATGAACTTAGTCCTCATAGTATTAGCATATCTATGTTGTAGATCAATAGCTCACGATGTTGCTCCCCGTTTATTTATTTATATGTTCCTAGAGAAAACTAAGTTGAAAGATGTTAGTAGCAATGATGCGGAATTGTTCCGTGATCTGAGGATTATCCTCATTGCTGCACAGAGAATTATGTCCTTGATGCACCGCTAGGTGACAGACCTATTGCAGGAGCAGATGTAGACGTTATGAATGTTTTGACAAAAGCTCGGTATGATGACTACTTGATAGTTTAAGTGCACCATGCTTTACGGCTTAGAACCGGGACTTCAAAAACGTTTTGAACGCCACGGAGCATAGAAGATGTTCCAAGAGTTGAAATTAGTATTTCATACTCATGCCCGTGTCGAGAGGTATAAGACTTCTGACAGTACTTTGCCTACAAGATGGAGGAGAATAGCTCAACCAGTGAGCATGTGCTCAGATTGTCTGGGTACTACAATTACTTGAATCAAGTGGGAGTTAATCTTCCAGATAAGATAGTAATTGACAAAGTTCTCTAGTCACTATCACCAAGTTAGTAGAACTTCGTGATGAACTATAATATGCAAGGGATGACGAAAGGAATTCCCGAGCTCTTCGCGATGCTGAAGTCGGCGAAGGTAGAAATCATGAAAAAGCATCAAGTGTTGATGGTTAACAAGACCACTTATTTCAAGTAAAGGGAAAAGGGATAGAAGGGGAACTTCAAGAAGAATGACAAGCAAGTTGTCACTCCCGTGAAGAAACCCAAAGCTAAAACTCAAGCCTGAAACTAAGTGCTTCTACTGCAAAGGAAATGGTCATTGGAAGTGGTACTGCCCTAGATACTTGGCGGATAAGAAGGATGGCAAAGTGAACAAAGGTATATTTTGATATACAGATTATTGATGTGTACTTTACTAGTGTTCATAGCAACCCCTGGGTATTTGATACCGGTTCAGTTGCTAAAATTAGTAACTCGAAACGAGAATTGCAGAATGAACAGAGACTAGTTAAAGGTGAAGTGACGATGTGTGTTGGAAGTGGTTCCAAGATTGATATGATCATCATCGCACACTCCCTATACTTTCGGGATTAGTGTAAAACCTAAATAAATGTTATTTGGCATTTGCGTTGAGCATGAATATGATTTGATCATATCTGTTGCAATACGGTTATTCATTTAAAGTCATAGAATAATTGTTATTCTGTTTACATGAATAAAACCTTCGATGGTCATACACCCAATGAAAATAGTTTGTTGGATCTCGATCGTGGTGATACACATATTCATAATATTGAAGCCAAAAGATGCAAGGTTAACAATGATAGTGCAACTTATTTGTGGCACTGCCGTTTAGGTCATAATGGTGTAAAGCGCATGAAGAAACTCCATAGTGATGGACTTTTGGAATCATTTGATTATGAATCACTTGGTGCTTGCGAACCATGCCTCATGGGCAAGATGACTAAAACTCCGTTCTCCGGAACAATGGAGCGAGCAACAGATTTGTTGGAGATCATACATACAGATGTATGTGGACCAATGAGTGTTGAAGCTCGCGACGGGTATCGTTATTTTCTGACCTTCACTGATGATTTGAGCAGATATGGGTATATCTACTTAATGAAGCACAAGTCTGAAACATTTGAAAAGTTCAAAGAATTTCATAATGAAGTGGAGAATCATCGTAACAAGAAAATAAGAGTTCCTACGATATGATCGTAGAGGTAAAATATTTGAGTTAGCGAGTTTGGCCTTCAGTAAAAACAATGTGAAATAGTATCACTACTCACGCCACCTGGAACACCACAGTGTAATGGTGTGTCCGAACGTCATAACCGTACTTTATTAGATATTGTGCGATCGATGATGTCTCTTACCGATCTACCACTATCGGTTTTGGGGTTATGCATTAGAGACAGCTACATTCACGTTAAATAGGGCACCATCTAAATCCGTGGAGATGACACCGTATGAACTGTGGTTTGACGAGAAACCTAAGCTGTCATTTCTTTAAGTTTGGGACTGCGATGCTTATGTGAAAAAGTTTCAACATGATAAGCTCGAACCCAAATCGGAGAAGTAAATCTTCATAGGATACCCAAAACAAACTGTTGGGTACACCTTCTATCACAGATCTGAAGGCAAGGTCTTTGTTGCTAAGAGTGGGTCCTTTCTAGAGAAGGAGTTTCTTTTGAAAGAAGTGAGTGGGAGGAAAGTAGAACTTGATGAGGTAATTGTACCTTCTCCCGAATTGGAAAGTGGAACATCATAGAAACTAGTTCCAGTGATTCCTACACCAATTAGTGAGGAAGGTAATGATGATGATCATGAAACTTCAGATCAAGTTTCTGCTGAACTTCGTAGATCAACCAGAGTTCATTCCGCATCAGAGTGGTACGGCAACCCGGTTCTGGAAGTCATGTTACTGGACCATGATGAACCTACGAACTATGAGGAAGCGATGATGAGCCCACATTCCGGAAAATGGCTTGAGGCCATGAAATCTGAGATGGGATCCATGTATGAGAACAAAGTGTGGACTTTGGTTGACTTGCCCGATGATCGGCAAGCCCTCGAAAATAAATGGATCTTCAAGAGGAAGACTGACGCTGACGGTAATGTTACTGTTTACAAAGCTCGACTTGTTGCGAAAGTTTTTCAACACGTTCCAGGAGTTGACTACGATGAGACTTTCTCACCTGTAGCAATGCTTAAGTCTGTCCGAATCATGTTAGCAATTGCCGCATTTTATGAAATCTGGCAAATGGATAACAAAACTGCATTATTTAATGGATTTATTAAAGAAGACTTGTATATGATGCAACCAGAAGGTTTTGTCAATCCTAAAGGTGCTAACAAAATGTGCAAGCTCCAGCGATCCATCTATGGACTGGTGCAAGCATCTCGGAGTTGGAATATACGCTTTGATAAGTTGATCAAAGCATATAGATTTATACAAACTTGCGGTGAAGCCTGTATTTACAAGAAGTGAGTGGGAGCACTACAACCTTTCTAATAAGTATATGTGAATGACATATTGTCAATCGGAAATGATGTAGAATTTTCTGGAAACCATAAAGGAGTGTTTGAAAGGAGTTTTTCAAAGAAAGACCTTGGTGAAGCTGCTTACATATTGGGCATCAAGATCTATAGAGATAGATCAAGACGCTTGATAAGACTTTCGATGAGTACATACCTTGATAAGATTTTGAAGTAGTTCAAAATGGATCAGTCAAAGAAGGAGTTCTTGCCTGACTTGTAAGGTGTGAAGTTGAGTAAGACTCAAAGCCAGACCACGGCAGAAAAATATAGAGAGAATGAAAGTCATTCCCTATGCCTCAGCCATAGGTTCTATAAAGTATGCCATGCTATGTACCAAACATGTTGTGTACCTTGCCATCAGTTTGTCAAGGGGGTACAATAGTGATCCAGGAGTATATCACTGTACAGCGGTCAAAATTATCCTTAGTAACTGGATGACTAAGGAAATGTTTCTCGATTATGGAGGTGATAAAGAGTTCGTCGTAAAGGGTTACGCCGATGCAAGCTTTGACACTAAATCCAGATGACTCTAAGTATCAATCTGGATGCGTATTGAAAGTGGGAGCAATTAGCTAGAGTAGCTCTACGCAGAGCATTGTAGACATAGAAATTTGCGAAATACATACGGATTTGAATGTGACAGACCTGTTGACTAAACTTCTCTCACAAGCAAAACATGATCACACCTTATCACTCTTGGGTATTAATCACATAGCGAGGTGAGCTAGATTATTGACTCTAGTAAACCCTTTGGGTGTTGGTCACATGGCGATGTGAACTATGGGTGTTATTCACATAACGATGTGAACTATCGGTATTAAATCACATGGCGATGTGAGCTAGATTATTGACTCTAGTGCAAGTGGGAGACTGAAGGAAATATGCCCTAGAGGCAATAATAAAGTTGTTATTTATATTTCCTTATATCATGATAAATGTTTATTATTCATGCTAGAATTGTATTAACCGAAAACTTAGTACATGCGTGAATACATAGACAAAACTGAGTGTCCCTAGTATGCCTCTACTGGACTAGCTCATTGATCAAAGATGGTTATGTTTCCTAACCATAGACATGAGTTGTCATTTGATCAACGGGATCACATCATTAGGAGAATGATGTGATGTACAAGACCCATCCGTTAGCTTAGCACTATGATCGTTTAGTTTTACTGCTATTGCTTTCTTCATGACTTATACATGTTCCTATGACTATGAGATTATGCAACTCCCGAATACCGTAGGAACACCTTGTGTGCTATCAAACCTCACAACGTAACTGGGTGATCATAAAGATGCTCTATAGGTGTCTCCGAAAGTGTTCGTGGTGTTGGCATAGATCAAGAATAGGATTTGTCACTCCGAGTGTCGGAGAGGTATCTCTGGGCCCTCTCGGTAATGCACATCATAATAAGCCTTGCAAGCAAAAGACTAATGAGTTAGTCACGAGATGATATATTACGGAACGAGTAAAGAGACTTCCTGGTAACGAGATTGAACTAGGTATAGAGATACCGACGGTCGAATCTCGGGCAAGTAACATACCAATGACAAAAGGAACAACGTATGTTGTTATGCGGTTTGACCGATAAAGATCTCCGTAGAATATGTAGGAGCCAATATGAGCATCCAGGTTCCGCTATTGGTTATTGACCGGAGATGAGTCTCGGTCATGTCTACATAGTTCTCGAACCCGTAGGGTCCGCACGCTTAACGTTTGATGACGATCGGTATTATGAGTTTATGAGTTTTGATGTACCGAAGGAGTTCGAAGTCCCAGATGAGACCGGGGACATGACGACGAGTCTCAAAATGGTCAAGACGTAAAGATTGATATATTGGACGACTATATTCAGACATCGGAAAGGTTCCAAGTGATTAGGATATTTTTTGGAGTATATGGGCCTTATTGGGCCATACGGGAATAGAGGAGAAAGGCCAAAAGGAAGGAGGCGCGCGCCCCCCCTCTGGTCCGAATTGGACAAGGGGTGCAGCCCCCTTTTCCTTCTCCCTCTCCACCTCTTTCCTTCTCTCCTACTCCAGAAAGGAAAGGGGAATCCTACTAGGACTTGGGAGTCCTAGTAGGACTCCCCACACTTGGCGCGCCCCCTCTAGGGTCGGCCTCTCCCTTACTCCTTTATATACGGGGGCAGGGGGCACCCTAGGACACACAAGTTGAATTGTTTTAGCCGTGTGCGGTGCCCCTCTCCACAGAAACACACCTCGGTCATACCGTTGCAGTGCTTAGGCGAAGCCCTGCGCCGGTAGATACATCATATCTGTCACCATGCCGTCGTGCTGGCGAAACTCTCCCGTGAAGCTCAACTGGATCAAGAGCTCATGGGACGTCATCAAGCTGAACATGTGCTGAACGCGGAGGTTCCGTACATTCGGTGCTTGATCGGTTGGATCGCGAAGAAGTTCGACTACATCAACCGCGTCACTTGACGCTTCCGCTCCCGGTCTACGAGGGTACGTAGACACACTCTCCCCCTCGTTGCTATGCATCTAGTAGATAGATCTTGCGTGATCGTAGGAAAATTTTGAAAATACTACGTTTCCCAACACTTATAGCATTGCTAGTTGCGGAAGAAGATTTGAACATTCGTGCTTCATGTTGAAGTTATTGTTGGGATATCACACTATATAAACTCTTAAACTAAATCATCTATATATTGGTAATGGGTGGAAGGCTAAGCCTCTTGCTTGGTGTTTTGTTCCACTCATGCCACCCTAGGAACCGTTTAAACCGGTGTTATGTTCCTTGATTATGCGTTCCTAACACGGTTGGGGTTATGGGACCCCCTCGATAACCCGCTTAGCGCTAAACCTTTTCCAGCAAGGCCCGACTTTGGTACTCCATTTGCCTAATAACTAAAACTTGCATAGGGACTAGCTATCCCGTGATCTTAATTAACAACCCCCGGGCCAGTGCTCCACATGAGTGTTGGTCCAAACTAGAGCACTGTGCGGGTCCGCCCCTTGGCAAATTGGGGTATCTGGCACCTGTACGCTTTGCTCATCCGGTCGTGGCCTGATACTAGATACGCGCGTGATGCGGAGCATCCGGCAAGCATCCCCATGGACACTCCGTCATCGGCACAAGCACGCAAGGGACCAATGACTAGAGCACGTGCACGCGCTATCAAGGACGAGGTGAATTCTCTCCTCTTAGAGTTTCGTTTGGATTCACACGAGGATTGGGTTCTACCTCACAAGGAGATGTTGTGCATTCTCAGTTGCCAAGGAGATGATCACGTGGAAGCAAAGAAGGACCTGTTCAGTCCGGATCGCGTGGAAACGATTGAAGACCTGCTCAACCCGGAACGAGCGGTACTACCGCCCCCCAAAGCGGTACTACCGCTCCTGCCAACAAGCGGTACTACCGCTCCTTAAGCGGTACTACCGCCCTGCCTACGCGCAGCCTTCGGCCTTTGGCCATGTACCCCCTTTCCCCTCTTACCCCTTCATGGCACAGACTATAAATAGACCTCCTCCACATCTTTTGAGGGTTAGCAAAGATATTGAGAGACCTTGAGAGCTTTGCTCCTTGTATCCCCTCCTCTAGGAGATCAAGACCTCCAAGGGAGAAGAATCCTCGTGGATTGCAAGACCTCCCAAGGGAGAAGAATCCTCTTGGATTGCAAGACCTCACCTCCTTTAGGAGTGGGAAGAACCTTACCTTTGTGCTTGTTTCCTTGGATTGATCTTGTGATCTTGTGGATCCTTTGTATGCTACTCTAGTGGATGTGATATTGGGTTTGTTTTGAGAGATTTGTGTCTTGTGTTCTTCCTCTTTTCCCCCTCCAAGTGTGAAAATATCCCGCCTAGGGTTTCACCCTACAACATCTTGGTATCATGAGCAAGGTTGATTCACATCTCGAAGTCCCATCCCCCCACTTTCTAGCTTGATTTTGTTGTGTTCTTACCCAATTTCGAAAATCCCCACAAAAAATAGCCCAAAATTTTTCTTGCAATTTGTTGGATCTGGTGAGATTTGGTTGTTTTGGTCCATGAATTTGATGTTTGGCAAGTGGATCTAGCCCCTCCACAACAATCCCCACCCATCCCACCACGAAATCCATCCAGTTTGGCCCCCGAAATCATCCATTTCCGCCCATAATTCGCCCCGATCCCGATCTGCGAACTTTTCCCGACACCAGTGGTACTACCGCCCCTCCAAGAGGTACTACCGCCTATAACCACAAGCGGTACTACCGCCCCTCACTGTTTCAGCTTTCCGAGTTTCTCCGTTTTGACCATAACTTTCACTCCCGAGCTCCGATTTGAGTGTTCTTTGGCTCGTTGAGAAGCTAGCGACGTGCCCGAGCTGCTCATCTTGGTTTTATCACCATTATCTTCCATCCAAAAATCAACACAACAACACCCACCTTCCGCATTTGATCGGTTTCGAGTTGTGATTTGGCGTTTCCTAAGGTGTTTCAGCTACTTAGGAGCGTGTGACATCGACATCATCGCCTCGGAGTCATCTCGCCGCTAACCGTAAGCAAGGACGGTAACCTCGACGACACTTACCTTTTGCTTTTGCATTGATAGCCCGAGCCATTTGCGTTGCTTACCCATCGAGACTAGCGAGTTGAGAATTGCCGGGCCACGCTCTTGTGCACCGTAGTGATCATGTTATCATCGTAGTGCCATAAGTCTCTCCCGTGCATATCTTACATACTTGTCTCATATTATCCTCGGCTCGAGCATCAAGCTTTAAAAAATAGCTTTTAAGCAAAAAGAGGAGCAACAATGAGCTTTTAAGCAATAGCATCGTGAAACTTTACTTACTCATATCATCTTGGTCACCGCATACATAGCATAGTTGGGATCGAGGACGGCACGTTTCTCTCATAGGTTGGATCACAAAGCGTATCTCGCCCATTTGAGCAATCGAGCTAGTGTCTCTCTAGCATTCGCACAACAAGAGCATTTTATGTGATTACTCACATTTTGCGCTCACCCTTGGTTGTGCGGATCCCATCTATCTTCCGTGCGTGTGTTCCTAGTGATACTCTTGGCTTTGATCTATTTGCTTTACGTGCATCTTTGTGAATCTTCTCAACCTTATCGATATCATGACTAACATATTGTGTGAAATTTTGTCACCATCCTAACCAAGCTACTCCATAGGCCTCCTTACTTGTAGGTGTGAGGAACAAACCCGGTTCCAATTCTACTATTGTGGCATTTCATTGAGTGAAACTTGTTAAATTTTCAATCTTCGGAAGAGGTAACCTTGGTATTGTTCTCTCATTTACCTACTCACCTCCTACTTACATGATGGATAGGCCAAGTTCTTTGACCGACCCGATCGACGAGCATCTAGTGGAAGCACCGAACTACGTCACCAAGAATCACCTTTTCAGCGTCCAACGAGCTCTTCATCAAGAAAGCGAAGCTTTGGGCAACCGCATCGAGCAACTCGCTTCCGACTTCCGCACACAAATGCAAGAGTTCCGCCACATCTTGGTGAACCGCACGTCTCCGCCTCCTTCATCAAGACGGCGCCATTCAAGTCGACGTTCAAGTGACAACTCTTCGGCTTACTCTTCCACGAATGCAAGCCCTCCACGTCCTTGGCAAGCCCAATAATTCGTCAATCAAGACCGACAATCTCCGGACAATCCATTCCATGGCAATGGGTTACAAGATCGAGTCCGAGCACGTGAGCAAGGGCGCCGCCAAGAGCAACAACGCCCACATCAAGTACATGAAGATGACTATGCAAGTCGGCAAGCACAAGAATGGCGTGACAATCAAGCACGCATCGCGCAGCAAGCTCTTCGTGACTCCACGCGCATCTTCGCCGACCGCAACCGCCAAGTACGCCAACAAGAAGCACTTCATCAAGAGCGACAAGAGGAAGCCGCTCATCGCGAAGCGGAGCAAGAGCGACGAAATGGGAACGACATGCCGCGCCACCACCGGCAAGACCATCGCGAGGAGCACGTTCTCGGGGAGCGACCACATCGTCATGAGCACCACCACCATCATCAACATGACGAAGAACAACGCTTCAGTAAGCTAAAGTTCACTATGCCCAAGTTCTCCGGAAGAACCGACCCCGAAGAATACCTCTCATGGGCATTGAAGGTCGACAAGATATTCCGCCTCCACAACTTCGAAGAAGAGAAGAAGATTGCCATGGCCTCTCTCGAGTTTCAAGACTATGTCCTCATTTGGTGGGAACAAACGATCAAGCGACGACATACAAGAGGCGAACCACCAATTACAACTTGGACGGAAATGAAGAATGTCATGCGAGCTCGCTTCGTGCCTACAAACTACACCCGTGATCTCTTCAAGAAGTTGCAACTTCTCAAACAAGGCACGAAGACGGTGGAGGAATATTACCAAGAAATGGAGATTGCCATGATATGAGCCAACGTCAAGGAAGACGACGAGCAAACAAAAGCCCGCTTCTTGAACGGCCTCAATCACCCAATCAAGCGGATAGCCGACTGATACGTCCAAAACGTATCTATAATTTCTGCTTGCTCCATGCCTCTTTTGGGTGATATTGCTATGATATTTATACACTTCCATACACTTTTGATCATATTTGGACTAACCTATTAACTCAGTGCACCCCAGTGCCAGTTTCTGTTTTCTGCTGTTTTTGTATTTCAGGTTTTCCCATTACGAAAACTGCCAGAAAAATCCCGGAAAAATTATATAAAAAATCAGCGTTCCAGAAGCTTCCCGGCAACCAAAGTAGAGCTGGAGGGGGGCCACCAGGGCTCCAGGCGCCCTGGTGGCACGGCCCCCCTCCTGGCCGTGTCGGGGGGCGCCTGGGCCCCCCAGGCCTCCGCTGATGCCCCCCTTTGGCATATATTTAACACGCGTCCCGAAACCCTCGAGACGGGGACCCTTTTTCGCGATCTCATCTCTGTTCCTCCGCCGCCGCGCTTCCAAGATCGGGAGCACCAGGAGAACTCTTCCCGGCACCCTGCCGGAGGGGAGGATCACCACTGGGAGCCTCTCCACCACCATGGACGCCTCCCGGATGAGTTGTGAGTAGTCTCCCTTGGACCATGGGTCCATGACCAGTAGCTATGTGATGTTCTCCTCCCCTTCTTGTGCTTCACTAATTAGACCTCGTGAGCTGCCCTACATGATCGAGGCACATATGTAATCCTTATGCTGTTGCTATGATGAGTTTGCTGGGATCCGATGGATTGTGAGATTATGTTCAGATTGTGTTTGAGTAATATATTTGATTTACCTCTTTTATATTTATGTTCATAAGTAATTCTTGCATGTTCTCCGTTGCTATTTATTGCTTTGGCCAAGTAGTAGGTAGTGACTCCAAGAGGGAACATTATGCTCGATTGTGGGTTCATGCCCCTCGATGACTAGCTTGAGTGACAGAAACATGAGTCTAGGGGATGTGCTGTTGCCACAAGGGGGAAAACAACGGTGATTGTGTCCGCGGGTGCAAGGATTGTTTACTTTACGCAAAGTTCTTTTAATGCAGTTGTCTGTTGCTTTGAGTTTACACTATGGGTGGGACTCGCAACTTAATACCAGCGAGATGTTCTGGATAGATATCTCAAGGTGGATGATTAGTAGTAGATGCAGATGGATTTCGGTCTACTTGCCTTGGCGTACCGCCCATGCTTTGAACCTCTACCTTTCTTGCAACATAGTTAGCATTGGTTTGCGCACATAATGCTGTCAATTGCCCAGCTGTAATTCGTTTACCTCACATAGTTGTTTTATCGTCTTTTGGGAGAGAGACATCACTAGTGAACATCATGGGACCCCGGTCCATATTACCATCACTGATCACATCCGCTATTTACTTTCCACTTTTACTTACTATTTACAGCATTACCTATCACTATTATCACTTGCGTTTGATCCTTTGTAAACGACAAGGCCGGAGGGATTGACAACCTCTCTGTACTCGTTGGGAGCAAAGTTATTTGTATCTGTGTGCAGGTCCATGTTGATTGCTAATATCTGGCGCCGTTAGCAGTTAACACCTTCTTGTTGAAACTGGGAGTCTCAGGGGAAATCGATCCTTGGTATCTTTGCCAAGGGAAAACTTCCGCTACACTGCATCTCAAACCTTCCACTTGGGGTAACCAACGAGGGGCGAGAAGCCATCAAGCAAAGTTTTCTGGCGCCGTTGCCGGGGACTCCACTCTTCAGGATAGGGGAGTTGCACGCTATCTTTTACCTTTGCTTTTTAGTCTTTATAGTTTACCTTTCAGTTTTTGCTTTAGTGTCTTTTATCGAAAATCACAAAAATAGTTATCTCATTCTTTAGTTGTCATTATGTCGGGTCCTTTTGTCTTTGGCGAGGCAGAAGTTCTCACCTTTAAACAAAGAGGTGGGGAAAGTCTAAAAGATGCTTGGTATAGAATTAATGATTCTCAAAAAAGAGCCACCAAGAAGCAATCTACTACTATCCTGCTCAGAAATTTTTATGTTGGAATTACTTCTTGGAATAGGTTTATTCTAGATACTGCTATCAATGGAAATTTCCTAGTGGCCCTAGTTTGGGAGTCTCTTAGTATTATTGAAAATCTTGTTGGAAATCCCCCTGTTGTTAGCATTCAAGAGGACATCACCCTAGCTCACCTTATGAAAAAACTTGAAAAGATAGAGCTAGAGATGCCAAACATTAATAAGATAAATGAGTTGGATCGTAAGATCCAAGGGAATTTGAATAGGCTTGATAGCTCCATGCATAATTTTTTCAAAACTTTGGAGACCATCAAATCCCATGACTTGGACTCTTCTAGGATAGACAAGATTGAGGAAATCTTTGATACTCTAGGAACTACTTTCTCCTCGATCAAAACCAAAAAGGTAGAAACTCCGGCAAAGAGGGAGCCTAAGTTCGTTCACGTTCCAAAGGCTCCCCGCTCTAAAATTAATCCATCTACTGCCAAAGGGGTTGAAACTGTAAAGACTTTGGAAGAAACACCTCTCTTTGATGAATTTATAAGTGAATCTTCCCTTGACTTTTATTCTTTTGGTCTTCTCCCTAGAAGTATCTCTATGAGGCCTTTATTTGAAAGTCCTCTTAAGACTAGTTGTACTATTGAAGAGCTTTTTGATGATCTTGATGATGGTTCAATTGATACAACTTGATCTCTATGCATTATGCCTAGCTTAAAGGCATAAAAGAAAGCGCTTTTGGGAGGCAGCTCACATGAATAAATTTTTATTTTGCTTTTGTTGTGTCTTGATGTTGTTACTACAGTAGCATCATCATTGTATCTTTGCTTTTCAACTTTGTGCCAAGTGTAGCCTCTGATTGCAAGAAAGTTCAAAAGTTGTGACGTGCTGTCCAGGAAACAGATTCTGTCTTTGGATAGAAAAATTCATATAAAATCACCAGATCATCTTTTTGGTCTGAATTTTTTCGACAGCGTGCTCTATACAATTATGTTTCGTGCATATGTTCTGAGTTTTTTTATTAGAGTTGCAGAAGTGCCCCGAAACAATCATTTACTACCTGCTGTTCTGTTTTTCACAGATTCTGTCCTGTTTTGCCTTTTCTTCATTTTGCAAACCTTGAGCTTGCTTTTTCTTTGCAAAAACCTTTTGGCAATCTTGAGAAACAGTAGACCTTCAAGAATATCCTTATTTCCAGCAAGGAACAATTATTTTATTATGGGTACTAACCTCGCTAATCAGATTATGATGAGTTATGTATGAAGGGAGTTTTCAAGTGTGCGAGGGAAGATGATAAAAAGATTCAGGAGTGTCAAACGCTCAAGCTTGGGGATGCCCCCATGCACCCCCAAGAAATATTCAAGAAGACTCAAGCGTCTAAGCTTGGGGATGCCCCCGTGCATCCCCTTCTCCATCAACATTATCAGTTCGTCTTTCGTTCCACTATATTTTTATCACTTCATGTGTTATGTGCTATGCTTGGAGCATCTTGCTTTTAGTTTCCTTTTTAGCTTTTCTTGCTTTTCATAACGAGTCGGAACTCAGCTTTCTTTGTGTGGGAGAGAAACACGCTCCACTTCAACCTAGAACACAACATAGAGGTTTCATGTCTATCTTTGTTGTGTATGTTCTTGGTCTTTCAATAGCTACTGTCATGTTTAGCTCTTAGTATTCATGCTTATCTTTTTAAAGAGCTTTTGTTTAGTTGGTTGCTTGAACTCTCTTTATTTATCATGCTTATCTTATTAAGAGAGTTTGCTTCTGTTGCATTGGTTGTTATGTCTATGATAAAGATGCTACGTGCATAATGGCGCTTAGTAGTTCATGTTTTCTTATGGTTAGTCTCAAATAGCTGGGGGGGTTCCCAATGTGTTATTGGAGTACCAACATGATTTGTTTGCCTATGATGTGGTATGGTTTAGTAATATCTTCCTTCAAGAATTTATTTTGATTGACTTGGCGTATGCTCACGCATATTTAAGACTGTAAAGAAAGTCTGTCAAGCCTTGATGATCTTTTGTTTCTGAGTAGCGATATAACTTCCATGCCTGATTCAATGTTGCTTTGTCGCTCTGCATGATTATGACCGTCATTGCTCTTTTAGTTGGTCGCTCCCAGTCTTTTGCTAACCTCCACCTGTACTAAGCGGACTGACTGCTTGTGCATCCAAATTATTTTAAACCAGTTATGCCATATGAGTCCACCATACCTTCCTATACATGGTATTTACCTGCCATTCCTAACGAAGACTTTCATGTACCATCTCGAAATTATTCAAAGAAAAGCATTCCTATTTTGTGCCTCTGTTTTAGTTCATGAGGAAGTAGTAGTTAATTCATGATCTTTTTAAGTTGGACAAGCTTCACCCCGGGATTGCATGTCTAATGTGCAAACCCATAATACGAGAAGGAACTGGCAAAGAGTGCGCCCGGCTCAAAAATAATAAAACAAACAAACCCTCCTTCACGCTTTGTTCATGAGAAATCAGAAAACTTTGGCAGTGATAAACAAAGGAGATTAAGAGGATGTGATCGTCCTCATTCGGGAGCCGTTCCTCGAAACTTGTCCATCTCAAGAAGTGATTGAGTTGTCTGCTAGCATTCGTTGACGGAACATGCATAATCTAAAAAAAAATTAATAATTATTACCTCTGTTTTTAAAACCAAGAGCTCTGGTACATGTTTTGTCTTTGTTTCCGACTACGGGTTTTCAACCTTGCCAACAAAAGCCACGGTTCGAGAGTCTCCACCTTCTTTTAAAGCACCAACTATTGAGAGCATGATTGTCATTCTGAGTGTAATGTGCATTGTCCCAAAGTAGCATTGTCTTTTGCATGATTGTGATATCGTTTATTCTGAAATTATTGTATCTAGTCATCACTTAAACCTTGGAGGTGCCCCTGCATTTATGTTTTGCTTCACAAAAGGGGGCAAGCGAGATATCACTTTATCATATTTGCACACCATGCTCATTACAAATCTATTTGATGTTTCAGTATCATATTGTAAAACTTTCAGTTCTTTGTGATTTTCTCATGAGGCAACTTAATTACTACAGATTCGTTGTCTCAGTAAGCTTTTGTCATATGACTATGAAAAGTCCTATATGGTTAATAGCATGTCACCACAGAAATTATTCTTGTTATCATTTACCTACTCGAGGACGAGCAGGAATTAAGCTTGGAGATGTTGATACGTCCAAAACGTATCTATAATTTCTGCTTGCTCCATGCTTCTTTTGGGTGATATTGCTATGATATTTATACACTTCCATACACTTTTGATCATATTTGGACTAACCTATTAACTCAGTGCACCCCAGTGCCAGTTTCTGTTTTCTGCGGTTTTTGTATTTCAGGTTTTCCCATTACGAAAACTGCCAGAAAAATCCCGGAAAAATTATATAAAAAATCAGCGTTCCTGAAGCTTCCCGGCAGCCAAAATAGAGCCGGAGGGGGGCCACCAGGGCTCCAGGCCTCCTGGTGGCGCGGCCCCCCTCTTGGCCGCGCCGGGGGGGCGCTTGGGCCCCCCAGGCCTCCGCTGATGCCCCCCTTTGGCATATATTTAACACGCGTCCCGAAACCCTCGAGACGGGAACCCTTTTTCGCGATCTCATCTCTGTTCCGCCGCCGCCGTGCTTCCAAGATCGGGAGCACCAGGAGAACTCTTCCCGGCACCCTGCCGGAGGGGAGGATCACCACCGGGAGCCTCTCCACCACCATGGACGCCTCCCGGATGAGTTGTGAGTAGTCTCCCTTGGACCATGGGTCCATGACCAGTAGCTATGTGATGTTCTCCTCCCCTTCTTGTGCTTCACTAATTAGACCTCGTGAGCTGCCCTACATGATCGAGGCACATATGTAATCCTTATGCTGTTGCTATGATGAGTTTGCTGGGATCCGATGGATTGTGAGATTATGTTCAGATTGTGTTTGAGTAATATATTTGATTTACCTCTTTTATATTTATGTTCATAAGTAATTCTTGCATGTTCTCCGTTGCTATTTATTGCTTTGTCCAAGTACTAGGTAGTGACTCCAAGAGGGAACGTTATGCTTGATTGTGGGTTCATGCCCCTCGATGACTAGCTTGAGTGATAGAAACATGAGTCTAGGGGATGTGCTGTTGCCACAAGGGGGAAAACAATGGTGCTTGTGCCCGCGGGTGCAAGGATTGTTTACTTTACACAAAGTTCTTATAATGCAGTTGTCTGTTGCTTTGAGTTTACACTATGGGTGGGACTCACAACTTAATACCAGCGAGATGTTCTGGATAGATATCTCAAGGTGGATTATTAGTAGTAGATGCAGATGGATTTCGGTCTACTTGCATTGGCGTACCGCCCATGCTTTGAACCTCTACCTTTCTTGCAACATAGTTAGCATTGGTTTGCGCACATAATTCTGTCAATTGCCCAGCTTTAATTCGTTTACCTCACATTGATGTTTTATCATCTTTTGGGAGAGAGACATCACTAGTGAACATCATGGGACCCCGGTCCATATTACCATCACTGATCACATCCGCTATTTACTTTCCGCTTTTACTTACTATTTGCAGCATTACCTATCACTATTATCACTTGCGTTTGATCCTTTGTAAACGACAAGGCCGGAGGGATTGACAACCTCTCTGTACTCGTTAGGAGCAAAGTTATTTGTATCTGTGTGCAGGTCCACGTTGATTGCTAATATCTGGCGCCGTTAGCAGTTAACACCTTCTTGTTGAAACTGGGAGTCTCAGGGGAAATCGATCCTTGGTATCTTTGCCAAGGGAAAACTTCCGCTACACTGCATCTCAAACCTTCCACTTGGGGTAACCAATGAGGGGCGAGAAGCCATCACCGACTTCCAACCATACTCCAATCTTCTCGAGCTAGTTCATCAAGCGTCCAAGGCCGAGCGACAAGTCCAGTATGACTTCAAATACGCCAAATACTCGTTCAAGAACTACGGCTCTTACTCTCAAGCTCCCGGGACTTCGGCACCTCCTACCTCAACTAGAGCATCACCAAGTACCGGCGACAAGTCAAGTTCCAAGCAAACAACACCTTCCTCGACTCGTTCTCCGGCAAGCAACTACAAACCCAAGACTCCCTCACCTTCGGCACCACCTTACGACACCGTGAAGACTAGTTCCTTCAAGTGCTTCACATGTGGTGGCCGAGGTCACAAGTCCTTCGAGTGCACCAACAAGAGAACCATGATCTTCAACGACGACGGCACATATGACTCAATGAGCGAATACGAAGTGGAAGCTATTGAGCATGTGGCCATGCACCGGCGCATCAACGAAGATGAAGATGATCAAGTGTTTTGTGACAATGATTCAAGTCCCTCTCTCGTGGTATCCAAGGTCTTGACCCTCCAACACCATCAAGACAAAGACCAACGATGCCATATTTTCCACACAAAGGCCGGCATCAACGAACGTTCCGTCAAGGTCATCATCGACGGAGGAAGTTGTCACAACTTGGCAAGCGACGAGATATGTTCCAAGCTCCAATTGGTCAAGAAGAAGCACCCTCGTCCTTACAAGGTACAATGGTTGAGAGACTCCGGCACCATTCAAGTGGAGCATACGGTACAAGTTTCTTTCAAGATCGGCGCCTACGAGGACACCTTAGAGTGTGATGTAGTTCCCATGACGGTGTGCCACCTTCTCTTGGGACGACCTTGGCAATTTGACCGTGGAGTCATCCACAACGGATGAACCAACTACTACAGCTTCAAGATGAAAGGCAAGGAATATGTGCTTCGACGAATGTCACCAAGCCAAGTGATCGCCGATAAGCAAGCATCCACCCATCGTGGAGATCCTAGTGAGAGAGTGATCCACCAAAAAGAAAGTGAGAGCCACAAGCCAAAATTGAGCGCCTCTTCACCAAGAGAGAAAAACTTAGTCCTCCTAGCCAGCAAACGTGAGATGAGAGAAATGTGTGAGAACCCCTCGAGCGTCTTCCACCTTGTGCTTCTATGCAAAGGGGAAGCCAAACCTACTAACACTTCACCACCTCCACCTTTTGTATTGTCTCAATTGTTGCAGGAATTCTCGGACGTTTTTCCTGATGAGCTACCACCGGGTCTACCTCCACTTTGCGGCATCGAACACCGCATCGACCTCATTCCTGGTGCACCACTTCCGAACAAGGCTCCTTACCGCGTCAACTCGGAGGAAACAAAGGAGATACAACATCAAGTACAACAACTCATCGACAAAGGTCATGTACGTGAAAGCTTAAGCCCCTGTGCAGTTCCCGTTATTCTCGTGCCTAAGAAAGATGGAAGTTTTCGCATGTGTTCCGATTGTCGTCCGATAAATGCTATCACCGTTAGATACTGTCACCCTATTCCACGCCTAGATGACATGCTTGATGAATTATGTGGTGCCACCATCTTTTCCAAAATTGACCTTAAAAGTGGCTATTACCAAATTCGCATTCAAGAGGGTGATGAGTGGAAAACAGCTTTCAAAACCAAGTTTGGGTTATATGAGTGGTTGGTCATGCCGATGGGCTTATCGGAAGCGCCCGGTTCTTTCGTCCGTCTTATGCATTTCGTTCTCCGACCTTATATCGGCGTCTTTGTAGTGGTTTACTTTGATGACATACTAGTCTTTAGCAAGTCGATTGAGGAACATGTCAACCACGTCCGTATGGTTTTGCAAGCCCTTCGAAAACAACAATTACATGCTAATATGGAGAAATGCACTTTTCGTGTTGATAAAGTTGTTTTTCTAGGATTTGTCATGTCTTCACAAGGTGTTCACGTTGATGAAACTAAAACTGAAGCAATTAAAACTTGGCCTCAACCAACGAACCTTCAACAAGTGCATAGCTTTCTTGGTTTAGCCGGTTTCTATCGACGCTTTGTGAAGGACTTTAGCACCATTGCTATGCCTCTACACGCCTTGAGCAAGAAGAACGCACCCTTTGTTTGGGGTCCTTCGCAAGACACCGCATTCATTAAGCTCAAACACTTGCTCACGCACGCACACTTCTTGCCCTACCGAACTTTGATAAGCCTTTTGAGATTCATTGTGACGCTAGTGGTACCGGCATAGGTGGCGTGCTCATGCAAGAAAAACGCCCCATTGCGTATTTTAGTGAAAAACTATCCGGAGCACAACTTAACTACCCCATCTATGATAAAGAGCTCTATGCTTTGGTGAGAGTTTTACGTGTTTGGGAACACTATCTTCGTCCCCATGAATTTATTCTTCACACGGACCATGAGACGCTCAAGTATCTCAAGGGTCAAACGAAGTTAAACAAGCATCATGCTAAGCGGAGTGAATTCATTGAGTCTTTTCCCTATGTCATCAAATACATCAAAGGCAAAGAAAATGTTGTGGCGGATGCTCTTTCCCGCAAATGCATGCTTGTTACCAAACTTGAGTTGAATGTTATTGGCTTTGAGCACATAAAAGACTTATATGAGCATGATGTTTTCTTTGCAAATCCGTAGGCCAAATGTGTAGCACATACTTCTTGGGAGCAATACTACATAAAGGATGGATATCTCATGAAAGCTAACAAACTTTGCATTCCCGAGTCTTCGCTTCGTTTGCTCCTTTTGCAGGAATCTCACGGAGGAGGGCTCATGGGACACTTTGGACGCGACAAGACAATGGCTACGCTCTCCAAGAATTACTTTTGGCCAAAGATGTTCCGTGACGTCTCTCGCTTCACCAACCGGTGCTCTACATGCCACAAAGCTAAGTCAAAAGCTCAATCCCATGGCCTTCACATGCCACTTCCTATTCCTTTCCATCCATGGGAAGACATTAGCATGGATTTCATTCTTGGATTACCTAGAACTCGTAATGGAAAGGATTCCGTATTCGTTGTTGTGGATAGATTTTCCAAGATGGCACATTTCATTCCTTGTCACAAGATAGACGATGCTTCACATATTGCGACTCTCTTTTGTAGGGAAATCTTGCGGCTACATGGAGTGCCCAAGACGATTGTCTCGGACCGTGACGTCAAGTTCTTGAGCTACTTTTGGAAAACTCTATGCGCCAAGCTCGGCATCAAGTTACTCTTCTCCACGGCATACCACCCTCAAACCGATGGCCAAACCGAAGTCACCAACCGGACGCTTGCAACTCTCCTACGTGTGTTGATCAAGAAGAACATCAAGGAGTGGGAGGAGTGCCTACCCATCGCCGAGTACGCCTACAATCGCGCGAGACACTCTACAACCGGCAAGTCCCCCTTCGAGGTTGTCTACGGCTTCAATCCATTGTCACCTTGGGACATCCTTCCTCTCCCGCTTCAAGAACGAGCCGACATGGACGCAAGTGCAAGAGCAGCCCACCTCAAGAAGATGCATGAAGAAACACGTTCCACGACCGAGCGTCAAGTACAACGCCGCGCCATCAAGCTCAACACCAACAAAACACCAATGGTGTTCCATCCGGATGATCTCGTTTGGCTACACCATCGCAAAGACCGCTTCCCCAAGGAACGCAAATCCAAGCTTCTTCCACGAGCCTACGGACCATTCAAGGTGCTAGCACGCTACAATGACCATGCTTACAAGATCGACATCCCCCGTGACAAGTACAACGTCATCGACATCTTCAACGTCAAAGACTTGGCCAAGTACCATGGTGATGAAGACCACGATCCGTGGACGGATCTTCCCCAAGGGGGGGAGATGATGCGGAGCATCCGGCAAGCATCCCCATGGACACTCCGTCATCGGCACAAGCACGCAAGGGACCAATGACTACAGCACGTGCTTGCTCTATCGAGGACGAGGTGAATTCTCTCCTCTTCGAGTTTCGTTTGGATTCGCACGAGGATTGGGTTCTACCTCACAAGGAGATGTTGTGCATTCTCAGTTGCCAAGGAGATGATCACGTGGAAGCAAAGAAGGACCTGTTCAGTCCGGATCGCGTGGAAACGATTGAAGACCTGCTCAACCTGGAACGAGCGGTACTACCGCCCCCCAAAGCGGTACTACCGCTCCTGCCAACAAGCGGTACTACCGCTCTGCCTGCGCGCAGCCTTCGGCCTTTGGCCATGTACCCCCTTTCCCCTCTTACCCCTTCGTGGCACAGACTATAAATAGACCTCCTCCACATCTTTTGAGGGTTAGCAAAGATATTGAGAGACCTTGAGAGCTTTGCTCCTTGTATCCCCTCCTATAGGAGATCAAGACCTCCAAGGGAGAAGAATCCTCGTGGATTGCAAGACCTCCCAAGGGAGAAGAATCCTCTTGGATTGCAAGACCTCACCTCCTTTAGGAGTGGGAAGAACCTTACCTTTGTGCTTGTTTCCTTGGATTGATCTTGTGATCTTGTGGATCCTTTGTATGCTATTCTAGTTGATGTGATATTGGGTTTGTTTTGAGAGATTTGTGTCTTGTGTTCTTGTGCGTTCTTCCTCTTTTCCCCCTCCAAGTGTGAAAAGATCCCCCCTAGGGTTTCACCCTACAACAGCGCGGCTACTGTCAGGGTGTCAGCACGCCGGGAGGTCTTGCTAGATTAGTTTTACCTTACTCGGAATATCTTGAGCACGGTATTCCGAGAATACTCGGGCCTTCCCACCTTGGAGTTGCGACTCCGCAGATCGTGAGCTTGTAATGGGCTAAGTTGGGACACCCCTGCAGGGTTTTGATCTTTCGAAAGTTGTGCCCGCGGTTATGTGGCAGATGGGAATTTGTTAATATCCGGTTGTAGAAAACTTGACACCATGTTCAGAACACACTACCAGCGTGAGTAACCGTGACGGTCATTTTCCGAAAAGGGTTCGGGAAGTGAACACGGTGGGGTTATGATTGACGTGCTTAGCTAGGATCACTTCGTGATCACTTTGACGTTCGTGGCACTTCTCTTCTCGCTCTATACACGTAAGCTAGTGCTAGTGCAGCTGCAACCTTTATCTTTCTTCAGCCTTGTTCCACACCCAAGGCTTAGATAGTTTTGCTACCCGGGAACGGGATTGCTGAGTCCTCCGTGGCTCACAGATTCTACACAACACCAGATGCATGTACTATGGTGGACTACACATGTGACGGCACCGAGCTGTACTGGGAGTTCGATGAAGAACGTAGTCGGTACTATGTGCACTATCCCGATGATCAGTAGTGGCTTCTACTAGGGGCGATTCGGACCTTGTGGCTTTATGTATTTGGTATCTTTCATTTGGATCTTCGTCCGTAGTCGGACTGTGATGTTTTGGATGATGATTTGGTTATGTAATGTATTGTGTGACGTGGCGAGTGTAAGCCAACTATCCTTTTGCAATTTCATCCCTATTTTTACATGAGTCGTGCAAAGATACCATACTTGAGATCATTCTAGTATGGGCTTATACCTTTAAGTCGTGCCTCGACACGTAGGAGGTATAATCCCATCCTGGGCATTACAAGTTGGTATCAGAGCCTTCTCCGACCTAGAAGCCCCCACTGATTGATCGAATCGTTGACGGCTGAGTCTAGGCACACACTTAAAAATGTTTTGAGTCCTATGTATATATCGGAGAGTAGGATTTCTTTTGCTCCTCATCTCTTTTCACTCTGGTTAGGACTCCTGACGATTACTTGTCTCTTCTACTCTCAAAAATTCACAAAAAAAAATTAGGATCACGCCGGTATTGTTTGGATTGTTTCGATGTCTTTGTGATGAGAACATTGTTCTCGATTCCTCCTGTAATTTAGGGGTTGTGGCAGTGTCCCGGGGAGTTGAGCTCCGAGGTGTTGTCGTCACAAATATATCGCAGCAGTTCTGGAATACTTAAGACGGTCGACATCAAAAACTCTCATATGCGGTTAGTGGCAAGATAACCCCGACATCACCCAGTACTGGGGAGGTAGTTCGGGAGTATTGCCATAGCTTGTATAGTAGATGCGTTTCGAAGGTCCGAGGTAGACGGTTTCCGGAAATAACTGGTTATGTGTTGAAGGATGGATACAGCTAGATGTAGGATTAGAGTTGAGTGCGCGATGCTTCCCCTGTATCCCCAACACCTCATTGCATAACTGGAAACTTTCGGAAATTAATAGGTGGGCTCATCTAGTAGTTCGTAGGCATTCTTCCAACGAATGCATGATATGGAGTTCGGGGTTCTACATTGAGTGAAGTGGTTTTATGGGCGTTGTTCCGATCGGGAGTTGCATCTTAAAGGGTCCTTGGCTATGCTCATCTGGGGATTGCAAAACCCTTTTGTAACACGGTCCATAAGCTTTCAGCATGAATATGTCGAACGAAGCTTCTATCTTGTATTTGTTCTATCTGCTCCTTGTTGTTTTACTTACCTTTTGTTCTCCCAAGTGGCTTCTCATGAAGATTGTTGTATCATTAGACTGTGGATTACATTCATTCATCTTGTTCGAATATTCTTGTGAAGAATTATGTTGCAATTTCTAGCCGTTGATTCAGCTTATATATTTTTCTCAATCAATGGCTAATAGTTGTCATCTCATTCAGGATGGCTCCTAAAAGGGTTCCCAACGCTAACCCAGAGGGTGAAGAAGTTCCTGATCGTCCTCCTTCCCCTCCTCCTCCGTCTAAGGCCTGGAGAGCAATTAAGCAAGCGACGAACCAGAACACCCAGATGGTTATGCAAATGATGCAGAACATTCAAGCAAATCAAGCAAATCAAGGTGGTCATGGGAACCAAGGCCAAGGCAATTTGTTCAACCCACCTCACTTTGCTACACTCAACCAGTTCCTGGCAAACCAACCGAAGGCATTCAGTTACTGTGTGGACCCTCTAGATGCTGAAGATTGGATAACAGATATCAAGAAGCATTTCGAGTGCAGTAACGTGAGACCTGAGGACTATGTGAAGTTTGCCGCCTTCCAACTCAAGGACCAAGCCGCTGATTGGTGGTAGCAGTACAAAGACTCCAGAGAAGCGCGTGAAATCTCGTGGGCTGACTTCTGCAAGGATTTCGCACTCACCACATTCCAACAGGTGTCATCGAAGGTATGCGTGAGCAATTCCGCAACCTGAAGCAAGGCTCAATGTCTGTTTTCAATATAATGTCAAGTTCCAGAACCTTGCCCGCTATGCCAAGCAAGACATCCCAGATGCCAATAGCAAGATTTATCAGTTCCATGGTGGTCTGAAGGATGAACTCCAACTAGCTCTCACCTTGTTCGAGCCTGATGAATTTGATCAATTCTATAACATGGCACTTAAGCAAGAGGCAGCCCAGCTCAAGATGGAAGCTTCCAAAAAGAGGATCAGAGACGTTGTTCACTCCTCCTCTTCTTCCCAAGTGGTTGCAAAGCAACAGAAGTTTTGGCTTCCACCTCCTCCAGTGATCCGACCTCCCAACAACAACAACAAGCATTCTGGTGGCCGTGGTTTCTCCCACCCACCCAACCCAAGCAATCAGTCAAAGAATCACTTTCAAGCTTCGAAGTCAAGTGCTCCTTATCACCGTCATCTTTCAGAAGTGGTGTGCAACAAGTGTGGCCAGAAGGGTCACTATGCTAACAAGTGCCCCAACCCAAGGCGCCTTCCGCCTCCTCCACCTGTCAGTACTGCTATTGTCAAGCACAACCCCAAGACAGCAAGAGTGAATCTGATGAATGCGGCTCAAGCAGAGAATTCTTCAGATGTGATACTTGGTAACCTCTCAGTTAACTCAATTCCTGCAAAAGTATTGTTTGACTCTGGTGCATCACTCAGTTTCATGTCAAGGCCATTCTTTACCAAGCATGAATTCTCATCATCTTATTTGGATAAACCTTTGCGCATTATTTCTCCGGGTTCTCTGTTGAGATCCAACTCAGTTGTTCCGGATGTATCTATTCGTATGGGTGATTACCACTTTCTGGCTTCTCCGGTTGTTCTCGGCAACTTCGACATTGATCTTATTCTTGGCATGGATTGGATTTCCCAGCATCATGCTCACATTGATTGTGCAAATAAGGAAGTCAAGCTTACTCATCCTGACGAAGACGTGATTATCTTCGCCTCTCGAGATAACACAATCAGACTATTCTCTCTCAATGACAAGGGTGAGATTAATGCCATCTCTCAGATTTCGGTGGTCAATGAATATGAAAATGTTTTCCTTGAAGAGCTTCCAGGCGTGCCTCCGCATCGTCAAGTTGAATTCGTCATTGAACTCGAGCCGGTACCGAGCCAGCATGTCGGCGTCCGTACAAGCTTTCCCCTGAAGAGTTGAAGAGACAACTCAATGAACAAGAGCGTATGGGTCTAATCAGGCCTAGCACTTCTCCTTAGGGCTGTGGTGTCTTGTTTGTCAAGAAGAAGGATGGCACGGAGCGCCTTTGCGTTGATTACCGGCCATTGAACAAGAAGACAATAAAGAACAAGTATCCGCTCCCCAACATCAATGAATTGTTCGAGCAGCTCAAATGAGCAAAAGTGTTCTCAAAGCTCGATCTCCCGATGGGTTATCACCAGATCCGTATCCGAGAAGAAGATATTCACAAGACTGCGTTCAAAACAAGCTACGGCTCTTATGAATACACAGTCATGTCTTTTGGCCTCGCAAATGCTCCACCCACCTTCTCGGGGATGATGCACTACATATTCAACCCCTACACCAACGAATTTGTGCTTGTCTATCTGGATGACATCTTGGTATTCTCCAAGAATGAAGAGGATCATGCCAAGCACCTCCGTTTGGTTCTCGACAGACTTCGTGAACACAAGTTCTATGCCAAGTTCTCCAAATGTGAATTCTGGCTCGATAAGGTCTTATATCTTGGCCATATCATCTCTGCTGACGGTATTGCTGTCAACCCCGAGAAAGTTGAAGCCATTGTCAACTAGGAACCCCCTCAGAACGTCAAGCAACTCCGAAGCTTCCTTGGTCTCGCTAGCTATTGCAGAAGGTTCGTTGAGAACTTCTCCAAGATTGCCAAGCCTCTCTCCAACTTGTTGCAGAAGAATGTCAAGTACAACTGGTCTCCGGATTGTGATGTGGCATTCAAAACACTCAAAGAAAAGCTCATCTCTGCTCCGGTTCTTACTCCTCCGGATGAGTCCAAGCCGTACGAAGTATTCTGTGATGCTTCTCTTCAAGGACTTGGTGGTGTTCTAATGCAAGACAAGAAGATTGTGGCATACACTTCTCGTCAATTGAAGCCAAATGAGAAGAACTGCCCCACACATGATCTCGAGCTAGCAGCAGTGGTACACGCCTAGATCATGTGGAGACACCTTCTGTTGGGCAGAAAAGTGGACATCTTCACCGATCACAAGAGCTTGAAGTACATCTTCACACAGCAGAACCTGAACCTTCGCCAGACTCGTTGGGTTGAGATGATCCAAGAGTATGATCCAAGCATCGAATACACACCTGGCAAGGCCAATGTCATTGCATATGCCTTGAGAAGAAAGGCATATTGCAACAGTCTCCTTATCAAGCCGTTTCAGCTTGAGCCTTGTGAAGCATCAGGAAGCTCAACTTCCAAGTTGTTCGGCAAGGCTTTCTTGCAAATCTTCAAGTTGCTCCTACCTTGGAAGATCAGATCTGCGAGGCCCATCTCAGTGATGCTATGGTGTAGAAAGTGAAACATGGTATTGCAAAGGGTACTCCCAAATACAAGTGATATCGCGTTGATGAGAAATACACCTTGTTCTTTGAGGACAGACTTGTGGTTCCCAAGGGTGATCTCAGGAAGCTCATAATGAACGAAGCACATGACTCCCTCCTCTCGATTCATCCCGGAAGTTCCAAGATGTACCAAGACCTCAAGCAATCTTACTGGTGGACTCGCATGAAAAGGGAGATTGCCCAATTCGTGAATGAATGTGATGTCTGCAGAAGAGTGAAGGCAGAGCATCAATGTCCAGCCGGTCTCCTCCAACCTCTTCCTATTCCCGAGTGGAAATTCGACCACATTGAAATGGATTTCGTCACTGGGTTTCCTAAGTCCAAGAAGGGGAATGATGCTATCTTTGTTGTGATTGACAAACTAACCAAAGTAGCTCACTTCCTTCCAGTCAAAGAATCCATCAATGCAGCTCAGCTGGCAGAGTTGTACACTTCCAGAATTGTGTCATTACATGGCATTCCTCAAGTTATCTCCTCAGACCGTGGAAGTTTGTTCACATCCAAGTTCTGGGACTCCTTTCAGTCAGCCATGGGCACTAAGATCCGTTTCAGCACTGTGTTTCACCCTCGGACTAGTGGTCAAGTCGAAAGAGTGAACCAGATCCTCGAAGACATGCTCAGAGCTTGTGTCATCTCTTTTGGCATGAAGTGGGAAGATTGTCTTCCGTTTGCCTAGTTCTCTTACAACAACAGCTTCCAAGCAAGTGCTGGCAAAGCTCCTTTTGAAATCCTCTATGGCAGAAAGTGTCGTTCCCCTCTCAACTGGTCCGAGACTGGTGAATGTCAACTTCTTGGCAATGACTTGATCTCAGAAGCCGAAGAAATGTGCAAAGTCATACGTGAGAATCTCAAGCCGCTCAGTCGCGTCAAAAGAGCTACTATGACGGCAAGCATCGTGATTTGGCTTTCGACATTGGAGACCATGTCTATCTCCGTGTTTCTCCTATGAAAGGCACCCAAAGATTCGGTATCAAAGGCAAGCTTGCTCCTAGATACGTGGGCCCTTTCAAGATTCTTGGCAAAAGAGGCGATCTAGCCTCTCAACTTGAGCTCCCCTCCAACTTTGCAAATGTTCATGATGTGTTTCACGTGTCTCAACTCCGCAAGTGCTTCAAGACACCTGAACGCACCATTCCGTTTGAGGAGATTGATCTTCAACAAGACTTGTCTTACCATGAGCACCCCATTGCTATTCTTGAAGAAACTGAGCACAAGACCCGCAACAAGTCAATCAAGTTCTTGAAAGTTAAGTGGTCACACCATACCGACCGAGAAGCTACGTGGGAACGAGAAGATCACCTTCGTTCCGAGTACCCTTCCTTCTTCCAGTCCTAGATCTCGGGACGAGATCTTTTCGTAGTAGAGGAGAGTTTGTAATGCCCCAGATGTAACACTTTCCAAATATGGCAATATATGAAACTTTGACTTCATCAATTCCATTCTGGGCTCTTCTTTCATTTCGGGTTTCTTCGTTTTGTCGTGTGCGTGTGTGCATTTCATCCATGTCATGTTGTCATGTGCATTGCATTGCATTTGTGTTGTCACTTGCTCTGGGTCCCACTCGTCTCTTCTCGTTATCCGTTTCGAGTTCCGACGCTCACACATGTGCCCGTGGCATCCCCGAGTCCTTCTTTCGTGTGTGGCCGTGTAACGTTTCCGGAATGAGGTGAGACTTGTCGTGCGTTGTTGTTTTGGTACGTGTAGACCGCCTGTCAAGTTTCGTCGCGTTTGGAGTTCGTTTGGTGCTCCAACGGTTAACCTAGTGGGCTAAAAAAAACTCTTCTTTAAGGCCCAAGACCCCCTCCACATCAGCCCACAAACCCAGCACAACCCTTCCCATCCTCACGGTCGTCGGATCGTGATCGCGTGGCCGAAAACCGCACCCCATTTGGAGTCTCCTAGCTCCCTATGCCTATAAAAACGTCCACACCCCTCCATTTTCGGGCGAAACCCTAGTCTCCTCCCTCCTCGCGCCGCCGGACACGTCCGCCCGGATGCGTCGGACCAATCGGACGCCGTCATGTGTCCAAACCGCGCCATCGGTTCCACCCCGCCAGCCGCCGGCC
Organism: Secale cereale; assembly: GCA_902687465.1. Taxonomy (NCBI): domain Eukaryota; kingdom Viridiplantae; phylum Streptophyta; class Magnoliopsida; order Poales; family Poaceae; genus Secale; species Secale cereale. The sequence continues at coordinate 269,565,878 of LR738709.1, forward strand.
CGTAGGGCCCAGGCGGGGCCCTCCCCGGCCCGTGCATCCGTCGCCGCCGATCCGCCTTCATCCCCGCCGCCGGAGCACTCCACCGCCGCCGCCCGAGCTCCACCGCCGCCGGGCCGTGCCCCCCGCCGCCGGAGCGCACCACCTCCTCCGCCCGTCGGCCCCCGCACCAGATCCGCCGCCGACCCGGCCGGATCCGCCCTCCCCGCCGGTAGCCGCGCCCCTCGCCGGCGAGTTCAGTCGCCGCCACGCCCGGTCGACCTCCTCACCGGGCCGAGCGGATCTCCAACGCCGACCCGATCCGCGAACCCGCGACCCGCGACCGCCGGGACGGCCATGTCCCAGGAGCCGCCGCCCTCCGATCCAAACGCCGGATCTGGACCCCTCCGTCCCGTTGGACCCCTCTGTCCCGTTTTCTGCTAGGTATAATTTCTGCTAAGTCTTTTTCTGCAATATTTTGTGTGCATGTTCATATGGCTGTAACTTTTAGTGTCTAGTCAAATTGAGCATATGATATGTCAAAATGATCGTGGTGATGTGCTCTACGTTCTCTTCCATTGTGACATGCTTGTTTGAGTTCATCTAGAGGTCCTAATCATCATGACAATAGTGCTTATAAACTGCTGCAACTTGTTATTTTCATGCCATGTTTGAAATGCGATAACTTGGTGCATGTTTATCCAAATGAAGCAAATGATATGTCACAATGTTCATTGTGAGATGCTCTACATGATGGTTGTTGTAGCATTCATGTTAGGGTTCATATTGCCATGTTAAATTTGGTTGCAAAAGTGCATGTGGATGTTAAGTTATGAAACATGTTATGAGATGTTGTTTTGAAGTTCTCGTTGCTATTGGTGTGTTTGTCCCCATGTCACATGTCTATATGTTTTAGAATCTCCATCATATGGTCTTTGCTGTGGTGCAAACCATTTTCCATGATATGCCTTGAGGTGACTTAAACATGCTTGTAAACATGCCATGCCAACATAAATGTTTTATACTTAGTGAAAATTCTACAAAGTCTGGAATCTGTCATAACCTGATGCTATGTTTGCTTGATGCCCTAGTCAAATACATGCTAGTTTTGGAGTGGCCAATGATCATTCCGTGTTGTTCATGTTATTGTCTATCCATCCATGCCCTCACTTGCTCATATGGCTTGCTGTAGCTTATTTATTTCTTGCTCCCAAGTTGCTATAAATTATAACTGTCAGGTTTTTAACAGCATGATCAATTTGGCGTAGCTTGTTGCTATTGATCCATGCCTCCTATGGAGTTGCTCCAATGGAGTTGTTTGCTGTAGGATATGTCTACTTCATGTCCATGCTTCTTGTCACCATGTTTGGGTGTTGTAGAGTATATATTTCTTGCTCCAAAGTTGCTATGTGGCTGTTAATTTCAGCTTTGCATTGTTTCTTGTTTCGAGTGTATGTTTTGAACCGTTGCTCCATTTTGAGCGTGCCTTATATGAAACTTGTGTGATTTTGCATGTAGAATCATAATATCATCTTGTTTACATGTTTGGAGTGTGTTTGCTTGGTGTTTGGGTGCATCTTGCACCGTTGCCATGCTTATCTTGTTTTGTTCATATCTTCTAGGCCGTAGCTCCGAATTAAACAAACTTTATATGAAACTTGACTAGAATTTCGTGCAGATCATCATGGTGCATGTTAACTTGCTGATTAATAACTTTAACTTAAGGTTTGTTCAGATCTGGACCAATTTCATTATATGCATATGAGGACTTACCGGATTAGCTATATGTTGATTCCGGCCTCATTTAAACTTGTTGTCTTGTGTTGTTCTTGTGTGCTTCATCCCTTGACATGTATTGCATCATATATGCATCATACTTGCATCATGTTGATTGTGCATTGCACCTTGTTTGATTCTCGTGCCTCGTTTTGTTCTTGTGTTGAGTAGAGCCGGGAGCCGAGACCGAGAACGAGAACGAGGTTACTACCGAGGTTGAGTACGAGGAGCCGTCTTACGATACCATCGACGACTCGACAGGCAAGATGACCTGACCCAGATATCATTACTATCTTTGCCTATTGCTAGATGTCTCGCTCTTTAGCTCATTGCCTCGATGCCCATGTTTGTTTGTCAGCCTCCTATTGTAACCATGAATCTGTCTAACCACCCAACCTAGCAAACCTTTGTTTGCCTACGTAAGCTTCGCTCAGCCTCTCTTATAGCATTGCTAGTTGCAGGAGAAGATTTGAAGATTCGTGCTTCATGTTGAAGTTATTGTTGGGATATCACACTATATAAACTCTTAAACTAAATCATCTATATATTGGTAATGGGTGGAAGGCTAAGCCTCTTGCTTGGTGTTTTGTTCCACTCATGCCGCCCTAGGAACCGTTTAAACCGGTGTTATGTTCCTTGATTATGCGTTCCTAACACGGTTGGGCTTATGGGACCCCCTCGATAACCCGCTTAGCACTAAACTATTTCCAGCAAGGCCCTACTTTGGTACTCCATTTGCCTAATAACTAAAATTTGCATCGGGACTAGCTATCCCGTGATCTTAATTAACAACCCCCGGGCCAGTGCTCCACATGAGTGTTGGTCCAAACTAGAGCACTGTGCGGGTCCGCCCCTTGGCAACTTGGGGTATCTGGCACATGTACGCTTCGCTCATCCGGGAGGTCTTGCTAGATTAATTTTACCTTAGTCGAAATATCTTGAGCACGGGATTCCGAGAATACTCGGGCCTCCCACCTTGGAGTTGCGACTCCGCAGATCGTGAGCTTGTAATGGGCTAAGTTGGGACACCCCTGCAGGGTTTTGATCTTTCGAAAGCCGTGCCCGCGGTTATGTGGCAGATGGGAATTTGTTAATATCCGGTTGTAGAAAACTTGGCACCATGTTCAGAACACACTACCAGCGTGAGTAACCGTGACGGTCATTTTCCGAAAAGGGTTCGGAAAGTGAACACGGTGAGGTTATGATTGACGTGCTTAGCTAGGATCACTTCGTGATCACTTTGACGTTCGTGGCACTTCTCTTCTCGCTCTATACACGTAAGCTAGTGCTAGTGCAGCTGCAACCTTTATCTTTCTTCAGCCTTGTTCCACACCCAAGGCTTAGATAGTTTTTCTACCCGGGAACGGGATTGCTGAGTCCTCCGTGGCTCATAGATTCTACACAACACCAGATGCAGGTACTATGGTGGACTACACAGGTGACGGCACCGAGCTGTACTGGGAGTTCGATGAAGAACGTAGTCGATACTATGTACACTATCCCGATGATCAGTAGTGGGTTCTACTAGGGGCGATTCGGACCTTGTGGCTTTATGTATTTGGTATCTTTCATTTGGATCTTTGTCCGTAGTCGTACTGTGATGTTTTGGATGATGATTTGCTTATGTAATGTATTGTGTGACGTGGCGAGTGTAAGCCAACTATCCTTTTGCAATTTCATCCCTATTTTTACATGAGTCGTGCAAAGATTCCATACTTGAGATCATTCTAGTATGGGCTTATACCTTTAAGTCGTGCCTCGACACGTAGGAGGTATAATCCCATCCTAGGCATTACATCTATTCTATTGCTACGAGTTATAACGAAATGGATGACTCTGACTCTGCAATCCTCTATGGCTAGAATGGCATGTTCTTCAGATACTAATTGTTTGTGCATTTCTTGCAGGTTCGTGAGTCCTTGACTTTGGTCTTCATCAATATGTTAGAGCTAGCTAGGATGCATGCAGAATAGTGTATGTGTGGATGCCATTTTATAGTGAAGAAGGCTACTTTGTGCATGCTGCAAGATACTGAAAATGAATACGGCAAAGGTAACCCATATTCAGGTTGTTCTCTCAGATTCACATAGGTTTGTCGTTATTTAATACTCCAAAGTAACTTTAGTAGTTTGTGCCACTTTAGCGCGAAAAGGTTGGAAGATACAGTATGCTTATGGAACCACCGTTATAGTACTTGATGTAGGGTGGAACCCTAATCAGCGGATCTTTCACGTTTGGAGGGTGGCACACGATGAGCACGAAGAACACAAGGAGAAAGACAGGGAAAACACAAGAGGAGACACTCAAATCAACACGAAAGTAATCACACAAGTGCTAGATCCACGATACAAAGTGCGATACATGATCCATAGTCAACGATGGTGATACAAGGATAGTCTTCTCCGTGAGGAGGTCTTGGAATCCCGTGGGATCTTCTCCGCGAAGGAGGTCCTGAATCCGTAGTGGATCCTCTCCGTAGAGGAGCACCATCTCGTGGGAGAAATCCACACAAGTCTGAGAAATGAGCTAAACCACAGCTGCCCCGAAAGAAGGGGAGTCAACAGTATATATATTACATAAGTGGTCGCTGTCGTAGCGGACGTCCGTGGGTTACCGGACGTCCGGTGGTTCCGGAGGGACCGGACGTCCGGTAATCCTCGGATTTCCGCTATTTAGCTTATGTTGCCTATGTCACGGACGTCCGGTGGCTTCCGGTCGTCCGGTCGTCTGGGAGAGGCCGGACGCCCGGTGTTCTCCGGTCGTCCGGTGCCTGGAAGTCGCCGGTCGTCCGGTGCAGGCCGGACGTCCGGTGCCTGTAGCATCTGCAGGCATCCTTCTTCTTGTCTCGTGCACTCGTCGGGCTTGTCGTCTTGACCATTGTGCAGAGCTGTCCCGTGGCCTTCGTCCAAGCACCTGAGTATGCACAAAGTCTCTGATGAAGGTAGAAGCCATGTCTCAAGTGAATCCGAAAGATGTAGAGAGAGGAGCGAAGTCACCTCGGTCTCGAAAGCTCTTGCATGGGCTCTAGTCATTGGTCCTTTGGGCACTTGGTGAGGTGAAGGAGGGTCCATGGGGATGACCTTGGGATGCTCCGCATCATCTCCCCTCCTTTGGGAAAGATCCGACCTCGGATCGAGATCTTCATCACCATGGAAGGGAGAAAGGTCCTTGACGTTGAAGATGTCGCTCACGGAGTACTTGTCTCGAGGAAGGTCGATCTTGTAGGAGTTGTCGTTGTAGCGAGCTAGCACCTTGAAGGGTCCGTCGGCGCGAGGTAGAAGCTTGGACTTGCGCTCGTGTGGGAAGCGGTCCTTGCGAAGATGAAGCCAAACAAGATCTCCCGGTTGGAACACCATTGGTGCCTTGTTGACGTTGAGCTTGGTGGCGAGACGTTGGACTTGGCGCTCGATCATTGCCCTTGTCTCTTCGTGCACCTTCTTGAGATAGCTTGCTCGAGCACTTGCATCCATGTTGATGCGCTCTTGTAGTGGTAGAGGTAGAGATTCCAATAGAGACAACGGATTGAAGCCGTAGACAACCTCGAATGGCGACTTGCCGGTGGTCGAATGTCGTGCTCGGTTGTAGGCGAACTCGGCGATGGGAAAGCAATGCTCCCATTCCCGGATGTTCCGCTTGATCAACACACGAAGAAGAGTGGAGAGCGTGCGGTTCGTCACCTCCGTCTGGCCGTCCGTTTGTGGATGGTACGCCAAAGAAAAGAGGAGCTTGATTCCGAGCTTGGCACATAGTGTTTTCCAAAAATAACTCAAGAACTTGACGTCCCGGTCCGACACGATCGTTTTGGGCACGCCGTGTAGACGAAGTATCTCCCTACAAAAGAGAGTTGCAACATGTGAAGCATCGTCGATCTTATTACAAGGAATGAATAGAGCCATTTTGGAGAATCTATCTACCACGACAAGCACGGAATCTTTTCCATTTTTAGTTCTAGGCAAGCCAAGTATGAAATCCATGCTTATGTCTTCCCATGGGTGGTATGGAATAGGAAGAGGCATATAAAGACCATGGGATTGAGCTTTGGACTTAGCTTTGCGGCATGTAGAACATCGGCTGGTGAGGCGTGAGACGTCACGAAGCATCTTGGGCCAAAAATAGTTCTTAGAGAGGGTAGCAAACGTCTTGTCGTGTCCAAAGTGTCCCATGAGTCCTCCTCCATGCGATTCCTGCAAAAGGAGCAAACGAAGCGAAGACTCGGGAATGCAAAGTTTGTTATCTCTCATAAGATATCCATCCTTGATGTAGTAATGTTCCCAAGAAGTGTGAGTCAAGCATTTAGCATAAGCTTTTTCAAAGAAAGGATCATGCTCATATAAATCTTTAATATGCTCAAAGCCAATCACATTCAACTCAAGTTGTGTTACAAGCATGCATTTGCGGGAAAGCGCGTCCGCCACAACATTTTCTTTGCCCTTGATGTATTTGATGACATAGGGAAAAGACTCAATGAACTCACTCCATTTAGCATGACGCTTGTTCAACTTAGTCTGACCTTTGAGATACTTGAGTGTCTCATGGTCCGTATGAAGAATGAATTCATGAGGTCTAAGATAGTGTTCCCAAACACGTAGAACTCTCACCAAGGCATAAAGCTCTTTATCATAGATGGGGTAGTTAAGTTGCGCTCCCGATAGCTTTTCGCTAAAGTACGCAATTGGGCGCTTTTCTTGCATTAGCACGCCACCTACGCCGATACCACTAGCATCACAATGAATCTCAAACGGTTTGTCAAAGTTCGGTAGGGCTAGAAGTGGTGCGTGCGTGAGCAAGCTCTTAAGTTCATTGAACGCGGTGTCTTGCGAAGGACCCCAAATGAAGGGTGCGTTCTTCTTGCTCAAAGCGTGTAGAGGCATAGCAATGGTGCTAAAGTCCTTCACAAAACGTCGATAGAAACCGGCTAAACCAAGGAAACTACGCACTTGCATGAGATTCTTTGGTTGAGGCCAAGTTTTAATTGCTTCAATTTTAGTTTCATCAACGTGAACACCTTGAGAAGACACGACAAATCCTAGAAAGACAACCTTGTCAACGCCAAAAGTGCATTTCTCCATATTAGCATATAATTGTTGTTTGCGAAGGGCTTGCAAAACTAGTTGGACATGGTCAACATGTTCTGCAAGCGACTTGCTAAAGACGAGAATGTCATCAAAGTAAACCACGACAAAGACACCTATGTAGGGTCTAAGAACAAAGTGCATAAGACGCACGAAAGTGCCGGGTGCTTCGGATAAGCCCATTGGCATAACAAGCCACTCGTATAACCCGAACTTGGTTTTGAAAGCAGTTTTCCACTCATCACCCTCTTGAATGCGAATTTGGTAGTAGCCACTTTTAAGATCAATTTTTGAAAAGATGGTGGCACCACATAGTTCATCAAGCATATCGTCTAAGCGAGGAATAGGGTGACGGTATCTAACGGTGATAGCATTTATCGGACGACAATCGGAACACATGCGAAAAGTTCCGTCTTTCTTAGGCACGAGAATAACGGGAACGGCACAAGGGCTTAGACTTTCACGTACATGACCCTTGTCGATGAGCTTTTGCACTTGCCGTTGTATCTCCTTTGTTTCCTCGGGGTTGACGCGGTAGGGCGCCTTGTTTGGAAGTGGAGCACCGGGTACGAGGTCGATGCGGTGTTCTATCCCTCGAAGTGGAGGTAGACCCGGTGGTAGCTCATTGGGAAAGACGTCCGAGAATTCCTGCAACAAGTTAGACAACACAAAAGGTGGAGGTGGTGAAGTATTAGTAGGTTTGGCTTCCCCTTTGCATAAAAGCACAAGGTGGAAGACGCTCGATGGGTTCTCACACACTTCTCTCATCTCACTTTTGGTGGCAAATAGGACTAGTTGCTTCTTGTCGCTCATCATGGAGGCGCTCATATTTGGCTTGTGGCTATCGCTCTCCTTTTGGTGGCTCACTTTCTCACCATTCTCTCCACGATGGGTGGTAGGTAAAAGCTTGTCGGCGGCTACTTGACTTGGGGTCATTGGTCATAGCACGAATTCCTTGCCCTTCATCTTGAAGTGATAGTGATTTGTCCGTCCATTGTGTGTGACTCCACGATCATATTGCCATGGACGTCCAAGAATAAGGTGGCACACGGACATGGGTATCACATCACATTCGAGAGTGTCCTCGTAGGCGCCAATCTTGAATGAGACTTGCACGGTGTGCTCGACTCGAAGAATTCCGGCGTCGTTGAGCCACTGGACCTTGTAGGGGTGAGGATGCTTCGTCTTGACCAAATGAAGCTTGTCGCATAGCTCTTCGCTTGCCAAGTTGTGATAACTTCCTCCATCGATGATAACCTTGACGGAGCGTCCATTGATGCCGGCCTTCGTATGGAAAATATGACATCGTTGGTCGTCATCTTGTTGATGTTGGAGTGTCAAGACTTTGGAGACAACAAGGTTGGGGCTTGAGTCATTGTCGCAAAACACTTGATTGTCTTCTTCTTCATTGACTTGGCGATGCATAGCGACATGCTCAAGTGCTTCCATCTCATCATCACTCATGGAGTCATAAGATCCGTCGTCGTTGATGATCATGGTGCGAACGGTCTTGCACTCAAATGACTTGTGGCCTCGTCCTTGGCACTTGAAGCATTTGATGGAGCTCGTCTTGTTATTGTCTTCGGTTGGAGTTGGAGTTGAGGAAGCTCTTTGCTTGAAGTTGTTGGTAGAAGGTGGACGACTCGATGTAGTCGCATTCTTGTAGCTTGACTTGTCACCGAAGTTTGTAGAAGGCTTGGTAGAGGTAGTAGGAGTAGCCAAAGTCGTTGAAGCTTGGTTGTAGGAGCCGAAGTTCTTGGAGTTGAACTTGGAGTACTTGTAGTCCTCTTGAACTTGTCGCTCCGCTTTGGTTGCTTGGTGTACTACCTCGAGGAGATTGTTGTATGGTTGGAAGTCCGCAATCTTCTTGATGTGATAGTTGAGTCCATTCAAGAATCTCGCCATAGTTTGCTCGTCATCTTCCGTGATGTTTGCTCGTATCATGGCAATCTCCATCTCCTTGTAGTACTCTTCAACGGACTTGGTACCTTGCTTGAGGAGTTGTAGCTTCTTGAACAAGTCACGATTGTAGTGTGTAGGCACAAAGCGTGCTCTCGTGACTTCCTTCATTTGAGCCCAAGTGGTGATAGGAGGTTCGCCTTTTGCTTCTCTTCTCTCTATGATTTGCTCCCACCAAATGAGAACATAGTCTTGGAACTCAAGTGATGCCATTGCGATCTTCTTCTCTTCATCGAAGTTGTGAAGGCGAAAGATCTTGTCAACCTTCAATGCCCATGAGAGATAGTGTAATGCCCCGGATGTAATACTTTCCCTTTTGGGCTTATAATAAATCTCCGGCTTCATCTATTTTCCATTTCGGGTTCTTTGTCTTTCGGGCTTTCGTCGTTTTGTTGTGTGAGTGTGTGGCTTTCATTCATATCATGTAGACATGTGCATTGCATTGCATTTGTGTTGTGGGTTGCATCCGATTCGTGGCGTTCCTTCCCGTTGTCCGTTTCGTGTTCCGGAGCTCCCTCACGTGTCCGTGACGTCCCGTAGGCCTTCTTTGTTGTTCGGGCGTTTTTCGTTACCGGTGTGCCGTGAGGTTGTGTTGTGTGTTGTTGTTTTGTTGTGTGCTACATGCCTCTCAAATCTCGTCTCGTTTGGACTCCGTTGACTTTTCCCTCCGTTGTCCGTGTGGGTCCGAAGTGCCCTTACTTCGTGTCCCGGGAATACCCCTACTGCTTTCTTTTATCTCCGTCTGGTCCTTTTAATTCATCCCCGCGATCGGATCCGTTGGATCACGATCGTAGGGCTCCTAAACACCCTAGTCTCCTAACCCTAGTCTAAAGACTGCTATATAATAGACCCTAGTCTATTGTGGTTTTCCCCTTCTTCTTCCCCTCTCCACCATTTCGTTTTTTTTCTTTTTCGTTCAGATCCAAATCCAGATCCCGAAGGATCCCTGGGAATCTTCCCCTCCGACCGCACCTCGTTCGAGGCGAGGTCAACGCCGCCGCCGCTGTCGTCGCTCCTTCGATCGAGAGATCGACCGCAGGCCTGCCTCCTCGACCAGTTCGGCCCCTTCACCGCGCCAGCAGCCGATCCGGTCGGGGCCCAGATCGCCGCCGCACACAGCCGCGGCCTCCTCGAGCGCATCGGGTCCGAGGACCACATCCCCTTCGGCCCGTACGTCGCCGCTCTCCCCGCTCCGCGCGTGTGGGCCTCCCCATCGCCGCGGCCCGTTCCTCTCCAGTCGCGCCGGCCCAGGCACCCCGCCTCGCCTCCCTCGCCAGCTCGCCTCCGCTTCGCCCCCTCCACCGGGCCAAGCCAGGCCGGGCCTCCCCGGGCCTCTCCGCACCGGGCTCCACCCCGCGCCGGCTGGGCCTCTCGCCTCCCCGCGGGCTCCGCAGGCGCCAGCTGGGCCGCTCCACCGAGGCCGCCGCCTCCAGGCCGCGTCGCAGCCGCCGCCGTTGCCAGCTGGGCCTCGCCGCAGAGCCCAGCGCTACAGTTCGCGGGCTGCCGCAGTTCGCCTCGCCGCCGCCTCCGCCAGTTCGGCCCGCTCCAGATCTGGGCCAGATCCGCCGCCACCGGCCCGCGTCTCCTTTTTTTTTCCAGATCCCTGAGGTTGTTTTCCCTACTAAGTCTCTGTTTTCTAATCTGAGAGTGCCTACTTTGACCTGCCATAACTTTTACTGTGGTGCTCCGTTTTGCGCGTGTAGCATGTCCAGATGTTCGTGGAGTTGTCCTCTACGTTTTACCTGTTGTAGTCATGCATGTTAGATGTCATCTAGGGCTTTGTTTTGCTGTTGCAAGAGTGTATGATGATATAAACTGCTGCTATGTGTTATTTTTGTGCCACCTTTGACATGTGATATCTTTTAGCTCGTTTGTCCAAACGAGGCAAATGACATGTCCACGTGTTCGTCTCGTCACGAACTACGTGTTGAGTGTGATAGGTTGCATGGTAGATTTATCATTTCCTTGTTATCATCGTTGCAAGATGCCATGTTCATATGTTGTGTTTTTACTTGTTATGAAATGCCATCTTGTTGAGCTCGTTGCAATCGGTGTGTTCACCACATTGATGCATGCTTGTGTGTTTCGGGATCACCGTCATATGTTTTTTTGATGAGGTGCTTACCCTTTGCCATGTTTAGTTTAGATGTGTCTTAAACTTGCTCTTTTGTGTGCTATGATGATATTGCTGTTTTAGGACTTAGTGAAATTTCACTAAGTCTGAAATCTGTTATGTTCCGATGCCATGTTCGTGTGAGGTTCTAGGGAAATGCATGATAGTTTTGGGGTGGATTTTAATTGTTCCATGAAGTATATATTGTTGTCTTTCCATCCATGTCCTCACATGTCCATTTGAGTGCTGTAGCATGTTTATCTTTTGCTCCAAACTTTCAATAAAATTCTGCTGCCAGAATTTTATTTCAAAGTTCAATATGTCCAAGATCATTGCTATTGATCCGTGACTCCGTTTGGGGTGCACTTTGGACCTAGTTGCTGTACATTATATCTAGTTTATGTTCATGTCCTTTGCCATGCTTTTTGGGTGCTGTAGATTAATTATTTTGAGCTCCCAAGTTGCTATGTTGCTGTAATTTGCAGTTTTCGCTCAAATCTTGTTTCGGGCATAACTTTTAGCCCGTAACTCCGATTTCAGCGAATTTTATATCAAACTTGGGTGATTTTCTGTGTAGATTAATAATATCAGGTTGTTATCTTGTTTTGAGGTGTTTTGCTTGAGTGATGTTTTACGTGCTCCATGTGCATCTCTAGTGCATCCATCATGCATACATGTTTTTCGAGTGCGCATTGCATCGTGTTGATTGGTGCTTGGTGTGTTTGTCTTGTTTAGAGCACGAAGTTGAGCACGAGTTTTCCAACGAGGTTGAGCACGAGGTTTCCAACGAGTTTGAGCACGAGGACCCTTCTTTTGATCCGAACGTCTTCTCTTCAGGCAAGATGACCGAACCCCGATAACATTACTATCTTTGTCTATTGCTAGTAGTCTCGATCTATAGTTTTGCCTCGATGCCCATGTTCTTCTTGTCAGCCTCCTACTTGTAACCAATTGCCATGTTTAACCACCCTACCTATGCAAACCGTTGCTTGGCTAAGTACGCTTCGCTCAGCCCTTCTTATAGCGTTGCTAGTTGCAGGTGAAGTGAAGATGCTTGCTCCATGTTGAAGTTTGGTTGGGTTATATCACACTATATAAATGCTTTAACTGAAATCACATATATATTGGCAAGGGTGGAAGGCTAAGCCTTTTGCTTGGTGTTTTGTTCCACTCATGCCGTTAGGATCCGTATAAGCCGGTTTTATGTTCCTTGATTATGCGTTCCTAACACGGTTGGGGTGTATGGGACCCCCTCGATAAACCGCTAAGTGCTAAGTCTTTTCCAGCAAATCCCAACATTGGTACTATTTGCCTAATAACAAACTAAACTTGCATAGGGAGTAATTAACCCTTTTTCTTAATCAACAACCCCGGGCCAGTGCTCCACATGAGTGTTGGTCCGAAACGGGGAGTCTGCGGGGCCACCTCAAGGAAACTCGAGGTTTGGTAAAAACCTGTAGAATCACCCATCCGGTCGTGTCCTGAGACCTAGATACGCGCGGCTACGATCAGGGTGTCGACACACCGGGAGGATTTGCTAGATTAGCCTTACCTTAGTTCGGTTTAACTTGAGCACGGGATTCCGAGGATACTCGGGTCTTCCCACTTTGGAGTTGCGACTCCGCGGATCGTGGGCTTGTAATGGGTCAAGTTGGAACACCCCTGCAGGGTTTGAACTTTCGAAAGCCGTGCCCGCGGTTATGTGGCAGATGGGAGCTTGTTAATTCCGGTTGTAGAAAACTTGACACAATGATACTAATACACTACCAGCGTGTGTTCCGTGACTGTCAATTTCCGAATAGGGATTCGGGAGTTGAACACGGAGGGGTTATGTTTGTGAGCTTGTAGCTAGGATCACTTAGTGATCACTTCTCGCGATGCCTTCTCTTCTCGCTCTCTCTTGCGTAAGTTAGATGCTAGTTGCTGCTGCAGACTCTTTGTTGCTCCTTCACCTCATTTCTTTCTTCAGCCTTTCCCTCACCTAAAGGCTTTGATAGTTCTGTTACCCGGGAACGGGATTGCTGAGTCCTCTGTGGCTCACAGTTACTTCACACACCAGATGCAGGTCTAGCTGTGAGCTATCCAGGTGATGGCACCGAGCTGGATTGGGAGTACGACGAGGAGCGTAGTCGTTACTACGTGCGCTACCCGGACGATCAGTAGTGGAGTCTCTTACTAGGATTCGATCCGCCTGTGGTTGTTTTATTTATCTGAGTTTGGTACTTTGACATTTGGCTTTTGCCCTTAGAGGGTTGTAGTGATCTTATTGTATGATGTTTGAGACTTGTACTATTATTCTGTGACGTGGCGATTGTAAGCCAACTATTTTTAAGTTTACTATCCCCTCTTTTACATGAGTTGTGCAAAGTTTACCAGACTTGAGATCATTCTAGGATGGGTTTATGCCTTTAAGTCGGGCCTCGACCCGTAGGAGGTATAACTCCATCCTGGGCATTACAAGTTGGTATTCAGAGCCTTCTCCGACCTAGGAGCCCCCACTGTTTGATCGAACCGTTGACGGTTGAGTCTAGGCACACACTGAAAACTGTTGAGTCCTATATTATATCGGAGAGTAGGATTTCTTTGCTTCTCATCCCCTTTCTCTCTGGTGAGGACTCCTGACGTCTGCTCTTGTCTCTCCTATCTTCAAAATTTGCACAAATTTTTTTTAGGAATCCCGCGAGTATTCTGGGATTGTTTCGATGTTCTTGTGACAAGGATATTGTTCCCGATGCCTCCTGTTACCGAGGAGTTGAGCTTCGGGGTATCACTGTAACAAGCATATCGCGACAGTACTAAATACTTAAGACGGCCGACATCGAAAATCTCCCCTATACGGCCAGTGGCAAGATAACCCCGACATCACCCAGTACTGGGGAGGTAGTTCGGGAGTATTGCCATAGCTTGTTATAGTGGATGCTTTTCGAAGGTCCGAGGTACACAGTTTCCGAGAAAGACTGGTTATGTGTTGAAGGATGGATACACCTGGATGTAGGTTAGAGTTGATTGCGCGGTGCTTCCCGTGTATCCCCAACACCTGATTGCATAACTGGAATCTTTCGGAAAGCTATAGGTGGGTTTTATCCAGTAGATCGTAGGCATTCTTCCAACGAATGCAGGTTAGTGAGTTCGGGGTTCGACATTGAGTGAAGAGGTTATATGACCGATGTTACTATCAGGAGTTGCATCTTAAAGGGTCCTTGGCTATGCTGATCCGGGGATTGCAAAACCTTTTCGTAACGCGTTCATATGCTTTCAGCACAAAGATGTTAGAACGAAACTCCTCTCTTGTGTTTGTTCTTTTCCGTACCTTGTTGTTTTATTATTTATCCTTTTAATCCCTATGTGGCTTCTCGTGAAGATGATGTTATCAATTAACTAAGAAATTCATTCGTTCCTCTTGTTCGGATGATTTCATTCGTTCTTATTGTTCGAATGATTATTGTGAAGACTTGTTGCAATTCATTCCATTGATTCAGCTTATTCCTTTTGTCAATCAATTGCTGATTCGTGGTCATCTCTTACAGGATGGCTCCGAAAAGGGTTCCGAATGCTAACCCAGAGGGTGAAGAGGTTCCGGAACGTCCTCCTTCACCTCCTCCTCCGCCTGAGGCTTGGAGAGCAATTATGCAGACTACAGCTCAGAACACTCAGTTGATGATGCAGATGATGCAGCAAATGCAAGCTATGCAAGCTAATCAAGCTAATCAGGGCATTCCAATGAACCAAGGCAACTTCTTCCAGCAGCACCATGCTACCCTAAACCAGTTCTTGGCCAACAATCCTAAAGCTTTCAGTTACTGTGTCGACCCTCTTGATGCTGAGGATTGGCTGACCGATATCAAGAAGCATTTTGAGTGCAGTAACGTGAAAGAAGATGACTATGTGAAGTTTGCAGCCTTCCAACTGAAAGATCAAGCAGCTGATTGGTGGCAGCAGTACAAAGACTCAAGGCCGGGTCAAGTGATCTCGTGGGAGAACTTCTGCAGGGATTTCCGCTCGCATCACATTCCTACAAGTGTTATTGAGGGTATGCGTGAGCAATTCCGCAACCTCAAGCAGGGCTCCATGACAGTCTACCAGTATAATGTCAAGTTCCAAAACCTCGCTCGCTATGCAAAGCAAGACATACCTGATGCAAAGAGCAAAATCTATCAGTTCCGTGGAGGTCTCAAAGATGAACTTCAGCTTGCTCTCAC
>LR738709.1:269584049-269617979 GCA_902687465.1 Secale cereale
TGTAATGCCCCGGATGTAATACTTTCCCTTTTGGGCTTATAATAAATCTCCGGCTTCATCTATTTTCCATTTCGGGTTCTTTGTCTTTCGGGCTTTCGTCGTTTTGTTGTGTGAGTGTGTGGCTTTCATTCATATCATGTAGACATGTGCATTGCATTGCATTTGTGTTGTGGGTTGCATCCGATTCGTGGCGTTCCTTCCCGTTGTCCGTTTCGTGTTCCGGAGCTCCCTCACGTGTCCGTGACGTCCCGTAGGCCTTCTTTGTTGTTCGGGCGTTTTTCGTTACCGGTGTGCCGTGAGGTTGTGTTGTGTGTTGTTGTTTTGTTGTGTGCTACATGCCTCTCAAATCTCGTCTCGTTTGGACTCCGTTGACTTTTCCCTCCGTTGTCCGTGTGGGTCCGAAGTGCCCTTACTTCGTGTCCCGGGAATACCCCTACTGCTTTCTTTTATCTCCGTCTGGTCCTTTTAATTCATCCCCGCGATCGGATCCGTTGGATCACGATCGTAGGGCTCCTAAACACCCTAGTCTCCTAACCCTAGTCTAAAGACTGCTATATAATAGACCCTAGTCTATTGTGGTTTTCCCCTTCTTCTTCCCCTCTCCACCATTTCGTTTTTTTTTCTTTTTCGTTCAGATCCAAATCCAGATCCCGAAGGATCCCTGGGAATCTTCCCCTCCGACCGCACCTCGTTCGAGGCGAGGTCAACGCCGCCGCCGCTGTCGTCGCTCCTTCGATCGGGAGATCGACCGCAGGCCTGCCTCCTCGACCAGTTCGGCCCCTTCACCGCGCCAGCAGCCGATCCGGTCGGGGCCCAGATCGCCGCCGCACACAGCCGCGGCCTCCTCGAGCGCATCGGGTCCGAGGACCACATCCCCTTCGGCCCGTACGTCGCCGCTCTCCCCGCTCCGCGCGTGTGGGCCTCCCCATCGCCGCGGCCCGTTCCTCTCCAGTCGCGCCGGCCCAGGCACCCCGCCTCGCCTCCCTCGCCAGCTCGCCTCCGCTTCGCCCCCTCCACCGGGCCAAGCCAGGCCGGGCCTCCCCGGGCCTCTCCGCACCGGGCTCCACCCCGCGCCGGCTGGGCCTCTCGCCTCCCCGCGGGCTCCGCAGGCGCCAGCTGGGCCGCTCCACCGAGGCCGCCGCCTCCAGGCCGCGTCGCAGCCGCCGCCGTTGCCAGCTGGGCCTCGCCGCAGAGCCCAGCGCTACAGTTCGCGGGCTGCCGCAGTTCGCCTCGCCGCCGCCTCCGCCAGTTCGGCCCGCTCCAGATCTGGGCCAGATCCGCCGCCACCGGCCCGCGTCTCCTTTTTTTTTCCAGATCCCTGAGGTTGTTTTCCCTACTAAGTCTCTGTTTTCTAATCTGAGAGTGCCTACTTTGACCTGCCATAACTTTTACTGTGGTGCTCCGTTTTGCGCGTGTAGCATGTCCAGATGTTCGTGGAGTTGTCCTCTACGTTTTACCTGTTGTAGTCATGCATGTTAGATGTCATCTAGGGCTTTGTTTTGCTGTTGCAAGAGTGTATGATGATATAAACTGCTGCTATGTGTTATTTTTGTGCCACCTTTGACATGTGATATCTTTTAGCTCGTTTGTCCAAACGAGGCAAATGACATGTCCACGTGTTCGTCTCGTCACGAACTACGTGTTGAGTGTGATAGGTTGCATGGTAGATTTATCATTTCCTTGTTATCATCGTTGCAAGATGCCATGTTCATATGTTGTGTTTTTACTTGTTATGAAATGCCATCTTGTTGAGCTCGTTGCAATCGGTGTGTTCACCACATTGATGCATGCTTGTGTGTTTCGGGATCACCGTCATATGTTTTTTTGATGAGGTGCTTACCCTTTGCCATGTTTAGTTTAGATGTGTCTTAAACTTGCTCTTTTGTGTGCTATGATGATATTGCTGTTTTAGGACTTAGTGAAATTTCACTAAGTCTGAAATCTGTTATGTTCCGATGCCATGTTCGTGTGAGGTTCTAGGGAAATGCATGATAGTTTTGGGGTGGATTTTAATTGTTCCATGAAGTATATATTGTTGTCTTTCCATCCATGTCCTCACATGTCCATTTGAGTGCTGTAGCATGTTTATCTTTTGCTCCAAACTTTCAATAAAATTCTGCTGCCAGAATTTTATTTCAAAGTTCAATATGTCCAAGATCATTGCTATTGATCCGTGACTCCGTTTGGGGTGCACTTTGGACCTAGTTGCTGTACATTATATCTAGTTTATGTTCATGTCCTTTGCCATGCTTTTTGGGTGCTGTAGATTAATTATTTTGAGCTCCCAAGTTGCTATGTTGCTGTAATTTGCAGTTTTCGCTCAAATCTTGTTTCGGGCATAACTTTTAGCCCGTAACTCCGATTTCAGCGAATTTTATATCAAACTTGGGTGATTTTCTGTGTAGATTAATAATATCAGGTTGTTATCTTGTTTTGAGGTGTTTTGCTTGAGTGATGTTTTACGTGCTCCATGTGCATCTCTAGTGCATCCATCATGCATACATGTTTTTCGAGTGCGCATTGCATCGTGTTGATTGGTGCTTGGTGTGTTTGTCTTGTTTAGAGCACGAAGTTGAGCACGAGTTTTCCAACGAGGTTGAGCACGAGGTTTCCAACGAGTTTGAGCACGAGGACCCTTCTTTTGATCCGAACGTCTTCTCTTCAGGCAAGATGACCGAACCCCGATAACATTACTATCTTTGTCTATTGCTAGTAGTCTCGATCTATAGTTTTGCCTCGATGCCCATGTTCTTCTTGTCAGCCTCCTACTTGTAACCAATTGCCATGTTTAACCACCCTACCTATGCAAACCGTTGCTTGGCTAAGTACGCTTCGCTCAGCCCTTCTTATAGCGTTGCTAGTTGCAGGTGAAGTGAAGATGCTTGCTCCATGTTGAAGTTTGGTTGGGTTATATCACACTATATAAATGCTTTAACTGAAATCACATATATATTGGCAAGGGTGGAAGGCTAAGCCTTTTGCTTGGTGTTTTGTTCCACTCATGCCGTTAGGATCCGTATAAGCCGGTTTTATGTTCCTTGATTATGCGTTCCTAACACGGTTGGGGTGTATGGGACCCCCTCGATAAACCGCTAATTGTTAAGTCTTTTCCAGCAAATCCCAACATTGGTACTATTTGCCTAATAACAAACTAAACTTGCATAGGGAGTAATTAACCCTTTTTCTTAATCAACAACCCCGGGCCAGTGCTCCACATGAGTGTTGGTCCGAAACGGGGAGTCTGCGGGGCCACCTCAAGGAAACTCGAGGTTTGGTAAAAACCTGTAGAATCACCCATCCGGTCGTGTCCTGAGACCTAGATACGCGCGGCTACGATCAGGGTGTCGACACACCGGGAGGATTTGCTGGATTAGCCTTACCTTAGTTCGGTTTAACTTGAGCACGGGATTCCGAGGATACTCGGGTCTTCCCACTTTGGAGTTGCGACTCCGCGGATCGTGGGCTTGTAATGGGTCAAGTTGGAACACCCCTGCAGGGTTTGAACTTTCGAAAGCCGTGCCCGCGGTTATGTGGCAGATGGGAGCTTGTTAATTCCGGTTGTAGAAAACTTGACACAATGATACTAATACACTACCAGCGTGTGTTCCGTGACTGTCAATTTCCGAATAGGGATTCGGGAGTTGAACACGGAGGGGTTATGTTTGTGAGCTTGTAGCTAGGATCACTTAGTGATCACTTCTCGCGATGCCTTCTCTTCTCGCTCTCTCTTGCGTAAGTTAGATGCTAGTTGCTGCTGCAGACTCTTTGTTGCTCCTTCACCTCATTTCTTTCTTCAGCCTTTCCCTCACCTAAAGGCTTTGATAGTTCTGTTACCCGGGAACGGGATTGCTGAGTCCTCTGTGGCTCACAGTTACTTCACACACCAGATGCAGGTCCAGCTGTGAGATATCCAGGTGATGGCACCGAGCTGGATTGGGAGTACGACGAGGAGCGTAGTCGTTACTACGTGCGCTACCCGGACGATCAGTAGTGGAGTCTCTTACTAGGATTCGATCCGCCTGTGGTTGTTTTATTTATCTGAGTTTGGTACTTTGACATTTGGCTTTTGCCCTTAGAGGGTTGTAGTGATCTTATTGTATGATGTTTGAGACTTGTACTGTTATTCTGTGACGTGGCGATTGTAAGCCAACTATTTTTAAGTTTACTATCCCCTCTTTTACATGAGTTGTGCAAAGTTTACCAGACTTGAGATCATTCTAGGATGGGTTTATGCCTTTAAGTCGGGCCTCGACCCGTAGGAGGTATAACTCCATCCTGGGCATTACAGATAGTCTTCGGGATCAATGCTTCCGGAGAACTTTGGCATGGTGAACTTGAGCTTGCCATAGCGATGCTCATCGTTGTTTCCTTGCCTATTGGGAGGGCGATCTCGATTTTGGCGGTTTGCCATATCGTGTTGCTCTTGAGGGTGTAGACGTGCTTGTTGAAGTTGATGTTCTTGTTGGTATTGTTGCTCATGCCGCGCTTGAGGAGGAGGTTCTTCTTGCATTCTTGCTTGATGTCGTCCATGTTGCACCTCATCGCGAATGAGATCCTCTTGTTGACGAGTGTGTCGGTTGCGGGCGGCCACATTGCGATGTGTATCTTGTAATGCTCGTTGCGCCTCCATAGCTTGAACTTCTCGACGTTGTTGTGCTTGGCGGTTAGCCTCGGCATCTTGTTCTTCTTGATATTGACGTGCTCGCTCTTGTTGTTGTTGGCGTAGTCGTTGCCGTTCTTGTGCTTGCTCAAGTGTAGCTTGGTTTTGGCGACGTCGGCTTTCTTGCTCGTCGAATAGCTCTTGTGAACTCTTGTCATGTAGAGGATGTCGATGGTCATGTCGAGCTTGACGTGCGGCTTGACGAAGAGTGTTTGACGTAGGTGTACTTGAGTCTTGCGTGGAGTCGGTGTGTCGACTTGAGCGGCTTCGTCTTTGAGAAGATGTTGAGGAAGAACGTCGGTTGATTATCAATGTCCGGAGCTCATTGTATTGAGTAGTCATGTTGGTGCTGATGAGGTCGAATTGCTCCTTAGTGCTTTGTTGAAATTGGCGCGCGTCCTCGGCGACTTGACCAATGTACTCTCGCATAGATTCACTCTCTTGATGTAGAGCTCGTTGGACACCGAAAAGATGTAGTTTGGTGACGTAGTTGTTCGCTTCTTGAGGATCGTCGAAGATCGGGTTGGAAGATGTACTTGGCCTATCCATCATCACAAGCAAGTATGTGAGTGGGAGAAAGGAGAAGACAATATCAATGTACCTTAACCGAGGTTGAAAATGGATCAATGATCACGCAAGAATGTAACCCGGAAATAGCACTATTGGTATCACTTCGTGTCGATTCTCACACCTACACAAGTAAAGCTTTGAGAGGAGCTTGGTTAGGATGTGGCACAAATTCAATGCAATCGTCAAAATGACTCAATGATGTTGAAAATGGTTCACAATTTGCTCATGCAACAAGTAGATCACTAGCAAAGGTAGCACACGGAACACACGCACGGATAGATAAATGTGGTTGTGCAACCAAGGATGAGCGAAAATGTGGAAAACCATGGAAAATGCTCGTGTTGCACAACACTAGAGAGACGCTAACCGATTGCTTAATAGGTGGATACGCACTTGTGCACGACCTATAAGAGGCAAAACGTAAGGACTATCTATCACGTATGCTATGAGTGTATGATGTGCCGATGCTTGAGCACAAGATGATGTTGCTATGATGTATGATCTCTTTGGATGCAAGGCGTATGATGGTATTGTGTTTTTGCTTTGGTGGCTCTTTTGCTTAAAAGCTTGTGAGCTCTTTCTTTGGGCACATATGCATGCTTCTCGAATCAAGGTAGCTATTGTGTATGCGGAGCACTCTTGTGGCACACGGAGATATGCAAGATACCAAGATGATGTGGTGTTACTCACAATGATGTAGTATGCAATATCTATGACTATCACTAATGTGCACAAGTGTCGTGGCCTGGCAATACTCAAATGGTTAGTCTCAATGGGAAAGCTACGCAAAGATGGTTCATAGGGTGACAATGCAATTGCAAGGTAGAATGAGCGAAGTGTCGTCGATGTTACCGTCCTTGCCGAAGTTGAGCGGTGGTGTTGTCGAAGGCTTGCCGTCCCAAGGTAGCCTAAACATCCAAGGAAACGGTGAAACCACAACTCAAGTATCCACGGCAAAGGTAGACACACTTTCCAAACTCGTAGCGGGTAAACGATGGTGGTTGCGGAAGGTAGGTGGTAGGTAGGTGGTAGCGGAAGGTGGTACGTAACTGAACAAAATCAGCTGCGTCAGGTAATGTCGGACGTCCGGAAGGTACCAGTCGTCCGGTCGGTCAGAAGGGGTCGGACGTCCGGAAGTTGCCGAAAATCCGGTAAAAGTTTCTGTAACGGGGTGCCGGTCGTCCGGTGTTTAGCGGACGTCCGGTGTCGCGAGAGGTGTCGGACGTCCGGTAAACGTCGGTCGTCCGATAGGCTGGGATGTGGTTGGTGGGATCCGTGGCGAAAATGGTCAAACGTGGTCGGATTTGCGGTGGAAAAAGGTGGAAAAGGAGGGGAAATGCTAGATCGACACGTGGCACAGCAAATCCATGGAACAAAGTCAACACAATTTTGCCAAATCAACAGATCACAAAAAAATTTTGGGGCTCTTTTTGTGGAGAATTTTCGAAATTGGGAAGAACAACACAAAAACAAGCTAGAAAACAAAGTGTGGGGCTCCAAAATCGTGATCAACCTTGCTCTTGATACCAAAATGATGTAGGGTGGAACCCTAATCAGCGGATCTTTCACGTTTGGAGGGTGGCACACGATGAGCACGAAGAACACAAGGAGAAAGACAGGGAAAACACAAGAGGAGACACTCAAATCAACACGAAAGTAATCACACAAGCGCTAGATCCACGATACAAAGTGCGATACATGATCCATAGTCAACGATGGTGATACAAGGATAGTCTTCTCCGTGAGGAGGTCTTGGAATCCCGTGGGATCTTCTCCGCGAAGGAGGTCCTGAATCCGTAGTGGATCTTCTCCATAGAGGCGCACCGTCTCGTGGGAGAAATCCACACAAGTCTGAGAAATGAGCTAAACCACAGCTGCCCCGAAAGGAGGGGAGTTAACAGTATATATATTACATAAGTGGTCGCCGTCGTAGCGGACGTCCGTGGGTTACCGGACGTCCGGTGGTTCCGGAGGGACCGGACGTCCGGTAATCCTCGGATTTCCGCTATTTAGCTTCTGTTGCCGATGTCACGGACGTCTGGTGGCTTCCGGTCGTCCGGTCGTCTGGGAGAGGCCGGACGTCCGGTGTTCTCCGGTCGTCCGGTGCCTGGAAGTCGCGGGTCGTCCGGTGCAGGCCGGACGTCCGGTGCCTGTAGCATCTGCAGCCATCCTTCTTCTTGTCTCGTGCACTCGTCGGGCTTGTCGTCTTGACCATTGTGCAGAGCTGTCCCGTGGCCTTCGTCCAAGCACCTGAGTATGCACAAAGTCTCTGATGAAGGTAGAAGCCATGTCTCAAGTGAATCCGAAAGATGTAGAGAGAGGAGCGAAGTCACCTCGGTCTCGAAAGCTCTTGCACGGGCTCTAGTCATTGGTCCTTTGGGCACTTGGTGAGGTGAAGGAGGGTCCATGGGGATGACCTTGGGATGCTCCGCATCAGTACTCATTTCAGAACTCTAAACTTTTACGCCAAAGTAGCTTGCCTGCAGTAGAACTAATCATGTTATTTCTGCTACTTTTGGGTTGTAACTTCATTTTCTGTAACAACTTTTTTGACCCTGATTTTCCGACAATTTAGTAGCACCATTGTTTAATTCCGCCATACTTGAATCCGGTAATTGACTTCTACCATGCAATGATTTCCTAAAACGTTCCTTTGTGTGATACTACCGTTCAGGTAAGTGTTTACATTGTTTATCCACAACAATTTTGACTACTTGGCGCCAAAATCTTCCACCATATAATCTTGCCAACTACTGATAAGGCTGAGTTTATTGTTGATTATATCTTTCTTTGAAATGTAGTTATCTTCTGAAGGGTGTATGACACATAGACAATGCATTACTCTATATTGAAGAGAACACGAATCCTTAATGTACAAGTTTAAATGAGGATATATATGCATATATTTTTCTCTTAGATTGTTCACCCTAATATTTACTTGCTTATGTCAATTGAAATACTGTTGGATTCTACTAAATAGATAATATTGTTTTAGCTGCATGTTTATGCTTAGTTCCTGTGAAGATGGAAAGATATATTTATGTTGTCATTTTGGATCTAAACAAATATTGAGAACGAGAAAAATGCTTGCATGGTAGATATTGTGGTTCCTATTGTTCCTCAATCACTATTTTCTCCAGTTGCCAAAACAATTAATTAAACAGTCTCCATTTCAATAAAATTCTTTCAGGGATTGTGTGAAACAAGTCTGCTTAGCTGAGCTAAAATCCCAGATTGGCCTCTAATCTCCATGTAATTATTTTTATTTTGAATAATTTGCTTGGACGATCATGTATCAGAAAAAAATAAATTTTCATTTTTTTTCTCTTACAAAGGTTATGCATGAGAGGTAGCTACCTATCAATCATGGTTTATATTTGGGGTGTAACTGTGTGCAAGCTGGAAGAAGCACTGGAAATTGAACATAACAAGGGTTATGCACCTTGGTTCTTGGTGAATGCTCCTGGAGACATCATCCTGGCTATTGAATTATCTCAAAAGGCAACAAACAGTTTTTGGGGAGCTGTGTTAAAGTGGCATGTGTAGTTTGCCATAGAGTGTTTGTCACACCAGTTATATGATAATAGACTGGCAGTGATTAGGTCAATACATATGTTATTTTAAGTTTTTAACTTTTGCTACCATCTTTTGTTGGTTCAAGAAGATATATCCTTTTTTGAAAGCTAACCTGTACAAATCAATGTTGATAATTGCGCTTGATTTATGTTGTTCAGATCAAATGTTTGAGAGATTGTTTCCTTTAAGTACTATTGTTTTTTTCAGTTATATATAGGTGCATTTTCCCTAAATTCAAGCAGGTGTACTATTCTATGGGACTCCCTAAATCTGGCAGGTGGAATATTCTGTTTTCAGCAACTATAGCATGTGGGATAGATATGATATGTTTTCTCAATACATAGTTTGCACGGGATGAAAAATCAAGACTATTATGTATAAAGATAAAATTATCAGTTTCTTATAAGTTTTTGGATTATTTAGCAAAACCTACAACAGAGCATAAGACACGAAACCTTCCACGGGCGCGGCGTGCGCCGCGCCTCTTCGGCACTAGTGGACTCTATATAGCCTACAATGCTCTCTATGTAAGATTATTCTTTCATGACATATTGGCATGCATCAGTTGATTTTCCCACACTTAATATTATTCTTGCAGATTATTTTGCCGACATAACATTTCCGAACTCTGGATTGTAACTTTAAAGTTTGGTACCCTATTAAGTTAATAGATTTTTATGGTCAAATAAAAAGGGTTAACGAATTTCCTATTAGTTTTTCTCACAACTATAATTGCTTCCACCTGCATATTCATATCACCCGGTCCCTTTCAGCTTTATCGGTGCACTTCCACTTGGCAATCCTAGCTAATTGCCTGGATTTAACTACTGGTACACAATGAATGTAGCATGCAGATGAAACAAAACAAGGGTTACATAATAATAATTATTATGTTACAAAGTTTCTTTTGACAATATTATCTATACGTTTGATTATTTATGCAAGTCTACGTCAATCTATTAGAAAAAATGACGGGCGCAGCAACGCGCGTCATCATGGTCCGATGATCATCTAAAATAGGTGGTGTGATCAAAGTAGTGGGTAGGTCATCACATGGTGCATTGAAATTGACAAGGCGTTCAACATACTCATGTGGAGGTGGAAGATCAGTACATTTGTCATTACCTTTTATGATCAACTCAGATGATGTAGGCACTCTCGATGGTGGTGTGTCACATGGTGAAGGTGATGTAGTACTTACAACAACGGATGTGGTTGTCATGGTATGCCTAGTACTCAAACTATGCCCAGTGACTTGCTGAAGCAGCAGCACTACGCCGAGCAATATATTTAGCAAGAGATATGCATTTTCGATCAGTGATCTTTGCTTCTAACTGCCTTTCGCTGGTGCAACGCCTAACCTGTGATATCAGTGACCGATCTTGTGTGGGAGTTGTGGCGACGGACATCAAATACGTTGCTATCATCTTCGACTCTGCTATCTTCAAGGACGTTCGTCGACAGTTTAATGTCCCTTGTTATGTTTTAGCTAAATCTTGTGTGAACTCTAGTGCTCCATGTGTTTTTTCTTTTGCTCTGGATTGCATCTGGGGTCCTTGTTTACAATTTTTGCTTAATTATATTATTAATGTAATGTTGATGTTCTCAAAAAAATATTTTGTTGCTTAACAGACAACGCTAACGTTCACACGTGTGATGGAAGTGAAACCCGCCCACACGCATTATATAACACACAGACTACGCCACGTCACTGCATGCATGTGGAAATCTTTTTGAATTTTCAGTTTTTAAAATGATTTTTCTCTTAAATGAAAAATTCGATTGAAAATCCGTTTTCATCATTAAATCCATCGCGACGAGATCTTTGAAACTAGATCTCATATCAATATGTTTCGATGACCTTTTTTCGGGTTAAAAGTTGGCACGTCTATTGCACATGAATTGCCATGGTGTTTACACTGAAATTGCCATGATAGATTTCAGATATTTTCTTTTACATGTAAAAGTAAATTTTGACATATTATAAAACAAGGAATTAAGAAACTAGACTTGCCATGAACCATAAACTGAAATTGCCATGATACTTGCACTTAAAATTGCCATGGTTCATACTAAAAATAATTTTCATGGTCAAAGTACACGAATTGCCATCATCAAAATACTACAATTGCCATGCACTACAAACTAAAATTGCCACATGACAACTTTAGTTTAAGCACTATGACAACTACAGTGCAAAGATCATGGCAACTTTTGGGCAAAAGAAAAAATCGTCGAAGCATATGAACACAGGGTCTAGTTTTGAACATCTCGTTGAGACATATTTAATGGTGAAAAAGGGGTTATAATTAGATTTTTAATTAGAAGATAAAATATTTTTAAGCCGAAAACCAAAAAGATTCCTACTGATGTCATCTATTCATATGTGACAAAATGAGTGGTATTGAAGACATGTGGGCAATGTGCAAGATGCCACACGTGTAGACGTTAGTTTTTCCTTAATAAAGTGCCAACGTTCTCAAAAAAAAAAAAATCAAGGCCGGCCCTGCTATCTGCTGATTGTATAATAATTGCCTTCTTGGTAAGCACAAAAATCAGGACATGGAAAAGGTAAGACCTGCACTATAGAGAAAGGCTTCTGATATCACGCTGCTGATCAGCAATCCCTTTCGCTAACCGCGAGGGCAGTGGGAGCAACTCAACTGGAGCTCCTGTGGAGGGTGCGCTTGTAAATTTTGGGTTAAACCACCTTCTTAATGTGAGGCCGTTGATCCTCATCCTCCCGTGGGATTCCTCGCCTTGATATTTAATTCCTAATCTTCTCAGCAGGGAGCCAACTGCTTGCCCAACTCTGTATGTCACAATCCAAATCAGTCTCTTCAAATTTATTGGATATAAATGTATGGCACAAAAGAGAAATTCTATTTGACTCAGTAGATTAAGATAAGTAAACTGCTCCCTCTGTGTAAACTAATATAAGACCTTTTGGATCACTATTTTATACTGATCTAAAAGGTCTTATATTAGTTTATAGAGGGAGTAGATGTTAGCATAGTAGATAATTATTAAATGAAAATATCTGAATATATAGGACAAGTATTCAAGAAATTAAATGTGATTTTCACCTTCCAGCAAGTTTAAGTGTTTTCTCCCTTTCATCGAGATCAACTTGTTTCTTTTCTGTGGGTAATAGAATTGTAACATTTGGTAACCTTGCACCTGCATGTCATAACGTGTAATTAGAACTAAAGGAGCAAGATGTGAATTACACTATATTTTTTCTTTTGAGTTTTCTTCTGTTTGCACATGGAAATCACACTACTATTTGGTAGTTACTTGGAGGGTTCCTCCTAGAACTAGAAACTGGTGATTAATAGTACAAAGTTTATCAATAAGTTGGAAGTTCCTTATAATTCCCTAGATAGATTTGATTCAGCACAAGTCATCAAAGCCGCAGCAACTCGGAACCAGCCAAAAAGATTGGGATAAATTGGACTATGTCAGAATAAATATCTTACTTTACCAATAATGTTGTGTAAAACAGTTTCAGAATCTACATATCTGCTTTGGCCGATTTAACAGCAAATATTAGAAATATAATGCGTATTTATTATTCTTCAAACAGTTCTACAACAAATTTACTGTAGACGAAGTAAACTATTTTAGGCATCAAAGAATACTTTCAGATTCACCTGCAGCTAGTCGATGCTTCAAAGACTTCAATGTCGATAGAAGAGAAACCTGACAAAAGTGAAGTATAAGTATCTACTACTCCCTCCGTTCCCAAATATTTGTCTTTCTAGAGATTTCAAATAGATTACAACATACGGATGCATGTAGACATATTTTAGAGTGTAGATTCACTCATTTTGCTCCGTATGTAGTCACTTGTTGAAATCTCTAGAAAGACAAATATTTAGAAACGGAGGGAGTATATATTAGCTCTACTACTCCTATAAAAGACTCAGTTGGTGATGTGGTGTGTCTGTCATCCATCATTTCTAACCATTAGATCAACATCTAACGACTGTGAGGTAAGTTGTGGCCTTTTTGCAACAATAGCCCATTTCCCTGCTCCAATTTGCAGAAAACCCCTTAGTATATTGAAACCAACTACATCCCTCCCTCACCTCATCGAAACAGCCCGATGAATATATCTTGAGTGAAACATAATACTTTTAGTAATACTCCTATATGTATATCAAAATTACAGTGTTTTCTTTCAAGTTTATGAACATGTATTATTTTACTTTGGATCCGTTGTAATGCACGGACACATTGCTAATATAGGTAAAATATCTGGGGCACCTAGGTGCGTGGGCACCCGGAGTGATGTGTCCACTGTTGCTTTAGGAAAAATTGATCAAGCTACAGATTCAAATATTTTAATGGTGGGTACAATTGCACTCGAAATACAATCATCAGAACACAAGCTAGATGAGATTGAACCTAATTTTACGACTCCACGGTGTCGGGTTATGGTTGGATCATTATCATTCAAGTCTGATCGGAGTTGAGGCGTCCAAGAGCAACACATCAGGTCATGTACGTTCAAATTCCTGATGTGATATACGTCGAGCTAAATCAAGGCACTAACGTCCAAGATAAATCAACAAGGATCAGGAAGCTAGATTATGTGTCGTGTCCTATATTAAGTAATACTAGTTGGTACATGAGAGTTTTCTTTTAAGGTTTAGAAATAGGAAGTCAAGTTGAATTAGGAAAGGATACTAGTTTAGATCGGTTCGGGTCAGGTTTGTTAGAGTTATAATATAAGTCATGTACCCCTTTGTATTTATCCCGTTATATAAGGGGTTTCCTGCATATGTTCCACATGTACATGTATATATATATCGGCCTATGGCCTCATGGAAACATAAGTTGCTTTCCTAACATGGTATTAGAGCTTTAGGTTTTTTTTCTGCACGCGCAACTCGTGCTCCTATCGATCCCGACGCCCAGCGGATCTCCTCGATCTCGATCTTATTCTCCCGTCGAAGCCTCCGCTCGCCTCGATCCCGCCAGGTCGCTCGCCTCGATACCGCCAGGCCGCTCGCCTCGACCGCCAGGCCGCTCGCCTCGACCGGCTCAGGGCATCCCGTCGCTGGCCCGTGAAGCCCGTTCAGTCTCCGCTCGATCGTCCAGTTGATCGTTACCGATCGCATCAAGGCCGCTCGCCTCGACCTCGCAAGGCCGCTCGCCTCGACCGGCTCAGGGCATCCCGTCGCTGGCCCGTGAAGCCCGTTCAGTCTCCGCTCGATCGTCCAGTTGATCGTTACCGATCGCATCGGCCGGTTTCGCTTGCCAGCCCGTGCGCCTGTTCTGCAGCCGCTCGCTCGATCGCACAGCGCCCTGCCGCTCCCGTCGCCTGATCGATTTTTCTGTCAACAGCCGCCCAGGGTGACCGATCGGTTCCCGTCTGTTTCAAAAAAGAAAAAAAAAGAGAAAAAAAAATGTCTGCTGCATCAGGCTATGTTTCTATCCCTCGCTGTCCGGTGATCTTCGATGGTACTAACTACACTGAGTTCACTGGCTTCATGCGCATTCACATGCGTGGCATCCGTCTCTGGGGTGTTCTTTCTGGCGAGGTCTGCTGTCCGCCCTGTCCGGTTCCTCCGGTGGCTCCTATTCCGCCGACTCCACCGGTTCTTCCTGCGGATGCTAATCAGGCCGCCAAGGATGCGGCTAAGCTCGCTGCTGAGACTGTTGATCGTGCTTATGATGAGAGGGTTTTGGCTTATGAGGAGGCTCTTCAGACGTATCATGGTGCTCTGTCTGTCTACACCCAGTGGCTTGATGATGATGCTAAAGCTGCAGCTGTTCTCACTGCGAGTGTTCTGCCCCAGTTTGCTTCTGAGTTTCTGGGTCTTCCTACTGTATTTGAGATGTGGACCCGTCTTCGTCAGCGCTATGAGCCCTCTGGTGATGCCTTGTACCTTTCTGTGGTTCGTCAGGAGCATGCTCTTCAGCAGGGTGACTCTACTGTTGATGACTTCTATGCACAGAGTTCTGCTATCTGGCGCCAGCTTGATTCTCTCCGCACTGCTGGTTGTCGTACTTGTCCCTGTTGCCAGGCTGTCCAGGCCAACTTGGAGTTTCATCGCGTCACCGTTATGTCACCTCCGACAGTGCCTACATCATCTGAGTTGATCATAAGAGGTAATGACAAAGGTACCGATCTTCCACCTCCACATGAGTATGGTGAATGCCTTGTCAATTTAAATGAACCATGCGATGAGCTATCCACTACTTTGATCACACCAACTATTTTAGAGGAATATGTTCGTGATTTGACTTTGCCATGCGATCAATCAATTGTGAGTGAACCAATTGAATTAACTATTGATGCGAAAGAACCATTTGAATCAGGGAATAAATCAGATTTGGATCAAATACGTGTGAAAATAGTTGTGCCTATGTTTAATCATTTTGATATGACCTCTAATCTTGGTGATGGTTCATCAAGGTTGGGATGGTTTAATGATGAGCATTGCCAATCTTTTGTAACGATTAAGAGCCTCACTTATATGTGCAAATTGAGTTGCAATATTTTCATGCCTTCTACTTCTTGTGATAATATTTTGGCGTTATATTTTATGAACTACGAAAGTTACTCATCTATACATGTGTCATATGTGCGAAAATTAAGGGAAGTAAAAATGTATGACATATACATATACAACATGTACACCTTGTCTATTTTCTTACCCACATTTCAGATTAAGCAACGCCGAGGACGGCTTTATTTTCAAAAAAGGGAGGATGATGAGGACATGACTACCTTGGATACAACCAAAAATATTGCATACATGTATATTTGTGAGGTGATTTCTAATGCAAACTATGCAACAATTTATTTATGTTATCCAGAACAAAAATACTTCACAGACTTTTGTGCCATGTCTAATTCCAGGTGCATGGGACATTTGTACAATTCACATATGAAGATAAGGGAAAAAGAGAAGTTTAGGGGCTGTTCAAGAAGTTCTCTCACGTCACTTTTGGGCCAAGAGAAGATAGAGTCCAAGTCTCTCACGTTCTGCATCCAGATTCGGACTGCACAGACATACCTGACTCAAAACGGCAAGAACTCCTTCATACGGACTCCGAATTGGGTGATTCTTTTTTTGTTGGAAACTAGATTTCATACACTTTCCAACCCAATTAGAATCACCTTCAAATTCGTCCGGAGCATTGAGATCTCGACGAAACAATCTGACGCTGCAGCAGAATCCGAGTCAAACTACAAGTCCAAAGGTGTTACATCACCTCCACTTGGGCCCATGAGCCTTGTACGACCTAGGGTTAGTTTTAGGCTGCCTTGGGACGTCCTTCCACCTCCTTGGCCGCCACCCCTTGCTCCTATATAAGTAGATCCATCTAGTAGCTTTTTCTTAGGGTTTTGTTTAGATTAAAAGTTCGCCATAGCTGCAACTTCGCGTACTTCGTTTGTGTTCAACGACCAGACCAAGGCGTCACAGAACCCCACCTTGATCAATAAAGCTTTTCCTCTTATATTCGCAATATCCAGATTGCAATCTTAGTTTCTTGCTTGTTCTTCGTTTGCCTGCAGGAAACAGACCTTCGTGGTCAGGTTGATCGTGCTCCGGCGTGGTCAACAACCTCTCGGAGTTGGTTTAGCGATTGCTAAGGCGCGACGTCCTCGCACGTTCGTAGTCGGATCGTCAAAGTCGACTTCCTCCAAAACGATAACCACCATCTCATCGAAAGACGGGACACCTTTGCCTCTATCATCCTGTCTAGGCTTCGTAAGGAGTTTGAGCCCCGGCGTGCTCAGTTGTTTGCTCGTGGCCGTATTTCTCTCATGGAGGCCCTTTCTGAGATTCGTGCTGAGGAGACTCGCTTACGTGGTGCTGGTTTGCTGGAGGTTCCCTCTGTGTTCGCTACTCGGTCTTCTTCCACGCCACCTGCTGCACCGGCTCCGTTTCGCTCCAGTGCTCCGCCACTCTTGCCCACTCCTTCTGATGGCTCAGGTCGCCCCCGTCCACATTGTGACTACTGCAACAATGATGGTCATATTGAGTCCCATTGCTACAAGAAGAAGAAACACTTGCGCAAGGCACGACCATCATCTTCAGGGACTTCGTCATCTACCTCGACAGCTTCAGCCATTGCTTTGACTGAGCAGGATATTCTGAGACTTAAGCGTCTGCTTGCGGCTTCAGGTTCTTCCTCGACGGGTACTGCTGGTTCTGTGACTGATGCTTCCCGTGCTGAGCAACCGCCCTCTACACAGTCAGGTACATCCCCATGGGTTCTGGATTCTGGAGCTTCTTTTCATATGTCTTCTCATTCTTCCACTTTGTCCTCTCTTCGATTGCTAGATTCTCCTGTTCATGTCTTCACTGCTGATGGTACTCCACTTTCTGTTGCTAGTAGAGGCAATCTTTCCACTCCTTCTTATTCTGTTCCTGATGTTGCTCATGTTCCTCGACTTACCATGAATCTGTTTTCTGCTGGTCAACTTACTGATTCTGGTTGTCGCGTCATCCTTGATGCTGACTCTTGTTCTGTTCAGGACCGTCGCACGCACACTCTGGTTGGGGCTGGCCCTCGGCGCCGTGATTCTCAGGGTCTTTGGGAGTTGGACTGGCTTCATGTTCCTTCCGCTGCCACCATCGCCAGTTCTTCCGCTTCTGTCGCCTCCGTTACTGGTTCTTTCCAGCAGTGGCATCATCGACTTGGTCATCTGTGTGGTTCTCGTTTGTCTTCTTTAGTTCGTCGAGGTCTTCTGGGGTCTGTCTCAGGAGATGTCTCTTTAGAGTGTCAGGGTTGCCGTCTTGGCAAGCAGGTTCAGTTATCATATCCACATAGTGAGTCAGTGTCTAAGCGTCCTTTCGATTTAGTCCATTCTGATGTATGGGGTCCAGCCCCTTTCGCTTCAAAAGGTGGTCATAAATACTATATTATTTTCATAGATGATTTCTCTCGTTACACATGGCTTTATTTCATGACTTCTCGTAGTGAGGTGTTGTCTATTTATAAGCGTTTTGCTGCCATGATTCATACTCAGTTCTCTTCTCCCATTCGTGTTTTTCGTGCTGACTCCGCTGGCGAGTATATCTCTAAGATGTTGCGTGGTATTCTTGCTGAGCAAGGGACTCTCTCTCAATTCTCTTGTCCTGGTGCTCATGCTCAGAATGGTGTGGCTGAGCGAAAGCATCGACATCTTCTTGAGACGGCTCGTGCATTGATGATTGCTGCATCTCTCCCGCCTCATTTTTGGGCTGAGGCCGTCTCCACATCCACCTATCTTATCAATATACAGCCGTCCGCTGCTCTACAGGGTGGTGTTCCTTTCGAGCGACTTTTGGATCGTTCTCCCGATTATTCGATGCTTCGCTCGTTTGGTTGTGTTTGCTATGTTCTTCTTGCCCCTCGCGAACGCACCAAACTGACAGCTCAGTCCGTTGAGTGTGTCTTCCTAGGTTACAGTGATGAGCATAAGGGCTATCGTTGTTGGGATCCTATCGGTCGTCGGATGCGTATCTCTCGAGACGTGACTTTTGATGAGTCTCATCCCTTCTACCCACGCCCATCCTCCTCGACTTTTTCAGTGCAGGATATCTCTTTCCTCACTTTTCCTGACTCTCCTATCACATCTGTCAAGCCTGCACCTCTCCGTTCCACTTCCTCTGCTTCTTCCCCTCTAGTTGATTTACAGCCACCATCCTCCCCGGTCTCCTCTCCTAGCATGTCACAGGGTTCTCCACCTTCATCTCCGGTGACTTCCTCCCCGGTCTCCTCTCCTCACATGTCACCGGATTCCCCACCTTCATCTCCGGTGACTTCTTCGTCGTCACCCCCCGATTCTACCTTGGCGATTCCTCCTTCTATTATTCCATCCTTTCCTCAGCATTACACTCGTCGTCCCCGGCCTGTTGATGCCTCTGTGGATGAGTCGTCATCCTCCTCTCAGCCTACTTATGGCTTGCGTTCTCGTCCTCGTCCGCCTGTTGATCGCTTTGGATTTCCCACCGCTGGTGCTGCTGTTCTTGAGCCGACTTCTTACCGTCAGGCTGTTGTTCATCCTGAATGGCAATTTGCGATGGCAGAGGAGATTGCTGCTCTTGAACGCACTGGTACCTGGGATCTTGTTTCTCTTCCTCCCGGAGTCCGTCCGATTACTTGTAAGTGGGTCTACAAGGTTAAGACTCGCTCCAATGGTTCTCTTGAGCGTCACAAAGCTCGTCTTGTGGCTCGTGGTTTTCAGCAGGAGCATGGTCGTGATTATGATGAGACTTTTGCTCCTGTGGCCCATATGACCACTGTTCGTACACTTCTTGCAGTTGCCTCTGCACGCCACTGGTCTATATCTCAGCTTGATGTTAAGAATGCCTTTCTTAATGGTGAGCTGCGTGAGGAGGTGTACATGCAGCCACCACCTGGGTATTCTGTTCCTGATGGCATGGTATGTCGTCTTCGTCGCTCTCTCTATGGCCTTAAGCAAGCCCCCCGTGCGTGGTTTGAGCGTTTTGCCTCTGTGATCACTGCTGCTGGTTTTTCAGCAAGTGCTCATGATCCAGCGTTGTTTATTCACCTTTCTTCTCGTGGTCGGACTCTTCTTCTACTCTATGTTGATGACATGGTCATCACGGGGGATGACCCCGAGTATATTGCCTTTGTAAAGGCCCGTCTTAGTGAGCAGTTCCTTATGTCTGATCTTGGACCTCTTCGCTACTTCCTTGGGATTGAAGTCTCTTCTACCTCTGATGGCTTCTTTATATCCCAGGAAAAGTATATCCAGGATCTTCTTGCTCGTGCTGCTCTTACTGACGAGCGCACTGTTGAGACTCCTATGGAGCTCAATGTTCACCTCCGTGCTACTGATGGTGATCCTCTCCCTGACCCGACGCGATATCGTCATCTTGTTGGCAGTCTTGTCTATCTAGCTGTCACTCGTCCGGACATCTCTTATCCGGTTCATATTCTGAGTCAGTTTGTCTCTGCTCCCACATCGGTTCACTATAGTCATCTCCTTCGTGTTCTCCGATATCTTCGAGGCACGATCTCTCACCGTCTCTTCTTTCCTAGCTCCAGTTCTTTACAGCTTCAGGCCTATTCGGATGCTACGTGGGCTAGTGATCCTTCGGATCGCCGTTCACTTTCTGCTTACTGTGTTTTTCTTGGTGGTTCTCTCATTGCCTGGAAGACGAAGAAACAGCTTGCAGTTTCCCGTTCGAGTGCCGAGGCTGAGTTGCGAGCAATGGCTCTTTTGACGGCAGAGGTGACTTGGTTACAGTGGTTACTTCAGGACTTTGGTGTTTCTGTCACTACTCCGACTCAGCTCTTATCTGACAGTACAGGTGCTATCAGCATTGCACGCGATCCGGTGAAACATGAGCTCACCAAGCATATTGGTGTTGATGCTTTCTATGTGCGTGCTGCTGTGCAGGATCAGGTTATTGCTCTTCAGTATGTGCCTTCCGAGTTACAGTTGGCGGATTTCCTGACGAAGGCCCAGACTAGAGCACAACATGGCTTTTATCTCTCCAAACTCAGTGTTGTTCCTCCACCATGAGTTTGAGGGGGGGTGTTAGAGTTATAATATAAGTCATGTACCCCTTTGTATTTATCCCGTTGTATAAGGGGTTTCCTGCATATGTTCCACCTGTACATGTATATATATATCGGCCTATGGCCTCATGGAAACATAAGTTGCTTTCCTAACAAGGTTGACGTCGCCTATAAAACAGGCTGGCTTCGGCCAACGTAGACTGGAGTTTTTGGTTTTGGTCGTGAGATTTTGTATCGTTCGTGAGTTGAATAAAAAATTGTATCGTTCGTGAGTTGAATAAAAAAGTCAGAAAACGTGCCGGGTTGTGGGACACCAAATATCGTCTATGTTGCTGATCCGTGAGGATTTTGATGCTGTTGCGCCTGGAGTCGATCTAATCTACTCGACGTAAGTTTTTGATCTTACGGTCTTGCATCTTTGCTCAACTGGAATTTCTTGTCGCTGCTTCTAGTATCGTGAAAGGTCAGGCCGATGAACGACTCATCATCTAGTCGAGTCGTCATCAAGTGGTATTCAGAGCTAAGGTTGTTCACGATACTGCGTTGATCAAGATGTTAACCTCGGTCAACAAGGATGGCGAGGCTGCTGCTGATTCTGAGGAAATTGTACGTCCAGTGTACGCGAATGATATTCCTCAAAATATCCGGGATGGTTTTAACCACACATGCAACTACTTCAAGCAATACCATGACGCGCTCGAGGAGAAGCTTGGCAAGAGGATTGATGTTCTGATCGCCCGGTTCGACGCTTGGCGGACACCATCAATACGCCGACGACTAATTCTGCACCACTACAGGCTGCTCCGGTTGCTCCCCTGTGTTATGCACTAGCGGCTCGTGGCGGACATGCCATCGTACATGATCGTCGTTTGGCGGCACAACCACATGCTGGAGATGATGGCCTTGATGACGGTGTTGATCATGAGGCGAGGTACGCGCCGCAACGGCGACACTTTGAGCCCCGTCCTGAAGCTGCTGCTCGTGGCGGAGCGCATGACCATGTCGGTCAAGCTGTGCGGGTTCCTTTGGATGATGGAATTGGCCGCATAAAAATTTCAATTCCACCATTCTCCGGCAAGTGCGAACCAGAAGGCTATTTGGAGTGGGAGATGCGTGTTGATCAAAATTTTGACGCTCATCATTATAGCGAAGAGAAGAAAGTTCAGCTTGCTGGAATTGAGTTCACCGGTTACGCGCTAATTTGGTGGAATCAAATTTTTCGTTCAAGACATCGCCTGACAACTTGGCGAGGGATGAAAGAATTCATGAGACGATGTTTTGTTCCTGAGCACTATAAAAGAGATCTGTACAATAAGCTACAGCGGCTCTCTCAAGGTAATATGAGTGTTCTTGAATATTACAAGGAGATGGAATTGCTTATGATATGTACAGGAACAACGGAGAATCCGGAGGCGACCATGGCGCGTTTCTTTAACGGGTTGAACATAGAGGTGCATGATCGTGTAGAGATGATGGTTTATTATAACATACAAGGTCTTGTGCACCAAGGTGTGCGTGCAGAGCAGCAAATTAAGCGACGCCAAACCAATGCCTTTCCCAGCACCACTTCTAACTCATGGCGACGTCCTCAACAGAATTCCAATGAAGGTGGCACCAGTTCCAAGATGGTGTCACCAAATCGATCTAATGGTTTAGTGCAGAAGGATGTTTCAAAAACTGAGGCATTGAGAGTTGATTCGAGTGCACAGTACATCGCGCGCACTAGTGAAATAGACTGTTTCAAGTGTGGAGGCCGGGGGCATATGAGGCGTGAATGTCCTAACGAGAAGAGTGTTGCTCACAAGAGATGGATATGCATCCGCTAGTGATGAAGAGGCGGCTTCTGACACTTCTAGTAAAAAATCTGGAGAAGCTGTAAGGGTGATCGCGAGTTTTGAAGCCGCGGAATCATACCCGTCATTGATGGTGCAGAGAGTGCAAGAGGATCGCATTGAGGACAAGGGACAACGTTGGAATATTTTTCAAACTCAATGCAAAATAAACAACACCAATTGTAAGTTGATCATAGATGGAGGAAGCTACACCAACGCGGTCAGCAAGGACTTAGTGGATGCTTTAGCATTGCCTACTTGGAAGCACCCACAACCACACTGTGTTGAATGGTTATATCAGTCGGGCAAATTGAAAGTTACTCACAAGGTTCGACTCAGTTTTTCTGTTGACGAGTATACCGATATGATTTGTGATGTTTTACCGATGGATGCACGCCAGTTATTGTTGGGGAGACCGTGGCAATATGACCGTCGTGCCACACATGAAGACCGGTCCAACACATACTCCTTTTGGGATGCTGGAAGACGATGTGTGCTACGACCGATGTTTGCGGGAGAAATCAAGGTGGGTGCAAATGTTTTCCCGAAAAAGAAGTGATGCGGAGCATCCTTCATTCATCCCCATGTACACCATTTGGACGCAAGGTGATCCCGTTTCTCGATGCTTCCCCTTTCTTTTCTCCCGAGACATGGATGCTACTTTAAGCGTGGACCTTGTGCATGCTCAGGAACACCCAAGGAGACCATGGAGAACCCAAGGACCAAGGCCAAGTGTGCGCGGGAGAGACGGAAGAAGGGCCAGCACCTACAGGCCCCGGACATCCGGCCCCCAGGCCCGGACATCCGGCGCCCCTTCACAGAAGCAAGCCCCGCCAGCCCGGACATCCGGCCCCATGCCCCGGACATCCGGCTCGTCCCGAAGACCCGGACATCCGGCCCCTTCGCCGGAAATCCGGCCCTTGTCACAGAAGGCAACCGAAGCCGGCCACGCTCAGCCCGGACATCCGGCTAGAGGCCCGGACATCCGGCTCCTCGCGAGCCGCCGGACATCCGGCACCTGCCTGCGCGCAGAGACGGGCCTGAGGCCCATGTATCCCTCTCCCACTTACCCCTTCGTGGACCTAGACTATATATACTCCTCAACCTCCTCCTAGTTAGGGTTAGCTTAGGTTTAGCTCATTTGAGACAGAGCTTTGCTCATCCACTAGTGGTTCATCTCCTTGGGAGTGACTGCGGCCCCTCCACGGAGACGATCCACACGGATTCAAGACCTCTGCGGAGAAGATCCTACGGGATACCAAGACCTCCTCACGGAGAAGACTATCGCTACTTGTATCGTCCGTTGTTGACCGTGGATCGTGTACCTCTTTGTGTTTCGAGGATCTAGCATATGTGTGACTTGTTCTTGTTGGTTTGAGTGATTCTCTCGTGTTTCCCCTCGTGTTCCCTCTCGTGTTCTTCGTGTTCTTCGTGGGATCCCCTCCATTTCGTGAAAGATCGGTCATCAAGGGTTCCACCCTACATCAAGAAGGTTATCAAATCCACGGCAAAATCGAGGACGGTTTTGTTTCAAGAGGAGGGGATGACGTGTCCACTGTTGCTTTAGGAAAAACTAATCAAGCCACAAATTCTAATATTTTAATGGTGGGTACAATTGCACTTGAAATACAATCATCAGTGTTGAGTATAAGGATTATTAGGAAGTATAGGATAGACTAGGATTTGGTCCTGCCTTGTCTTGTACTCCAAATTGGTCTTTGTAGTCTTATATATATGTCCACGAGGCCCAAGCAATAAAACAACTATTCCACCAAACCTCTCTCTTACTTCTA
Organism: Secale cereale; assembly: GCA_902687465.1. Lineage (NCBI taxonomy): Eukaryota > Viridiplantae > Streptophyta > Magnoliopsida > Poales > Poaceae > Secale > Secale cereale. The sequence continues at coordinate 269,607,980 of LR738709.1, forward strand.
ACATGGTATCAGCCTAATCGATCATAAACCCTAGTCGCCGCCGCCTCTTCCGCACCCGCGCGCCGCCCCTGGGGCGGTCGGCCTCCATGACTGCCACCGGGGGCCGCGCCGCCCGTACCTAGGGTTCGTCCGCCGGTCGAGTTGACCGGCTGCCCTAGAGAGTCTTTTTCCCGATCCCTTGATCCGGGTTTTTTTATCTCTCTCGCCGGTCGCCTTGATCGGCGGTTTCTTTTTGGTTTTCCGAGCTCAGATCAGTTTGTGTCGCCCACCGCCGCCGTCGACACCCACGCGCCTCTACTCCGACACCGGCGCGACTGGCAGGCTCCTTCATCGACCCGGCGGCCTCGCATGACAGGCGGCCCCTCAAGGCCGTCGTACGCGCGCCGGCCTGCCCGTCACCCTGCGCCGACCGTCATCGCCCTGCTACGATCGAGACACCTGCATCGCCTCCACCCGGCGGCCTCGCACCGTGCGGCGGCCAATCATAGCCGCCGCTCGCGTGCCGGCCCGCAAATCGATCCACGCCACCCGTCTCCATCGCGTCTACACGACGGCCCTGCGGGTTGCCTCGCCGGCCTCGTCCTCGGCTTTGTCGGGCCGGCTACGTCAGGCTCGTCAGCTGCCTCAGCTCAGGCGCCGCTGCTATGCTGGTCGCTTGGGCCTCCCAGCCCGGGCGCCGGCGCCACTTTGGTAGCCTGGGCGCCGGTGCTGACGCGTTCGCCCGCAAGACGTCCCACGCCGTCCATCATCGCCGGCTTCATCTAGGACTCCGCCGTCACCCCGCCTCCACCGAGCGGCGTTCCCGACCTCGCACGCGATCGGATTGATCACCCGCCCGCCGCCGCGATCCGCCTCATCTACGCCGTCTGACTGACCTAGCCCGTCGATTGCGCGCGCCTTCGCAGGCCCCATGAAGACCGCCCTGAGTTCAGCGCGCTCCTCCACCGATCGAGCATCGGGTTGCCGCTGTGTCGCCCCGCCGGGCCGCGGCGTCGCTGCCCTGTGGTTCTCTCCGCGACTTCACCGACCGCGTCACCACTGTGTCGCCCCTTCGGGCCGTAGTGCCGCGGTCCGCGGTCCACCGCCGCCCCGAGGCGTCCGCTCCAGGCCGTCCTCGTGGTTGCGCCGACCCTCGCGCCGCCGCTGCGTCGCCCCGTCGGGCCGTAGCGAGCGTGACACGTGATCCACACCGCCGCTCGAGGCCGTTCCCACGGTTGCACTGACCCGCCCTCCGCCACTGCGCCGCCCCTTCGGGTCGTCGCGCCGTGGCCCGCGGTCCCTGCAACCGCCCCGAGGTCTTCCACCGTCGCCCTGACCTGCCCGCCGCCGCTGCGTCGCCCCTTCGGGCCGTAGCGTCGCGGCTCGCGGTCCACCGCCGTCCCCGCGCGTCGACCTCCCGTGGTATGCGCCGCGCCGCCTCCCTTGGCGTGGGAATGCCACTGTCTGCGCCGGTCTTCGTCAAGTTGTCGGGTTCTTCGCCTACTTCGAGCACTGCCGCCGCGCTCCTAACCTAGCCGTCGTCGCCGCCGCCGCCGCCGCTACCCCTGTAGCCACCGCAGCCGCCCGTCCACACCCTTCGTCTTCAACCAGCACCAGCCCGTCGCTAGCGTCGTCGTCATCTACCCCGACCACTTCGTCTACTCCGATCACCGCGGGCGACATCGGCCCCACACTGATTGGCGCCGCGATCGTCGCCTAGTCCTTCTCTGCTGACCTCTCTGACTTCTCCGACATGGCGCACAGCTCGTGCAGGTCCCCGTCTACGCATGCCCGGTGCTGGCAACATCGATGCGTGCCTTCATCCACGACGTGTCCCCAGGCCTGGCAAGCCTGGTGCAACGCTTCGTCAACTTCGTCTTCGTCCGTCTACGCATGCCCGGTGCTGGCAACACCAATGTGTGTCTTCGTCCACGATGTGTCTTCGGGCTTGGCAAACCCGCCGCGACGCGTCGTCAACACTGTCTTCCTCCCGACGCACCACTACTTCGACACCACTGCGCCTATACTAACTCGGCGCTTCCTTGCGCCCGCGGCTCCACGGCGACTTCCTCTACACCGGCTACCCCGACTCGATATCGACCACGGCGTTCTTCGCATGGCTACTTCGATTATGGCTACACCACCTACGCTCTCGGCTACATCGACAAACGGCACAAAGGGCTACCGCCTGCTTGAGCAACCTCGTTGGTTTTCACTCCAACCACGACTCCGCTATGCATCGACCGTTACGACTGTGGGGGGGGGGTGTCCGTTGGCTTGCCTTCGGATTCTTCTCTAGTCCCACCGCCTGCATCGCTACCGTTGGGATTGTGGGGGGATATTGAGTATAAGGATTATTAGGAAGTATAGGATAGACTAGGATTTGGTCCTGCCTTGTCTTGTACTCCAAGTTGGTCTTTGTAGTCCTATATATATGCCCACGAGGCTCAAGCAATAAAACAACTATTTCACCAAACCTCTCTCTTCCTTCTAACAATCAGAACACAAGCTAGATGAGATTGAACCTAATTTTAGGACTCCACCGTGTCGGGTTATGGTTGGATCATTATCATTCCAAGTCTGATCGGAGTTGAGGCGTCCAAAAGCAACACATCAGGTCATGTACGATCAAATTCCTGATGTGATATACGTCGAGCTAAATCAAGGCACTAACGTCCAAGACAAATCAACAAGGATCAGGAAGCTAGATTATGTGTCGTGTCCTATTAGGCCAAGTAGTACTAGTTGGTACGTGAGAGTTTTCTTTTAAGGTTTAAAAATAGGAAGCCAAGTTGAATTAGGAAAGGATACTAGTTTAGATCGGTTTGGGTCAGGTTGACGTCGCCTATAAAATAGGCCGGCTTCGGCCAACGTAGACTGGAGTTTTTGGTTTTGGTCGTGAGATTTAGTATCGTTCGTGAGTTGAACAAAAAAGTCAGAAAACGTCCCGGGTTATGGGACACCAAATATCGTCTACGTTGCTGATCCGTGAGGATTTTGATGCTGCTGCGCGTGGAGTTGATCTAATCTACTCGACGTAATTTTTTGATCTTACGGTCTTGCATCTTTGCTCGACCGGAATTTCTTGTCGCTGCTTCTAGTATCGTGAAAGGTCAGGCCGACGAACGACTCATCATCTAGTCGAGTCGTCATCACGGAGCGTCAGCCGTTGGATCAATCCATGGTCCATCCAATTCATACTGGGTTGTTGGTTTCTGTAACCCGTTAGGCGTTAGCAAGCCTCTCCAGGCAACAATTGGTAACCTTCCAAATTATTGTTGCATCTGCATGCTTCAATAATGTGTAGGTGACTGAATGACATGACACCAGCTGAGATCACTCCCAGCTTCTTCGAGATGCTGCGGGGCAAAAGCATCTCGGTTGCCTGGGTGCTTCCGGATAGTAGGTAGATTCATCCACTCAGGAGCATTTGCATGGCTCAGCAGGTTTACGAGTTTATCCATCTTTGGTTGTTGACTCGGGATATACCCCTTTCACCTGAGGGTAAGAAGGTGGAGCCTGTTTGGATTGCAGCCCGAACCTGCCAGGCCAAAAAATTGGCGTTGACCAAGTACGTGGACATGTGCTTGGATTTTTTCGAGAAAACGCAGAAGATTTGCGTTTCATTGCATTGAAAAGGAAGGGGTTTCAGTTACATCCTCCTAGGAGGCAATTATACAGAGTGAGGGTGCTGCAATTAGTGTACATCCCAGGTCGGGGGAATGAGGGCGCGCAGGCCCAACGCGTCGGCTCTGGCCCAGAGGGTTGCCTCCTCCTTGATCTTGTCCAGCAACGTTGGTATGGAAGGGGTGGCTCTGTCAAAGACACAGTCGTTCCGATGCTTCCACAGCATCCAAGGGATGAGTAGTGTCGCCGAGGCGAGTCCCTTGCCCATAGGCTTGGGCGTGCGCTGCCACGCAGAGAGCCACCAGGTGTTGGTTGATGGCTCGCCATCAGGCGGGTTGCAGGTAACCCTTAGCCAGCTCAGGATTTCATACCATACCTGCCGGGAGAACGGGCAGGCGAGGAGGAGATGCTCGAGGGTCTCCGGCGCCTGGTCACAGAGTGGGCAGCACGCGGGGTGCTGCAGGCCGCGACGGGCGAGGCGGTCAGCGGTCCAACACCGGTCTAAGTGGGCAAGCCAATGGAAGAAGCGTACGCGGGGCGGCGCCCGGCTTCTCCATGTGAGCTTCCAAGCATCGCATGCGGTGGATCCGTGGAACGTGGCGAGGTAGGCGGACTGCGCGGTGTAGGCGCCTTTGGAGCTCCACTTCCATAGTAGGTGATCTGGCTCGGTGGAGAGCGTTTGTGTGCTCAATCATGTGCCATAGTTGCAGGTACTCGCTGATCTCTTGAATCCCAATGGTGCCCTGTATGTCGCGCGCCCAGCTGTTGGCCTGGAGGCCATCCGCCACCGTCCGCAGCTTGCGGCGTCTTTTGGGGATGCAGGAGTATAACGCCGGCGCGATTTCGCTGACGGAGCGTCCGTCGATCCAGCGGTCCTCCCAGAACAAGGCGAGCTGGCGGTTGCCAATCTGCATGATGGTCGAGGCGAAGAAAAAGGCGCGTTCCTCGGTGGAGAACTGCAGGTCTAGACCACTCCAAGCCCTGGTGCTGTCGGTGCGGCTTAGCCACAGCCACCGTGTGCGGAGGGCGAGGCCTGTGCGCTCGAGGTCGTGGACGCCAAGTCCTCCAAGCGAGATTGGTCATGCGACGCGCCGCCAGTTGACATGGCAGTTGCCTCCATTGGCTTCGGCGCGTCCGGCCCAGAGGAATCCCCTCTGTATCTTCTCCAGCGCCTTGATGATCCGCTTCGGTGGTGCGAGCGCCAACAGCTGGTGGATGGGGATGACGCTGAGCACGGCCTTGACAAAGGCTAGGCGTCCAGCCCTGTTCATGAGGCGCGCCTTCCAGGTAGGCAGCATGCCAGCAGTTTTGTCGACCACGGGTTGGAGTAGGGCAGCGGATGGGCGCTTGATCGTGAGCGGGATGCCAAGGTATGTGATAGGCAGGTCCACAATGGGGCAGCCAAGTGTGTCGATGGTTGGTGCCGCGTCGTCGGCGTCGCAGCAGATGAGTGTGGCAGAGCTCTTCAGGAAGTTCACCTGGAGGCCCGACGCGCGTCCGAAGAGCTGCAGGACTCCTTTCACAGCCAAGGTGTCGCCCTGAGTGGGGTGGCAAAATAGGATCACATCGTCCGCATATAGCAAGACGGCCGGGATCGGGCATCGCGGATGAAGCTGCTGCAAGATGCCCGTTTCGGTGGCTCGGCGGAGGAGACGGCTGAGCGTGTCGACCGCGAGGACGAATAGCTGGGGCGAAAGGGGATCACCTTGTCGAAACCCACAGCGATGCCAAATGGTCGGACCGGGCTTGCTGTTCAGGAGCACCCTGGTGCTGGCCGACGAAAGCAGGATGGCCAGCCAATCCAGGAAGCGGCCGCCGAATCCGTATTGGCGCAATACCTCGAAGAGGAACGGCCAGCTGATCGAGTCGAAGGCCCGTGCCAAGTCAAGTTTTAACAGCAATCGGGGGGCCTTGAGCTGATGGAGGAAGCGCGCGGACTGCCGGACAAGGACGAAGTTGTCATGCAACGTGCGCCCAGGGATGAACGCATTCTGGTTCGCCCTGACTAGGGCATTGAGCTTGGGCGCGAGACGCAGCGAAAGGACCTTCGCAAAGATCTTGGCGACGAGGTGGATGAGGCTTATCGGCCTGTAGTCTCCGAGACAGCGAGCGTCCGCGCGCTTGGGCAGCAGCGTGAGGAGCGCCTGGTTAAGGCAGCTGAAACCTCGGCCCCGGAGCGCGTAGAGCTGCTGGAACACGTCAATGAGGTCCTGCCTGACGATGGGCCAACATGCGCGCAAGAAGTCCGCGGTGAAACCGTCGGGGCCGGGTGCTTTGCGTGCGGGAAGGCGCTTGATGGCCTGCCAGATCTCCTCGGCGTCAAAAGGTGCATCGAGGTCGTCGAGGTTGGCGGGAGTGATGAGGGTGGGGAGGTCCAGAGTACACTCCCGAGGCGTGGCGGTGCCAAGCAGAGCGACGAAGTGCGCGTAAGCTGCCGCGGCCATATCTCCCTTGTCCGTGATGATTTCCTCGTCAACCATCAGGCTGTGCACCGTGTTCTTCTGCCGCCTGTAGGAGCACAGCCGGTGGTAGAAGGATGTGTTGGCGTCGCCGTCTTTGAGGGTCGCAAGGCGGGCGCGTTGGCGGGCGATGGATCGCTCCAAGGAAGCAAGGCCAAGGTAGGTGGCCTTGATTTGGCGACGCAGCCAGTCTTCGTGCGGGGAGAGAGCTCTACTCTCCAAGGCAGTGTCAAACCTGAGGAGGAGCTCGCGGTAAATCGCCAGCCTAAGGCGCACATTGCCCACGGTCCGCGAACTCCAACTAGTGAGCTGGCGTGCGGTGGCCTGCATGCGCAACATGAATCGTCGGAATGGGTCCGTCACGTGGACGGAGTGCCATGCAGCCGCGACGACGTCGTGGAATCCGTCGAGGCGTATCCAGAAATCCTCGAAGTGGAAGCGCCGGTGAGGAGGCACTATCGGAGCGCAATCCAGGAGCAGGGGGGTGTGGGCGGAGACGACGGAGGCGAGGCAGTGTAGGAAGCACGCGCTATGAAGCTCCTCCCAGTCCGTAGTGCAAAACACCCTGTCGAGGCGGACAAGGGTCGGCGGCGACTGCTCGTTCGACCAAGTGTAGCGTCTCCCGCTGAGGTACACTTCTTTGAGCGCAAGGTCGTTGAGCATGCGTCGAAAGCGACCCATCATGCGGCGGTTGACGTTCCCGTTGTTTTTGTCCTCGTCACGATATATGAGGTTGAAGTCCCCGCACAAAATCCAGGGTCCGGGGCACTCGTCGCGAATGTCGCGGAGCTCTTGCATGAAGGCGATCTTGTCGTCGTCAAGTTGGGGCCCGTAGACAACGGTGAGCCACCATGGAGTGCCGAAGCCAGACGCGGTGGAGACCTTAGCAGACAAGGCGTTGGTGGTGAAAAGAGGATCGGTGATGGCCACCTCTCTACTCTTCCATGCTAACAAGATGCCGCCACGGGTCCCGTCCGCGGGCAAGTACACATAGTCGTCAAAATCCGAGCCAAGAGTCTCGAGGACAGTCGACGAGCAAACTAACTGCATCTTAGTTTCTTGGAAGCAGGCGATCGATGCGTTGGTGGTTACAACAAGCGACCTAATGGCGGTGCAGCGAGCGCGCGCGTTGAGGCCGCGCACGTTCCAAACCAGGACCTTGGGGGCATGATCCATGACACAGAGATCGACGAGAAGGCGCACCGGCGTGGCTAGACCCCGATAGGGCATCCAGCGACCACCGTGGTGATCGGCGCAACGGCGGGGTCGGAGGGAAGCTCGCGACCTATCAGCGCGGCCATGGCCGAGAGGACAGACGTAGGGAGAGGCGTCGCAAAGAGCCCCTCATAAGTCTTCATCTCCGTAGCCGTGATCTTCTGGTCCAGCCCAACGATCCCGAGAGTGTGCATGATGTGGATTTGCGCACGTCTTTCGGCGGTGGGTGGGGCAGCCGCCTTGCATGTCGATGTCAAGGCAGATCTTCCACGTCGCGGGGCAAAGTTGGGCGGGCATCGGCGCTGACGTTTCCCAGGGGTTGGGTGTGCGGCATCGAGCTGCTTAGTGGCAGCAGCGAGGAAGTCGCCAAGGGTCCAGGTTGTCGTTGTTGTTGCGCGCGGACGAGTACGACGCAGGGTCACCGGGGGCGATGCGAAGCGCGTTGGAGTTCTTTCCACAGCTGGGCATGCAGCTTGGGCCGGGTGGGGGCATGCAATCTGGGCCGGGTGGGCAGGTAGGCCGCCTATGGGAGGGGGCGGTGTTGGCGCATTATCCAGCGCGGCCTGTCCCTCGTGCGAAGCCGTAGGGCAAGAATCCGTGCGCGGCGCGTGTGGCGCGGCCGCGGAAGACTCCAGAAGCCCTCCCTCTTGGCCGCTTGGTGGGGCCTGCTCCATGGTTTGAACATGTGGGCCAACAGGCGCTAGGGGAGCAGGGTCCAAGGACCGGTCGTCGTGGGACAGCATCGCTTCGGTCGCTGACGAGGGCGAAACACCACTTTGCCCCAACAAAGGATCGTCCTGGGGGGTGGGATGGGCGAATCGGGCCCCTCGCTGTCCAGCGACAAGTGGCCTTTGGGGTCATCCTGGCCTGCGTGGCTGTCAGGATTGGCCTGGGCCGACGCAGCTTTTGCATGGCACCGGTCCAGCTCGAGAGGCGACAGCAGCGTTGCATGGTTCTCAGCCAATGGGAGTAGGCCGTCCGACGTCGTCGGGCCCAGCAGCGCAGGGGCAACGGACGTGCCAGCGGGCAGTGGTGCAGCTTTAGCGATCCGTGCGGCGTCAGAAGCGCGCCTTTTCTTTCCACCGCGCCTGCCTCTTTTGGAAAGCCGACGAGAGCGCAGCTGCTCGCCTGCTGTGGGCCAGGGCTCCATCGTCCTTTCCTGGGCACGAGCGCGCTGCGGCATGGGAGCGTCCGTACGACGGCGTGAGGCGGGCCATCGGGCGACGACGGCGATCCCATCCGCGCGGCCATGGTGGTCGGAGGCGCGCCAACCGATGGAGTCCACCGCCATGCCATCCGCGCGGCCGTCACGGGCGTCAGACGTGCGCCGTCTCTTGCGGCTGCGGCGACGGCCTCGGCCGCGACCAGACCCGTCTCGGCGTGTCTCCTCACCGGCCTCGCCACCCGACGCATCATCACTAGGGCCGCCGCTGTTGCCGTCAGCAGCCGAGGCGGCAGGTGCGACGGTGCCATCGGTGACCATGATAGACACGGGGTAGCTCAGTGTGCGGATGGTCGGCAGCGAGCCGCGTCTGGCGGCGGGGACGGACTCCACGATCTCCAGGACGGCCGCGCGGCGGATGTTGGCTGGCTCGTGCGTGCGCGCCGTCAGCCGGAATACGGCGAGGTCGGCGCGCGAGCGTGTGCTTGGGTGCAGCCGCTCGATCCAGCAGCTGGAGCCGAGAAGGTGCTCAGCGGTGGAGAGGTGCCAAGCCTGCGCAGGGACGCCATGGAGCTCCACCTGGACCGTGTGCTCGAAGGAGCTCACGTCGGCATGCGCTAGCTTGTTCCAAGGCCGAAGCGACAGAGTGAAGCCGGGGCCGTTGATGAAGTGGTCGCCCGCGAGCCGCGCCATGATCTCCTTGGTGGAGAAGACGATGAGGTAGTCCTCTGGGGCATGCACGTGGATGGAGAAGTCGCCTGGCTGGAGGCAAAGGGAGGAGTGCAGCACGTCCTCGACCTCCCGCGGGGTGACCGCCGGCCTGGCTCCTGTGATGGAGACCACCATCCCGCGCCGCAGCACGAGCTCGGCCTCCTCCATCTCGACGGAGCGGGACATGACCACGCGCACCGGAGTGGAGGGCTGGGCTGGCCTGCTGGCGGGGGAGCCGGCAGCGGGCGGGGCCTGCAGGGGCGATGGCGCACGTGGCGCCGCGGCCGGGAGGGGGGTGGCGCGAGGGGGTGCACGGAGAACGCCGCGGCAGAACTTGTGGCAGTCCCGGGAGCTGTGGCCGGAGTAGAGGCAGCGTCGACAGCGGACGTCGTTTGTGCAGTCCCGGACAGGGTGACCGGAGTCGAGGCAGCGGAAGCAGAGGCCGGCGCTTTCCTCCGGGGACGGGCTGCGACGCCGCGGCGGCTGTTGGGCGCGGGGGGCAGCCTCAGTGCGCGCGCGGCGGCTGCGGTTCCTGCGCCGGGGGAGCTGGAAGCCGTCAGCGTCGACCTCCGCGCCACCCTGCACCCTGTGGACCCCGAAGCGAGGGCCCAGGCGAGATGCGGCCGGGGCGCGCCGTGGGGCTGCGGCGCGCTCGCGCGCAACCGCAGGGGGGAGGCGCGGCGCAGCGGGCACCGGGCTTGGCGGAGCGGGGGAGCTCCTAGCGACGTCGCTGTAGGACCGGCAGGACTCGCCCTCGGACTCCATCCAGCGGCTCGCGCTAGCGGGGCTGAGGTCGAGGTCGCCGGCGAAGTCGGACGAGGGCGCCATGGGGCGACGGGGAGTGGCG
>LR738709.1:269623122-269736720 GCA_902687465.1 Secale cereale
CCCCCGGGCAGTCGTGACGCCGGCCGTGTCGACCCAAAAGACTGGACCTGAACTGGAGGAAAACGTCCTTGGGCAGGCCTTTGGTCATGACATCAGCGAGCTGCTGCTTGGTGGGGATGTGGAGAACACGGAACTCGCCGAGTGCGGCGCGCTCACGGACAAAGTGGATATCCAGCTCCACATGCTTGGTGTGCCGGTGATGTACTAGATTCGCTGGGAGGTAGACAGAGGAGATATTGTCGCAGAAGACGAGCGTCGCCGTGGTCACCGGAGCGCGGAGTTCACCGAGCAGTTGGCGTAGCCAAACGCATTCGCCAACAGCGTTGGTGACGCCGCGGTATTCCGCCTCGGCGCTAGAGTGGGAGACGATGGCTTGGCGCTTCGAAGACCAGGAGACGAGGGCGTCGCCGAGGTAGATGCAGAAGCCAGAGGTCGAACGACGGGCGTCGGGGCAGCCGGCCCAGTCAGCATCAGTGAAGGCGCGCATGTCCAAGCGCGGCGAGGCACGCAGGTGCAATCCGAGCGATGGTGTCCCGCGGACATACCGGAGCACGCGCTTGATCAGATTCTGATGGCAGGCGCGTGGATCATGCATGTGCAGACAGATTTGCTGCACAGCGTAGGCAAGTTCCGGGCGGGTGATGGTGAGATATTGCAACGCGCCGGCGAGACTGCGGTAGGCAGAGGGGTCATCGACCCGCGGCCCGTCATCCTGCAGCAACTTGCCCTTGGTATCGATGGGCGTCGAAGACGGCTTGCAAGTGTCCATGCCAGCATGGTCGAGCACATCCTCAGCGTATTGCCGTTGACAGAGGAAGAAGCCGGCATTGGTGCGTTGGACACGGATGCCGAGGAAGAAGTGCAGCGGGCCGAGATCCTTCATGGCGAATTCATCGGTGAGGCGGAGGATGATGCGCTCGAGGAGGCCCGTCGTGGAGGCAGTGAGCACGATGTTATCAACATACAGGAGGAGGAAGGCCGTGTCGTCGCCGTGCGCGTAGACGAACAGGGACGAGTCGAAGCGCGTGCTGGCGAAGCCGATCATCTTGAGGAAGCCGGCGAAGCGCAAGAACCAAGCGCGTGGGGCCTGCTTCAAGCCATAGAGATACTTGGCCAGTCGGAGGACATGGTTGGCCCGATCGACGAAGCCGGCAGGCTGATGACAATGCACCTCCTCCTCGAGTGTGCCATGCAAGAAGGCATTCTTCACGTCGAGCTGGTTCACGGGCCAGCGAGGTGGCGATCGTGAGCACGGTGCGGGCTTAACCACCGGCGAGGTCTCACCATAGTCCACGCCGACACGTTGGCAGAAGCCGTGCACCATCCACCTGGCCTTGTAGCGTTCGAGCGTCCCGTCTTATGCTTGAAAACCCACTTGCCAGTGATCAGGTTGGTGTCAGGAGGCCGCGGCACCAGATCCCAGGTGCGGTTGTCGACGAGGGCGCTGTACTCCTTGTGCATCGCAGCCAGCCAGTGCGGGTCACGCATGGCGACGCGGACGGAGCTGGGGAGCGGAGAGAGGACAGCGGTAGTCGAGGCAGTGGCGGCGTCGTAGTAGCAGGGGTTGAGCCAGAAGATCCCAGCCTGCGCGTGTGACCATCCCACGCGGTGGAGCAGCCCCCGCCGGTGTGATTGAAACACCAGGGGGAGCAGCGGGCGGGGATGAGCTACAACCGTCTGATGAGGAAGGGGCGGTGGAGCTTGAAGACGCGCCCCGCGCGCTGACGAGGAAGCCGCTCGCGCCAGATCCAACAGGTCCGCTTGAACCTGAGGAGGGCGCGACGGAGCGGGGGCCACATGATGAAGAGCGCACCGCAGCCAGCGACCCCTGTTACGAAGCAGAAATGGGTGCGGCAACAGGGCATGGCGAGGGCACCTGCAGGATCAGTGGCACAGCAGCAGGCAAGGGTGCGGCTCAGGTGGAGGAGCAATGCCCCGAGCGAAGGGGAAGACATCCTCGTGGAACAAGACATGGCGTGAAGTGAGGACCCGGCGGGTCTGTGGATCGAATCAGCGATAGCCACGGTGATCTGACGGATACCCAAGAAACACACACGCGATAGAGCGGGCGCCGAGCTTGTGGCAAGCAGTAGCAGCAGTGTTGGGGTAACACAAGCAGCCAAAGACACGCAGCAGACCATATGGTAGGAGATAGGGTTCTACCGGGTCTAAGACGGACGGAGTAGGGAAAAGAGGTTGCTGGACGCGGCAGGGCGCCGTCGTGCGCGAGGGAGGAGGCGACGGCGCAAGAGGCAGGAGGCGGCTAGGGTTTAGGGTCCGGCTCCTCTGGGAGCCGGGCAATAGAATTATTCTTATTGCTTAATTGCCAAAAGAATCTTACAGCTGTTTATATAACCACGATGCTAAAAAATAAGATAACTTGTGGGCTAAGCCCCTAACTAAACCTGCCCCGTGGGCCTCCTCCGGGTATAAGTTACCCCGGTCATAACATCTCTCCCCGCCTGCGCAAACAGCTCGTCCTCGACCTGAAAGTCGGTGTAATGCTGGCTAAACTCGTCGCACTGCTCCCAAGTAGCCTCCTCCTCTGAAAGACCCTCCCACTGAATCAACAAGTGCCACACCCCTCAACGTAGCTGGGCCTGCAACACCTTTGCTGGCCCAGAAGGAGACGCCCGTCGGAGGTCGGAGGAAGCGCGGGAGTGGCCGCCGGTGGCTCCCCACGAAAGGGCTTCAACAGCCCCACATGGAAGACGTCGTGGATGCGAGCACCGGCTGGAAGTTGAAGGCGATAGGCCACCTTCCCAATGCGCTCCAAGATGGGAACGGGCCCAACTTGAGCTTCGCGCGCGGGTCCAGGTACTGTGTAGAGCGGTGAAGAAGGCGCAACCACACCCAATCGGCCACCGCGAACTCCACCTCGCGATGGTGGCCGTCGTAGTAGTGCTTGGCCAGCTGCTGGGCCTGAAGGAGGCGTTGCCGAACCTCCGCAAGCATCTCGTCGCGGTTGCGAAGAAGATCGCCCGCCGCCTCCGTCCGAGCCGTTGCCGGGTCAACCGGCAGGATGGGCGGGGGCGGTCGGCCATAGACCACCTCGAATGGCATGGCGCGCAGGGCGGAATGATAGGAGGTGTTGTAGCATTACTCTGCCCACGCGAGCCAATCCACCCAAGCGCGAGGACGATCACCTGTGACACAACGCAAATACATGGCAATCACCTTGTTGACCACCTCGGATTGGCCGTCCGTCTGAGGTTGGAAGGCCGTGCTCAAGCGGAGCTTCACGCCCGCCATCCGGAAGAGATCGCGCCAGACATGCCCCGTGAACACCGGGTCCCAATCGCTAACGATCGAAGAGGGAAACCCGTGGAGACGGACGATGTCGTCGAAGAAGGCACGGGCCACGGACGCAACAGTGTAGGGATGGCCGAGCGCGATGAAGTGAACGTACTTGGAGAAGCGGTCGACCACCATGAGGATGACGGACTTGCCGCCCACCTTGGGAAGGCCCTCGATGAAGTCCATGGAGATATCAGCCTAGACCTGAGAGGGCACCTCCAAGGGATGCAGCAGACCAGCCGGCCGCAGTGTCTCTGTCTTGTTGCGCTGGCACGTCTCACAAGATCGCAGCCAGTCCCGGACCAGGGCCCGATCACCAGGGATGTAGAAGTCGGCGCAGAGACGATGGCGGGTTTTCTGCAAACCCTCATGGCCGGCCGAGTGTGCCAGCAGGTTCTGGTAACGGAGGTCGTCGTAGTCCGGCACGAAGATACGGCGCCCATGCAGTAGCAAGCCATCTGCTAGGCGCCACGGCTCCTCTAGGTTGCCAGTAGCAAGGCGCTGCCGAAGGAGATGAGCGTCCGACGCGGCCGCGGTGGCCCGACGGATGTCGGCGAATAGGGCGAAAGATGGCCCTGAGCGGATGCAAAGCGCCGCCCCCTCGGAGTCGACGACGGCTGTGTCGTGGTCGGCGTCGCGGCAAGACAAGGCGTCGGCCATGGTGTTAAGGCGGCCCGGGCGATACTCGACGGTGAAGTCAAAGCCAAAGAGCTTGCTGATCCACTGATGCTGCGGCATGGTAGACAGCCTCTGGTCCAGCAAGAACTTGAGGCTGTAGTGATCCGTGCGAATCCGGAATGACCGGCCCCAAAGATAAGGCCGCCAATGGCGCACCGCCTGCACCAAGCCAATAAGCTCCCTCTCATAAGCCGCGCGCTTAAGATGGCGCGCAACGAAGGGCCTGCTGAAAAATGTGAGAGGTCCATCGTCCTGATGAAGGACGGCGCCGAACCCCGCATCGGAGGCGTCGCAGTCCACGATGAACGGTTGGTCGAAGTTCGGCATCTGAAGAAGAACGGGACCCGTCGTGAGGGCCCCCTTAAGAGCCTCGAATGCCGTTGTCGCCTCCTCATCCCAAGCAAAGGCGTCGCGACACAGCAGGCGCGTGAGCGGGGACGCGATGAGGCCGAACTCCCTTATAAATTTCCGGTAGTACCCCGCAAGCCCCAGGAAGCCGCGAAGAGCCCGCTTGTGAGTGCGGTGTCAGCCAGGCCGCGACGGCCGCCACCTTGTCGGCGTCCATAGCAACCCCCTCGTCCGAGATGACGTGGCCGAGGTAGGCAACTGACGGCGTCCCGAACGAGCACTTCGAGCGCTTAAGATGAAGATGATGTGCTTGAAGCTCGTTGAAGACGATGGCGACGTGCTGAAGGTGCTCCGCCCACGAGGCGTTGTAGATAAGAATATCATCAAAGAAAACGAGCACAAACCGACGCAAGTAGGGGCGGAGGACGTCGTTCATCAAAGCCTGGAAGGTCGCCAGGGCGTTGGAGAGGCCGAAAGGCATCACCAAGAACTCAAAGTGGCCATGATGACTCCAGAACGCCGTCTTGGCGACATCATCGGGGTGCATCCGCACATGGTGGTAGCCGGACCGGAGGTCGAGCTCGGTGAAGAAGCGCGCCCCATGTAGCTCGTCCAGGAGCTCGTCGACCATCAGAATAGGAAACTTGTCCTTGAGCGTCATGGCATTAAGGGCACGGTAGTCGATACAGAAGCGCCACGTGTCGTCCAACTTGCGGACGAGGAGGATTGGCGCCGAAAATGGCGACGTGGAGATCCGGATGATGCCCAAGGCGAGCATGAGCGCGCACTGCCGCTCCAACTCGTCCTTCTACAGCTGGGGACAGTGGTAGGGCCGCACGGCCACCGGCACCGTGCCCGGCAGTAGATGAATGCGGTGATCATACACCCAGGCTGGTGGAAGGCCCTGAGGCTCGTCGAAGAGGTCGCCGTGCTGCTACAGGAGGTGATCCAACAGTGGGTGCGCGGGCTCGGTGGCGGTCGCGGCCAGCTGAAGTTGCAGCGTCGCTGGTGAGGCGCTCCCAACGCCCTCCCACCAAACGCGGTGGCCGAGACGCCAGAAGGTCATCGTCATAGCGTCGAAATCCCATAGGATGGGACCGAGAGTTCACAAGAAGTCGACGCCGAGGATGAAGTCGAAGCAGCCCAAGTCGATGCCGGCACACGTGATGGTGAAGTGCTCGTCGCCGATGGTGATGGGCACATTCTGCGCCAACCCATGGCACCGGAGGCGGTCGCCATTAGCCACCGTGACCCGAAGTAGCTCCCCGCCCGTCGACTAAAGCGCTAAGCGGCGCATGGTAGACTCGGGCAGGAAGTTATGCGTGGAGCCCGTATCCAGGAGGGCCACCAGGCGCTCACCGTGAATCGTCACCAGCAACAGCATCGTCCGCTCGTCGCGGATGCCGGCAAGCGCATGGAGTGAGACCACGAGCGTTGTCGCCGGCGCGGGCGCGGGTGCGGCCTCCGCGACAGCTGGTGGTGGCAACTCGCCAAGCCCATCGACGGGTGTGTCCTCCTCGACGTAGTCGGCCATCTCCAAGTAGAAGAGGCGCGGGCAGACGTGGCCCGGCACGTAGGGCTCATCGCAGTTATAGCAAAAGGGTTGATCTGGTCGGGGGTATCTGATACCATGATAGAAGGAGGTGGCGAGACAATGTCAATGAGATTAAACACACCTCCATTAGCTCTTCGGCTAGGGTTTATATGCAGTTTGAGTGAATAGCATAAAACTACCACTTTTCGTGTTAGAGTTCCAGAAAACTACCACAAATTTGTTTCTCTCTGATAACTACCGAAATCGGCGTCGGCTGTCTCAAAAAACCAAAATGACTGGGTGGTTAAGTTTTAAACCATTTTATGACAACCAGGGCCCACAAGTCAGGTCCACATGGCATAAAAGTCAACATAGTTAGAGTGGACTGTTAAGTTGCACGTTATGACAAATGGGACCCATATGTCAGCCTCACAATAATTCCCAATGAAAAGAATCTTCTCTGCTCGTTCCTGTCTTCTTCCTTCGATCGGATCGGGGCAGAGAGAGAATCCCAATGTACTCAACCGTCGCGAGCCTGCAGCGCGCTGCCTTGCCTGGAAGTCATCGGATCTGCTACGCCCCCTTCGCCCAGCGCCTCCCCTTCGTTCCTCGCCTCGCCGGGATCCCAGCGCCGTCGGCCGCCGGCCTCGACCCGACGGGATCAAGCGGCATCAACCGCCGCGCCCCTGCATCGGAGCTGGCTGGAAACAGGTCGGCGGCCGCTGGCCTCTTCCCTCCATCCTGCCCCGTCGCAAACCGGAGGAGCCGGCTAGGTGGATGGTGGAGGCACTCCGGCATCGGGCGAAGTCCTCCTTTGTGAGCCGGCGGAAGGGCTGGCGAGGGAGCTCCGCCGCCATCTCCTGGTGCCCAAGCTCCTCCCAGATGCGTGGACGAGGGCGGGAGCGATGCTCCTCCCAGGCGTGTGGATGAGGGCGCCAGCGGTAGGCTGCTCGATGCGGAGTAGGGGTCAACGTGGCGAAGCGAAGCGGCTGCTGGCGAAGTGCGATGACGCGGAGGAGGCGTGAGGGGCGCGGAGAGGAGCACGATGCGGATCTGGTGGATTCCGGCGGTAACTGAGGCGAGATGGTCACGTGAGTTCCAACGGCGGCGCTGCAGCCTGCAGTTCATGCGGCGGAGCTGCAGTTCGTGCGGCAAAGCGATAATCGGGATTGTTCTCTCTCTCTCTCTCTCCTTTTTCTGCAATATAATGTAAATGGGTCCCACCTGTCATAACGGTAAAATTTAACAGTGTTAATTTGTATGCCACGTCAGCCCTGGCTTGTGGGCCCTGGTTGTCATAAAATGGTTTAAAACTTAAGCACCCAGTCATTTGTGGGTTTTTTGAGACAGCCGACGTCGATTCCGGTAGTTATCAGAGAGAAACAAATTTTTGGTAGTTTTTTGGAACCCTAACGCGAAAAGTGGTAGTTTTATGCTATTCACTCTATGCAGTTTACAGGAACCACCAGGGAGAGGGGTCGTGCGCCACTACTGGTGATCGTGTGCCACTAACACACACACATGATCACAGGTACAATACTCGTATACATGCACAGGTACAACGCATACAGAACACATGTGGTCTAACAGCCCACATGCGGGGAAATATCTAGGGTGATAGGACGAGGGGACAATATGAGGTTGGCTATGGGATAGAGCAGCCAATGAGCAGTTTGCTCAGATCGGGGACCTAAAATTTTTCGATCGGGAGCATGAGTTGCAGGTGCAGAAAAAATACCTAGGGCGGTAATACTATGTTAGGAAATAAGCAACTTGTATTTCTAGGTGATCTGATATATACACATGTACAGGTGTGGAATATATGCAGAAAACCCCGTATACAGCTGGATATTACACGGCAAATATATACAACTCTAACAAATATGAACGAGGCTTTGATAAAGATTAGGGTAAACAGTGTGCCCTTAGGACCCCACACTGCTTATTTATAATGTCAACCACCAAGATTACAAGTTTAGAACTGTACCAACTCGGACTCCTAAACAACAAACCAGACACTTAATGCGCTCGGGTAATACTAATACCACCAACATATAATAACTTCTCAACGCTTTACCTCATGGGTAAAGGTAGGTGATATACTCAAACTAAAACATGACTAACAAAATAATCTAAGATGTACCTTGCAATTCAGTTCACATTTTAAAAAAATGCAGTCTTTCTTAGTAGTGGATGTTACAGTATATGTGGATTGCACTAGCCCTTTCCATCAGTTCGGACTTTTGGTTGCGTTGGCTAGTGCATGAAGCTTAACATGGTATCAGAGCTAAGGTCTTGAGTTCAAGTCCTGGCTTTCGCAATTTATCTGAAAAATTGCTGCTGCCCCCCTTTGTGTCCACGTATAGGCCTCTTGAGTCATACGTGAGTTTCGCGCGCCGTCGCTCTCTTCCGGTTACACGTGTTGACTAACTTGTCTTCCCCGTCACACGTGAGAGGGGGTGTTACAGTATATGTGGATTGCACTAGCCCTTTCCATCAGTTCGGACTTTTGGTTGCGTTGGCTAGTGCATGAAGCTTAACAGTGGATTCATATGGTAAAGCTTGCATCTATAAGATCTGAATGTATTGCTAAGTTGCAATATTACGTGTATCTGTAAACATGAGCTATCCAATACTACTTAATAACAATGAATTGACTAAAAGTTACAACATAAACTACATATTAACAAGAATCTTGGCATGCAAATTTATTTGAATTTATAGAGTCCAGCAATGCGTGTACCATTTATTGTCAATCTGTGGCTTCCCTTGGTTGAATCTGACAATGATGTTGCCAAGTGAAAGATCATAGGAAAACATTTGTAGACATAAACCTGAAGAAAAAGGTATTCCGTTAGGAACGATTGCCACCAAAAGGAAAAACAGTACACAGGTGAAAAATAACTGCTAGCAGCAGTAGACACAAGAAAAAGTAAGAACAGGTCAGTTCAGCACAAAATGAAAATTCCAGTTCTTCCATACAGTACCAACCAACAAAACTTACCAGTAAGACAACCAACAATGGTGGGATTGAGGACAATACCATCTAATTTTAGTTGCTCAAACAAATCAAGAGCTAGTTGTGCTTCACCATTTCTGCAGGTCAACTGTTAGTATATCAAGAATATCATGAGATTAGTTTGAAACTACCAGTGCTTGCTATACTTTACCTTTCGCAAGCCACACATAAGACAGAATAGGTTATCTCATTTGGACGGACACCTAGTTCCTTTATCTCATTAAGGACCTCAGCAGATTTTAAAACTTGATCGCCATCACCTGCAATTTCATCGGGTAGTTAATTAAAGCCTGAAATCATTGTTCTTCCCAAGTTCAAAGATAGGAGTAACGAAGTAAGAAGTTGGGGGAAATGAAATATGTGCGTGTTCAAGGAAGGAATTGCATGAAGAACCTATATTTGAAGTATAATACATTAGGTCCCTTAATTCGAAAATTAACTTGGCAGGTCTGCAAACTCATTGTGGAGTGCCACTAGCATGCCTAAATTCACAAACTGAGTCATTTAAGAAATTTTGATTTCAGCTAAACTTGCGAATTGATCTTGTCACAGTTGACATATAACACTTAAATAAGATAGTTTATATGACAGTAGACATATTTGGGACCATACCAAGTTCACATTCAAGTTTAGTGGTAACAAGCTGCTACAAGTGTAGGGTCATCTGGTGCAACTTTCTCTTTAAGAAAATAATAGGTAGTAAGTGAACAAATATTTTGCATTTCCTTCTATAAGAGTACACATACAAAGGGAAGTGATTAAAGCATTCATCATCGGAACTGTTGGAATTAATTTGATAGCCTTGATCTCCTCAAATAGCTGCAGCGCCTTTTTCCAGTCCTTGGCCTGATACAGTGGCAATCTGATCAGGATGAGCAAAAGAAAAACTCTGATAATAGAAATGGTTTCAGATCAAAAGTACATGGATGCAAGCTGAATACAGAGTTAAGTATGTTATGTACAACTTCTAGGACTACTATAGACACAAAAGTCAAAATTCAATCCTTTAGGTAATTTTCCATCAAACAATTTGCCAAAGAACTTACATTGCAGCAAGCGCCCATACAGGAACTGTATGCCATGATTCCAACATGAAATCCCTTTGCTCTTACATCTTTGATTATTTCAAAAGCAGCATCAGCCCTCCTAGCGTGGCCGGCTACATCAACTAGAGCACTCAGAAACATCTGTAGTACATGGCATTAAGCAAAGAGAAAAGTCAAATAGGCTGTAGGGGGGGAGCACATTACATATCCCTTAATGTTTCCACTAAACATTAACACCTCATCAGGTTGAACTCCGATCTTGTTCATATCTTCATAGATCTTCAATGCAAACCCTAAATCGCCAGTCAAGCTACAGCTTCTCAGTGCAATTGTGTAAACTTCTGGAGTACCTTTTATACTGTACTCCTGAAGCATTTTGTAAACCTCACGAGCTCGATCAGCCTACACAACAGAATGATTCCCAGAACTTGATTTTCAATATAGGAAGCATACTTTCTGCTTTGCATTTCTGAAAAGAAATTAGTCTGTATAAACCACCTGGCCAGCCTGAATACATGTCTTCATGAGTGCTCCAACTGTGACATGATCAGGAAGAATTGGCTTGCATCCTTTCGATTCTGAGGATTCTGCTGTCATTTCTGATAAAACATCAAAAGCTCGAGCAACAGCTCCAGATTCACCACATGCACTGATCAAAGCATTGAAGACAACTCGATCTGGCTTCACCTTCTACTGCAAGTACGACCGAGTAAGTTCATCAAGCATGAAGATGCTTGCAGACGCTTATTAATTTAACAATTTCTTCACATCTACAGCACAACAACTTGAAAAAAAAAAACATCTACAGCACAGGTGAAATGAAGCACATCTAGCATAATAATTCCTAAGTGAGCCTACTCACTTGGTTAGGAGAGTGAACCCAGCCACCCAGGTTCAAGTCCTCACAGATGCGAGTTCAGGCTCTTATTATTTTAAAAAAAAACTGTATGGGCCTCCCTTACCACTTCCCTTCAAGAAAACATAAAAATTCATGAGATAGAACAATTCACCTTTGAACTCATGATGCCGTAAGCACCAAATGCTTTTGCTACTTGCCCAGCTTTAGCACAGCCATCAATTAGTGCACCGTATGTGTTAACATTTGGCTCTATTCCAGCACTAACCATCTCATGGAAGACCTAAAATATAAGTGCAGAAGAAGGGATAACATGAGGTACAGTATCAAGATATAAATGGAACCCCCACATATGAATTTGTTTTCTGTTTTGAGCGAAAACTGTAGGGGAGGCCCCGTCAGTAAAATTTCATGAAAATAGAGAATATTTACAAGGATGTGTACACGGCAAGAAAATAACAGAGAGAGGCTCCCACCTCCCAGTGCTACATGCTACATTGAACAAGAGAGGCCAGAATAAAAGCTTAAACCCGAGGGTTGTTGGATGGGCCCCTCTCCTCTCACCCCTCCAGCCCCCGCCCCCGGACCATCGCCGGCGCACTCCTGCCCGGCCCCTCTGCTATGGCCAAGCCCCCCCACCCCCCACCCCCACCCACACACACCCACACCCCATCTGCTCCGACGTCCATCACTGGTGCAACAACCCATCCCCCTCATGACTCAGATGAGAAGGAGCGGACGAGGAGATGCCGGCAAACTCCAAGAAGAAGGCCTCTGAAGCCCCCGGCACTTCCGGTCTACAGCCCTGGAATTTCCAGCCCGAAGCAACGCCAGAACGTGCAAACTCTCTGGATAGGCCGGAACCTCGGGCCTGCCATGGAACTTCCGGCCTCGATGACCCCAAGGCGTGCCAACTCTCTGGATAGCCCGGAACCTCCTCGGAACTTCAGGCCTGCCATGGAACTTCCGGCCTCGATGACCCCAAGGCGTGCCAACTCTATGGATAGCCCGGAATCTGGCCTGGAACTTCTGGCCTACCTGCGCACAGTGAGTAGGACCGCGGCTCATGTACCCCTTCTACCAACCTAGACTATAAATACTCATCTTCTACGTCTGTTTTAGGGTTAGCAAAGCATAGATGAAGAACTAGAGAGCTTTGCTCATATCTACCCCTCTCCTTTGGAGATCAAGGCCTCCTTTGGAGAAGAATCCCTAGTGGATCATCAAGACCTCTTGTGGAGAAGAATCCCCATCGCAGGATTGCCAAACCCTTAGCTCGTCTTGGATTTGAGATGAACCATACTCTTGTTCCTATTTTCCTTTGTCGATTTGTACTCTTGTGGATCTTGTGTGATTGTTGATCTAGTGGATGTGTGATTTGGACTTGGCTTTGAGTGTTTCCTCGTGTGATTTGTGTGCTCCTATTGAATCCCCCTCCAAGTTGTGAAAAATTAGGCCATCTAGGGTCCCTACCCTACATCATACCCCCTATGTATCTCCTTCTCCGCATCCAAAATACGACTAGACTCCGCCCCCATCGCTGCTATTCTTCAAGCTTCATGCAGCGGTAAAGCTCATAACTTCAATGTGGCCAGCTAAATGAGCTAGTCTTCCATTTCCACACCGTCGTGGCCGAGTTTCTCCTCCAATTCGAAGAAATACACCACCGAAACTTCTACTCCTTCCAGCCTATCCCCACCACCGTCGAGCCAAGCCGAGCCAACCACTCAACAGCCACACTCCTCCCAAATGCTATCTCAGCTATTGCAGATCCCTCATGATCTAGGTGGAGGATTTATCCAACGCATCGCTTGACTGCTACACGACCAGTGTCGGCACTGCCCCGTTCATCCCGTCAACGGCCCCATTTGTCTGGCATTTGGGGTCGGTTAATGGTGTTCCACCGCCTCTTGGATCGACCGCTGCGACCGACGCCGCCTCCGGTGCGAGTGGTTCAGGTCGTCAAGGTCCCGGTGGTAACAGACATCCGCACTACATACCGCAGCACCACCACGATAGGGACCATTGTCAGAATGGGCTCCACACTGGCAGCAGAGTTCACGACGGTCGTGACTAGGCCTCCGGCAACGAGGACATGTTGTGGGACCTCACCCGGTCTTCGAGCCGACCGGATGGCAATTTTGGTGTGCACAGTCGACGCCCCTCTATGTCGCTGCCTCTCACGTCACACTCCCCTCTACCCGGGACCCGCCTCTAACGCCGGTGTTCAGGCACATGAAGCTGATGCGGCCAACCGTCTAGCTATCACCGACACTGGCTTTTAGCAGGCGGTTGCAACTAGGCGCAGCGAGTTGCACACAAACCTGGACGTGGCTATCATGCCTCTCCGGGAGGAATCCTCCACCATGCGAGAATGGATGTGTCAGGTGGTTGCTTTCATGGAGAGCACACAAGCTCTGGTCGTCAGGCTCGGCCTCTTCACACCGATGCCGGACATGGCGAGCTCGCCGCTGTCTGCAATGCTTGCACCCTCTTTGGTCTCGGCTGATGCTGACTCTTAGTGGGCCCCCAACTTCCGCCTCTGTTATTGGGCCGGACCTGCACGTGGGCCTGCTACCGCACCACGAGCCTCTCTCGGAGCCCATGGGCCATTTGGAGATGCTCAGATTGAGCCCATCGGAAATGAAGCCCCAGGTAGGTGCAAGGAAAGTAGGCAATTTTAGGGCAAATCAACGGATCCCTGCTCCAACACTTTTAGGCCTCCAATGCGGACCTCTACTTTGGGTCGGATGCGTCTGGACGTCTGCTCCGAGGCCGTCTCCAAATCGAGGAGCAGAGTAGGGACTCCGACAGCCTAAACACACCCATTTTGACTGCGAACAACCGCATCGCCACCCAATGGGATTTATCGTCGGCCGCCTCGCCTTCCCAGAGATGTTTCCCACCAGCCCCTTCCCCTCCACTTTGTACAATCGGATGCTGATCACCTCCCCTAGCCACCAGCAATGGCGCGGAGCAACCGTCGCGATGTCTATATCATTAGGTGTCCGTCATGCCGCCGCCAAGAGCAAGCCACCGCTTCAAGGGAGAAAAGGTCACTGCAGCCCAAGCCAAGCAGGAGGAGGCGCTCGCCGCTCCACACCAGGGGGAGGTGCACTCCGCCAATCACGGCGCCTTTGCAAGGGAGGAGGAGGTGCTCGCTGCTCGTCACTTTGCCGGAGCCAAGTACGAGAAGTGCAAGGCCCGTGATGCTCTTGATCGAGCGGAGCAGCAGAACGCAATAGCTAGGAAGAACCAATACGGCGCCTGCTTCTATGCTGCACAGGAAGTTGTCGCTGCTTCCGCACCAGCAGCCGCCTTCGAGGATGTCCTCTTCGATGTGTCCAAGGTAGGTATCTTCCAGGGCTCCGGTCGTAGTGATCATTGATTTGGTTCTAGTCTATCTATTTGTATGCCAAATGTAATGTTGAAAATCTAATTTACATTGAAGAAGTTGCATTCTGGGGCAATTTTGAATGCTAGCGTGGATGGCCGGCGCCCGCCTAGCTGTCTACCCTTATTGTTCTACAAAAAAAAACTGTCTACCCTTACATTCCAAAAAGCCTGCCTTGCGCATGCGCTGAGGTTGACCGCTCCCCTTTCAGGACACGCAGGAGGGCACCAATGTGAATTCTCTATTTCTCTCTCAACCCCTCTTTTCCTAGAGTGGGGCCCACACATTGTGGCTTTTTTCTTAACGTTTTCTCCTTGTGCATATTGAAAGTTCTTTCCAAATTTGAAATTGGATGAGTTTTATTAAGAGGTAAGCCCCCCAAATTCAAAGGTTAATGATTTCTGAATTTTCGAAGTTCAAAAATTCAGAAAAAATCATTTTTTTTCACAAGTTCAAATTTGAAATTTCTGAAAGTTTAAAATCCCGAAAGTTGAGTCTGGATTTTTCTGAAAGGAAAATTTAAGGGCGGCATCAAGTTCAATTTTACTTATGCATCCGTGCCTTCCCATGTTGCGGCATCCCATTGGCATTTTTCCCTTATAGAGAGAGCAAAGGCATGCATGCATGCATTAATCTCCCACCTAACACTTACATCATTGCATTAATTGCTAAATTTCAATTTTGAAGATCATTTATCTCACAACCTGTTAATCTGGTTAGCCTTCTTCACCAGTGAGTTCGTCCCGACGAGGCCGACAAAACAAGATCCCATGTTGTCATGTTTCGGTAAAAAAAAATAGTGGGCACTAGTTCTCAGGGTATGTCAACATAGTTGGCATGTTAGCAGTGAACAGTTGTCACGATAATTATGTACAATTACCAGGCAATAGTTGTGTATGTTTTTATACAATGCAACATTTACGCATAGCAAGAGAGTTAGTTTTTAGGTGTTACCAACAAAAGAGGGCGGCATCAACCCACACAAGTACCATGAAGCAATATCTATACAGGTGTATATTGAAGTTTTACTAACCTGGCAAGTACTCGCAACTAAGTGGCAATAACCTGGCAAGTACGTAAGTGACAAGAATCTGGCAAGTACTAACAAAAAAGTTGTCAAAACATGCTGACATGGGAGGATCATCAATCGGTTTAATGGTTTAAGAGGTAACTTTTCTGAAAGGTTAAACATGCATTTTCTGGAAGTTACCAGAACAACAAAGTAGCCATATACAGAAAGTGTCAAATGTAGAAAGTTGCTCAAATGGGAAAATTTGTGTCTGAAACCAACCACGCCTCTTCTGGTGGACGGTTGACTGACAATTAGTTGCCCCCTTTACAGAAAATCAGGCCAGCTAAATTCGGTGGCGGTGGTGCGGCGTCCGTACCTTGCCAGGGGCGGTGAGTGTTGGCCGGGGTGAAAACCTGTTTTGTCTTCACGCAGGCCGGCGGCGGCGAGTTTGTTCCCTTCTTGAAGGCGTCGCCGCAGTCCTCATTCCCAATTGTGTTGCTCCAGGGGAAACCCTGATTCGCGGATCGGGTGGTGGCGGCACTCTGGTGCCGTGACCTTCCTGAAGGCGCCGCCTTGGAGCTCACAGTTCATCGTATGCGGCTTCGTCTCTTCGCGGTGGTGCTCACAGTTGAGGACCCTGGTAGCTCTTGTAGCGATAGGGGTGGTGTAGCTGCGCTTAGCGCCTATGTATCTAGCCTTGAGTGTGTGCGTGTGTTGGGGTGGCGTGTGTGTGTGTGTGTGTGTCTCGTCTTGTTGATGGTTATTGCTTTATATATCCGCGCGGAAAAAATCCATCCTCACGGCCATTCAAACCGTGGATATCCGCGCGGACTCGACTGGGCTCGCTCCAGATGAATGGCTGCTTCGGTACGATCTAGAAGATAAACTCTCGGTCATATACACAGACGAGGAGGCCTATGGCGCTTACGGGGGACCCAAAAGTGGGTCCTTAAAGGCGATGCCAACACCGCTTATTTTCAGGCCATCGCCAATGGCCGCCGGCGGCGCAACACGATTCCTCTGTTGTGGAATGGCGAGACCCTTATTCAGCACCCGGCCGACATTCGGTCCCACGTTGATGGCTTCTATAAAGCCCTCTTCACGGCCTCCCCTCGGGGAGGCCTAGCCTTAGCTACTAACTTCTGGCAGGCCGACCAATGCGTCTCGGCGAAGGAGAGTGTTGCCCTCATGGCTTCATTCTCTGAGTGGGAGGTGTGGACGGCCATTAAGGGCATGAATCCAACCTCCGCGCCGGGCCCAGACGGTCTTCCGATGAAGTTCTTCCAAACATTTTGGAGTATGATCAAACCTAAGGTGATGGCCCTCTGAAGAATTCATAGGGGCACCTGCGACCTTCGCCGCCTCAACTATGGGGTCATTACTCTCATCCCCAAGGTTCCTGGCGCGACGGATATTCGCCAATTCCGCCCGATCACCGTGATCAATGTGATCTCCCGCATCTTGGCAAAGGGGTACACCAATAGGGTGACCTTTTTGGGGTCGGCCTTCATCTAGGGATGATGCATCCTCGACGGAGTCCTCGTCTTTCACGAGGTTCTCCACGAGGCTCGCGCCAAGCACATCAAGGCCGTCTTCCTGAAGATTGACTTTCATAAGGCATATGACAAAGTCAGTTGGCCTTTCCTTCGGGAAGTGTTGATTATGAAAGGCTTGGATGACCGCTGGGTCACGAGAGTCATGCAGATGGTGTCCTCTGGTCAAACCGCCATCAACATCAACGGGGAGATAGGCCCCTATTTCCCCACCTTATGTGGGGTCAGGTAGGGTGACCCGTTCTCCCCTTTCCTTTTCAACATGGTAGTCGACGCTCTTGCGGCTATCCTCGACAAGGCGAAGGTTGCGGGCCACATTCACGGCATTGTCCCACACCTTGCCGGAGGAAGTGGGGTCTCTCTACTCCAGTATGCAGACCACACCATTATTATGGTAGAAGGATCCGCGAATGGTATCATAAATCTCGAGTTCCTCCTCCTATGCTTCCAGCACCTGTCGGGCCTCAAGATCAACTTCGACAAGAGCCAGGTCAGGGTGTTAGGGTACTCGCCTGAGGAGAGCCAGAGTATTGCCGACCGGCTTACTTGCCCATTAGGTTCCTTCCCCACTACCTACTTGGGGATTCCCATTAGCAACTCTCGCCTGTCTGTTGCGGATTTGAGGCCCTTGGTGCTCAAACTTCAACATTGCATCGAACCATGGCAGGGCAGGTGGCTATCGAAGGCAGCTCAGACAATCCTCATAAACTCAAACCTGTCCAGCCTCCTGTTATTCATCATGAGCTTCTACAGCCTGCTTGAGACCCTACAACATGAGATTGGCACGATCCAAGCGTGCTTCTTCTGGGCGGGCGAGGGAGACAAACAGAAAAACCACATGGTTCGATGGTCCGAGATTTGCAAACCTCGTGACCAAGGCGGCCTTGGCATCATGTCTTCCAAACGCATGAACATCGCCCTCCTCACTCGATGGCTTTGGCGGATCGCCAGTGGTGAGGGTGGTCTATGGCTGCAGATTACCCGAAACAAATACCTTCATAGCCAGCCCCTTGCTTTTTGCCAGCGGACTGGTGGCTCCCAGTTCTGGCAATACATCGTCCAAATGCTCCCTGTCGTCCGGATTGGGACCTCTATCGCTGTAGGAACGGGCTCTAGTACGCTTTTCTAGTTCGGTAGGTGGGCGGGCGACTCCCCCTTCGCGGCCCACTTCCCGGCCTTGTTCGCCATCGATGTGGACCCTAGGGTCTCCGTCGAGATGGCCCTTATTGACTTAGGGCGTCTCGCGTTCAGGCGGCCCTTTGGGCCCCTGGAATTGAGCGAGTAGCACGAGCTCTTGGACACCGTTGCTCTCCACGAGCCGGACCTCGTTTCTTGGCGCTTAGAGCCTTCGGGCTACTTCTCCACCAAATCCCTCTACAGGGCCATCATCCCCACTCCCACCCCGGAGCCACTTATAGTGATCTGGGAGATCAAACTCCCCCTAAAGATCAGGATCTTCCTTTGGCAATGGATCCGAGGACGCGTCCCGTCAGGCGTGGAAGTGCTGAAGCGAAATGGCCCCAAAGATGGGATGTGCCCCCTGTGTGGGACGCTCAAGGACTCCAATCATATCTTCTTCTCCTGCGTTGCCGCCCAGTTCCTGTGGAGTTGCCTCTGCAAGTCGGTCAGTGGTCGTTGGTGCAACACCAACTTCCCGGATCTTTTCGCCTAGGTTTAGGCCTCACCCCAGTCTAGTCGCCACATTAGGTGGCTGGCGGTTGGGGTCCTCGCGTGAACGCTATGGACTGTCCGCAATAAGCTTGTGATTCAACGTGGTCCCCTTCGGCGCTCGATTGACGCAATTTTTAAATGTGTGGTTACTTGCAGCTTTGGCGGCTGCTTAGCTGCCCCCAGGATCACGGCGCCATCAACAATATCATCGCTACCCTCCATGCGTTGGCTATTCGTTGGCGCCGCCGCTTCCTCCACCACCTCCAAAGCCGGATTAGATCTCGTCGTCTGCGGGCGGCCTACCTGAGTCAGTTTGTCTCTGCTCCCACATCGGTTCACTATAGTCATCTCCTTCGTGTTCTCCGATATCTTCGAGGCACGATCTCTCACCGTCTCTTCTTCCTAGCTCCAGTTCTTTACAGCTTCAGGCCTATTCGGATGCTACGTGGGCTAGTGATCCTTCGGATCGCCATTCACTTTCTGCTTACTGTGTTTTTCTTGGTGGTTCTCTCATTGCCTGGAAGACGAAGAAACAGCTTGCAGTTTCCCGTTCGAGTGCCGAGGCTGAGTTGCGAGCAATGGCTCTTTTGACGGCAGAGGTGACTTGGTTGCAGTGGTTACTTCAGGACTTTGGTGTTTCTGTCACTACACCGACTCAGCTCTTATCTGACAGTACAGGTGCTATCAGCATTGCACGCGATCCTGTGAAGCATGAGCTCACCAAGCATATTGGTGTTGATGCTCTCTATGTGCGTGCTGCTGTGCAGGATCAGGTTATTGCTCTTCAGTATGTGCCTTCCGAGTTACAGTTGGCGGATTTCCTGACGAAGGCCCAGACTAGAGCACATCATGGCTTTTATCTCTCCAAACTCAGTGTTGTTCCTCCACCATGAGTTTGAGGGGGGGTGTTAGAGTTATAATATAAGTCATGTACCCCTTTGTATTTATCCCGTTGTATAAGGGGTTTCCTGCATATGTTCCACCTGTACATGTATATATATATCGGCCTTTTGGCCTCATGGGAATACAAGTTGCTTTCCTAACAGTCACAAACAGGAGTTGGCACTGTTAATAAGGGTGGGAATTTGATTGTCTTATGTGCTTACCTCAAACATCGCATCAACTTTTCCACACTTTGCACAAGTTGATATCAATGTAGTGTAAAGTTTACAATCGGGTTTTAGCCCAGCCTCCTTTAGGAGCACCATAACTTGGAGGGCCCCTGTAAAGGTAAAACCATTTGGTCAATTCTCATCTTCTACTCGAGCACATCTGACAAGAAAAGCTGATGAGTTACCTTCAAAATCTTTTGAATTAGCACAAACCGATAAAAGCATATTGAAGGTGCTCATTTTCGGATTTTCAATCAATCGGCAGAAGCGAACAGCTTCCATAACAGCCCTTTGTTTTTTACATGCACTCAAAAAGCTGGCATGATGGATCTAAGAAACAGATGTAAATGAGAAATTTGAAGAGTATATTACAAAAGCTAAACCATAAAAGGTAATTAATCACCTTCTTCGTATCAAGCAATCCCTTCTGCTCCATGCTTTCCAACAAATCCACACAGTCCTTCAACCTGACAATACCAAATTGATGTGTCAACTGAAAAATTGATATGTGTAAAGATTACATTTGAATGGATATAACATACAGTAACTTAAGGCCTGCTCTGGGACAATATGTTAAAATCATCTACCAAATATTATACCTTCCATCCATTAAAGAACTCTTGTATCGCCTCATGTAATCTGATGTATCCACTGTGCCGTTTAATCCAGCTGTTGTCGCTGGAATGAAGTTATCTAGATTCTCTTTGTGCAGTATATCAGAAATACTCCAGCCAATAGTTTTTGCATCATCATGGTCTTTCACTGCTTTCTGTTGTTTGCTGGCAGGACCCTCCCTTAAGCATGCAAATAGAGCTAATTTCCCTGAATATAGAGTATGTTCATAAGGAAAGGGAAGAAATCACGGATATCAGCAGAAGTGCCAAGAAGAGTGCTTAAATTCCAAAGCTAAACCTGGTGTCAGATGAGAGCCCCCTACATATGAATCAGCAAACCCAATTGCTTTTCTTGGTCTGAACAAATTTCCAATACTGGCTTGTGGAACAAAATTGAGAGGGCATTCCACTGTTCTTTTGAAGGATGAAAGAGATGTCAAATCAATATTTTCATCATCATTACTCTGATGGCATCGAAATAAATGAGCATTGTTGCTGTTTGTTTGGCTGTCACCAAGACCATTGCCATTTTGAGCATCTTTCTGTAGTTCTGAAAGGGATAAAAATTGGTACGAGAGCCCACCTTGCCAGCCAATTCTGTTAGAGAAATACTTGCTTTTATGTTGTCCTGGTGGACCGGAATATGGCGTTGCAAGAACATCAATAACATTTTCTGTAGAATTTCTTTTTTCTGCTGAAGTTGAGCAACCAACTTCTTCTTGCCGAGATACATCAACTAATGTGTGTAACATTGCCCCTGGATTAGTTACAGAAACCGCCTGTATTGTCTTATTTACAGGGTATATGCACGAAATACTAGCCCGGCACTCCAATTCATTAATAGTCATTCCTTCAGAAATAGATAGCTCTGAAAAGCTATTTTCATGAGTTGCACAACGTGCATCATTACTATCATGTACGGATTGTGTTGTTGTTCGGAGGGCCTTGTTTACAATGCTTTTGACCTGTGTATGTAAAACCTGACAAATATTGAAGATGACTGCAAGTTAGAAAACAACTACCAGACATAGTGAATCACATTTCATTCGTCAAATTAAGACTCTTAGTCAAGTGGTAATTTACATGTCCAATCAACAACAAAGCCTTTAGTTCCAAACAAATTGGTGTAGACTAGAGCTGAAACCCACAAGATCTCGAAACCTAGTTATGGTTTTGGCACGTGGATAGCTAACTTTTGCGCA
The DNA here is from genome assembly GCA_902687465.1 of Secale cereale. Classification (NCBI taxonomy): domain Eukaryota; kingdom Viridiplantae; phylum Streptophyta; class Magnoliopsida; order Poales; family Poaceae; genus Secale; species Secale cereale. The sequence goes on from LR738709.1 coordinate 269,644,459, forward strand.
CCACTGTCCATGGCTAGTTCTTTGGTGATATTCCAGTCCTTTAGATCTCTCTTTACGGACTCCTCCCATGTCAAGTTTGGTCTACCCTGACCTCTCTTGACATTATCATCACGCTTTAGCCGTCCGCACTGGAGCTTCTGGAGGCCTATGCTGAATATGCCAAAACCATCTCAGACGATGTTGGAAGCTTCTCTTCAATTGGTGCCACCCCAAATCTATCATGTATATCATCATTCCGGACCCCATCCTTTCTTGCATGGCCACACATCCATCTCAACATGCGAATCTCCGCTACACCTAACTGTTGAACATGTCGCCTTTTAGTCGGCCAACACTCAGTGTCATACAACATGGCGAGTTGAATCGCCGTCCTATAGAACCTGCTTTTTAGCTTTTGTGGCACTCTCTTGTCACAAAGAACGCCAGAAGCTTGGCACCACTTCATCCATCCGGCTTTCATTTGATGGCTCACATCTTTATCAATATCCCCATCCTTCTGCAGCATTGACCCCAAATATCGAAAGGTATCCTCCTGAGGTACAACCTGCCCATCAAGGCTAACCTCCTCCTCGTGCCTCGTAGTACTGAAACCACACCTCATGTACTCAGTTTTAGTTCTACTAAGCCTAAAACCTTTCCATTCCAAGGTTTGTCTCCATAGCTCTAACTTTCTATTAACCCCCGTCCGACTATCACCAACTAGCACCACATCATCCGCAAAGAGCATACACCATGTGATATCTCCTTGCATATCCCTTGTGAGCTCATCCATCACCAAAGCAAGAAAATAAGGGCTCAAAGCTGACCTCATCCAATCAATGACCACAATTTCATTTTACTTGCGAGAAATGGCAAGCAATGCTTAATTTTCAAGGATACGTCTATGGTAGACGTATCAGTAACATAGAAGAGAAACGCCAAGATGGCTACATCGTCATTTTGCAAGCAACACGATGACCACACCACGGCCCAAAACTCCTCATGCTGATTACTCGCTATCCAACAACGCTGAATGATGGATAATACAAGTGATTAGGATTTTATAAGCCTATGCCGATTCGAGAAGCGTGATGAGGATAGTCTTGCCAATTGTAAGGGCTAGTTTGGTTCGTTACCTGGACTCCATGCCTGGGTCAAAGTAGTGCCTGGCGTGCGCTTGGAAATTTGAGAGAAAATGACTGGCCAGGCTAGCCTGGCTGTATGGTGTTTGGTGTGTGTCCACGGCCTGGCCGGATATTAACAACCCATAAATAAATGTTTACTCCTAACCCCACTGAACAGTATCGCATGCAGAGGTATAATTAATGTCCAGGCACGAGCCAGGCGTCTGAATACTTGCGCCTGGACGAGGCTAACAAACTTGCCTGGTGCTCCAACCAGGCTAATGATCATGCAAGATGTTTCAGGCCAGGCTACTGTTTCCTTTCCCAGGATGCCAACCAAACAACTTCCAGGCTAGTCCCAGGGAGGCTCCAGGCCAGGCAATTTTCTTCCAGGTATCCAACCAAACTGACCCTAAATCTTACCAATGAATCTAATATCCCTAAGCTTAACTGACGGACTCTCGTTATGGAAGGGCTTAATGGGAGTAAAAGACGCTTCTATACAAGTGGGCTCGTTTAGTGTGTAGAATAGAGAATAGTGAATTATTGAGATTTGGGGAGGATAAACGTATCGGGGACATGAAGTTTTCAAATATGTACCCACGGCTACTCCATATTGTTCGTCACAAAGATGGCGCAGTTGCCTCTGTCATCTGAGTGCCTAATTCGCTGATTGATTTCCGTCAGGCTCTCATTCGTCAAAATTTAATAAACTGGAATGAGATCGTACTGAGAGTTGTAGGGATGCAACTAACTCTGGAGCAGGATCCGTTTAGGTGAGATCTTCTTCAGACAACCAAGGGTGTTTTCTGTACAATTCATGTATGTGACACCAATGGATATGTGGGTCAGGTTCCGATGAAAACGGAAATCAAAGTATTCATATGGTTTCTTTGTAGACAAGTAGTCCTTATGAAGGACAAATTGGTTAAGTGCAAATGACAAGGGGGCATTCATTGTAGTTTTTATTACAAGCAGAAAAGTATACAGCATTTTTTCCTTGATCGCAGTTTGGCACAAATTGCACAGCATGCTGTGTAGTGAGCCTTTAATATCACACCACATTGTAGTATTTCTAATATACTTGGGTCTTGGTTACAGGGGGGTGACCTCTAGGGACACTAATTGTGGCCGGGGTTGCAATGGTGTTTTGGTCTATTTGGCTATGCAAAATTGATTTTATTTTTGACAAAAAGAAAGTTCAATGTTGTATGCAGGTGTTACTCTCGTGTACCAGTTGGCTACAGTCATGGGCGTTGTTTTTTTTCGAGAAAACGCAATAGCCTTTGCGTTTCATTGCATTGGAAAGAAAGGGGGAATATTTACATCCTCTTAGGAGGTAGCGTTACACAGCCTATAGGCCCTCAGTGCACGTCCCAGGACGGCGGCAGGGTCACCCTGAGCCCTTGAGCTCCAGCCCTTGCCCAACATCTCGCCTCGTCTTTGATCCTATCTACTAGCTCGTTCAATGATGGCCTCTCATGATCGAAGACACACGCGTTCCTATGCTTCCAGACCATCCAAGGTACCAGGAGTGCGACGGATTTGAGCGCCTTGCGAAGCGCTTGCGGCGTCGAGTCCTTGACCCGCAGCCACCAATCCATGAGCGAGCCGTCGTTCTCAGGCGCTCGTGCTGGAAGCCGTAACCAAGATAGGACCTCGTGCCAAGTTTGCCTGGTGAATGGGCACGTGAGCATCAGGTGTCCGATCGTCTCTGGTTCTTGGTCGCACAAAAGGCAACGTGGGTGGTGTTGCAGGCCACGGCGTGCGAGCCTCTCCGCCGTCCAGCAGCGGTCTTGGCATGCCAACCAGTGGAAAAATTTCACCTTGGGCGGTGCCCAGCTCTTCCAAATGAGCTTCCAGGAGTTGCAGCTCGAAGCGCCCAGGAAGGTTGCCTTGTAGCAGGATTGGGCCGTGTAGGCGCCATTGGCTGTCCATTTCCAAAGCAGCCTGTCCGGCTCAGTGGACAACTCGATGTGCTGAACGAGGTGCCAGAGCCTGAGATACTGTCCAATCTCCGGTAGGCCAAGCAGGCCGTGGATGTCGCGCGCCCAACTGTTACCGGCGAGGGCCTCCGCCACCGTTCTGGCCCTCCTGCGCTGTTTGGGGATGCACTGGATTAGCAGGGGCGCGAGCTCGTGAATGGATTGACCGCCGAGCCAGCGGTCCTCCCAAAAAAGGGCCGTCGTGCCGTCCCCAATGACCATGGTCGTGGAGGCATGAAATAGCGCCCGCTCCTCTGCCGTGAATTGCAGGTCTAGTCCTTGCCAGGCTCGTTCTGTGCTCGTGCGCGCTAACCAGAGCCAGCGCAGCCGGAGCGACAGTCTTGTGCGCTCGAGATCCCGGACGCCAAGGCCCCCGTATTCCAGCGGGCGGCAGACCCGGCGCCAGTTGACGTGACAGTGGCCGCCGTGGGCGTCGGCGCGGCCAGCCCAAAGAAAGCCGCGCTGTATCTTCTCCAGTTGCTTTAGGGTTTTCTTTGGGGGCGCGAGCGCAAGCAGTTGATGGATCGGAATCGCGCTGAGCACCGACTTGACGAGCGCGAGACGCCCCGCCTTGTTCATCAGCCAGGCCTTCCAGGAGGGTAGCCGGCCCGCCACCGCGTCGACGAGGGGTTGCAGCTGGTGTGCGGACGGTCGCCTAGTGGAGAGCGGGATGCCCAGGTAGGTGACCGGCAGGGTCACGACGGGGCACCCTAGCGACTCCAGCAGCCCCTCGGCAAGGTCATCAGCATGAAGCAGCGTGGCGGAGCTCGTTATAGAAGGTGCAACACAGGCCCGTACCACAAGCAGGTGCAGAGTGTGCAAGGCACAGGGCCCCTAAATTTATATTAAATACGCAGCAATTAACAATATTAATTTGTCTCAGAAAAAAATTAACAATATTAATCAAGAAGATAATTAAGGAATGTATAACCTCCGGTGCAACCTAAAAATTGATTTATTTTTTCCTTCAAATTTCAGGCTCCATGGAGCTCAAGCCCCATTAGTAATTTCGGCCAATAAATATCATGTTGACTTTATAATTAGTATTTCCATATAAAGGCCTAATTTCAATTTTTGCACCAGGCCCCCAGATTCTCAGGTACGGCCCTCGTGCAACATAAGGAGCTGATGGGGCTTCATGTCAAGCAGCTCACATAGATACCAGGGAGTTTATGTCCCGATTCGGATGGCATGCGACTGATAGGCTCCTTAGTCTTTAGAGTTGTCTTGATTTACATGTTTCTACCCACTGTAGCTGGATGTTTCGTTGTCTTGGTTTTACCATTTCTGGCGACGCCATTGTTTGGTAAATTTATAATAAACGTGTAAACCCCTTGCTCGCTGAGCTCGTAGACAAGATCAGAGATGAGACCAGATGTTGGGCAAAGGCCGGGGCTCACGGCCTCAGGGTCGTTTTGTGTCAGCGCCCCTGTCCCTGACATGCCGGCCCCACGAACCACCAGTTGTGAACCAAGCACGGGCCGGCCCCTTCGACATGCCAAGATCAACCGAAGAGTGGCTGGGCCGGAATGGGTCCAGTAGGCCCAACTGTGCGCTGCTACTTAACTCCACCAACCCTGCCAAGAGGAGGCATCCAGCGGATCAACGGCGAACCGGCGGCTACCTACTTTCCCCTTTCCCGAACCCTAGTTCGTTCTTACCATTCATGTAATCGAACCAAGTTGTATCCCAGAGATTGTTGCTACTGGTTAATAGAATAGTAAGAGAGAGCCTATCATCTGGTATCAGAGCTAGCATCGCCACTCCTGCCTGAGGGGCTTATCAGGGGGATGGGATGTTAGGGCTGCTATCCACCGGTGGAGGCTGGCTTGGTTTAGTCACACCTCGCTTACGGAAGGAGGCCGTGACCAGCTTATAAGGGAGAGATTCCTTCCTCTCTTCAGTCCGAGCTTTTGGGATGGAGTGGGCTCTCCGCTGAATGCTGGCCATGTGCGCATAAACGTCGAGAACGTGTGCAAGTGTTGGCTAGACCGAGTTGGACGCTAACATTTGGTATCAGAGCCAGCATCGCCATGCCTGCCTGAGGGGCTTCTCAGGGGATGGGAGACCATTCCACCTCTCTTCCGCTCTGATACCAGATGTTAGCGTCCAACTCGGTCTAGCCCACACTCGCACACGTTCTGGACGTTTATGCGCACATGGCTAGCATTCAGTGGAGAGCCCACTCTATCCCAAAAGTCCAGACTGAAGTGAGGAAGGAATCTCTCCCTTATAAGCTGGTCGTGGCCTCCTTCCGTAAGCGAGGTGGGACTAAACCAAGCCAGCCTCCACCGGTGGACAGCAGCCCTAACATTTTTCCACCATCCTGGGATGTCCATTGATCTCTGCTGGCTCTGTAACCTTGCCTCCTAGGAGAATGTATCTATATTCTACCTTCCAAATGAAATGAAGCGCAAAGGTCCTTTGCGTTTTCTCGAAAACATAATAAACGTGTAACAATTCAGCTGTATGCATATAGGATGTAGAGGTCGAGGTAATAAAGCTTCCATTATCTCCAAAAAATATCCCTATGTCTTCAATCAAGGGATAGCAACTGGTATAATGCCTTAACCTCAGAATTACCAATATCTATAGAAAAAGGAATCAGCACTGGCTAATTTGGATCCAGCCTTTGGACTTAAGACATTACTGATAGCATTGGCATCGCCAACACTTGTCCCCAATAAACTTTCCTGTGAGTAAACATCGGAAAACTAAAATTTCCCGAATTGTACTTAGATGGCCCAGAACTGGCAGCTTTCTAATTTGGATGTAATTGGTTTAAAAGTCAAGAAAATTCTATTGATTCTGTTCAAAAATACAATCGCATGTGTACTGTACAGAAAAGACACTTATACTAGAAAAAAAGGGTACAATCTTTTCTCTTTCTTGTATGATCGTGTCTTTGTACAAAAATTTACATGCACTTTGATGCTCTAGTACTCTGAATGTTTTGGAGAATTAGCAAATCCGTTTTATGCAATGTGCACGCGCGACAATCTAAGTTACAGTGCATATGCATATATAGTCCAAAGAGGAGCCTGAGTTCAATTCAAACCATTCTTCAAAGAGCTGAACTAAGGTAAGAGGGATAAAACCACTATCAAGAAGAAGCACACCTCCGGAGATTCCCTATGCATTGCGCCGCGCCACCTGAGCCAAACCAGCTGTAAGGCAGCGAGGACAGCGACCGCAGCGCCCACCGAGCCGCCTAACACGTCCAGCGCAGTGGAGGATGAGCCGCTGAGAGAGCATCCCACCGGGCGGCGGGCACGGTACCCCAGCTCCAGCCTCCGTTGAGGCGGATGCCGCAGCAGGAGCCCTCCCCCGCCGGCGCGGCCGTGCAGGCGGACGGAAGGGTAAAGAGAGAGGAAGCAAGGGGGGCAAGTGAGTAGGGTGAGAGCTTGAGGCGTAGAGGCGGAAGCAGAGACCTCCATGGGGAATGGGGAAGGAGCAGAGGGGAATGCCGGGGTTTAGGATCGAGGATGATGATGAGATGATGAGTTTTATCCAGAGTTTGCGAGGCGCTCCGCGTCTGTGGTGCGGAGGAAGTCCTTCAAATTAGTCCAAGGCGACCCATTTTTCTTTTTAACAACGACATTCTTCGTCGAATTTGTTGGTTTAGCCTTCATGACTCTTTTTTTTTAAGAAGGATATCCCTGCCTTTACATCAGTGGCGGAGCCACGGGTCTTCCCTAGACTTCCATGGAATACCCAAGAATGGCTGATTCATTGGTATACTATTGCTAGCTTGATGTATATTTGTGATCATATTGCTGTTGCATTGCACAGATAAATACCAATGAATACCAAGGAAAAATCTCCTAGCTCCGGCACTGCTTTACATCAGAATGATGCATGCAGACGAGAGTGGCATTTTGGCTCGTATGTCCATATACACCTATTATGAAATATATGTAAAAACCACATTTCAAAATGTAAAAAAAAATCGAGAAAAAAATCCCACGTGTATATCCGGATATTATATGTGCGTGCACAAAGTTTCAGTGAAAAAATACATTTTTTGTGTCATGCACTGAAAAGACAAAAAAAATACTCGTGAATAGCTGTAATCAAGTAGCAAAAATTGTTTTTTCCACACAAGCCAAAAAAAAAACATTTTTTCACTAAAACTTTGTGCACGCACATATAATGTCTGGATTTAGACGTAGGGTTTTTCGTCGTAATTTTTGAAGTTTTCAAAATGTGTATTTGACAATGGGTGCATATGCACCTATGAGCCAAAGCCAATTTCCAGCATGCAGACATATTATTAAGCAATATAATCCAACAATCTTCATGGTCAAGTACATGCTCTAATCGAGCTAAAATGAAATCAAATGAAAATAAAGACGTAAAATGTCATAACCGGCAAAAATAGAATGAGATGACTAAACACTTAGCTTATTATTAGATCGTCATCCAAACCAGTTGTAGATATCATGAGTTCTCATCTTTCATCAGGTAGGCCCAGTAACCAAATGCTCACTACCTTCCGCGGGAGTGAGTAACGATCACGTACAGATCCACGTAGTGGTCTTGTAGATTACCTACAAAAAGTTAATCCAAGTTTATCTGTTAAAAACCATATCATGTCTGCAATTTCATATAGCCCAAAGTAACGCTCATACTCCTGTCCGAATATGTGTTGCAATAGTTGGATCAACTTCATTTAGCCACGTTCCGAATAACGTGTAAATACTATTTGAAGGGGTAATATTAAAGGCTATATGAACTGAACGCCATAATAATGTAGCCATCGGACACTCGAGAAAGAGGTGTTTAATTGTTTTCATCATGATCACAAAAAGCAACATCGTTTACTTACCCTCCCAACTATGCTTTGCCAAGTTATCTTAGTCGGAATCACCTCTTTGTGAAAAAATAATATGAAAACTTTGACTCTTAAGGGCACTTTAATTTTCCAAACATGTGTCGATTTCGGGATTGGACGAGAGTTGATTAAGTCGACATACATAGATTTATTGAAAACAAACCATTCATTGATAGCTTCCGGCGAATGGTATATGGCTCATCTGAGAGGTGCACGTCCATCAAGCTCCTCACGAGATGAAGCCAAGTGTTCCATCGGTTTCCTACTACCGATCTCCTGAACTGAATATTGAGAGGTGAAGACTGTAATACTATAGCAACATATGCGTCCTTACGCTACACAATATTATACAAGGATGGATATTGTGTGGCCAGCAGTGCCTCCCCTAGCCATGTATCCTCCGAGAATCTAGTAGAATGACCATTTCCAACAATGAATTTTGTTATGTAGAAGAAGGCTGCTTTTACTCTCATCAACCCCTTCCAGAAAGGTGAATCATTGGGTCTAACGGTGACCTGGGCCAAAGTTTTAGACTATAGGTACTTGTTACGTAATAACTGTACCCACATGCCTTTAATCTCAACAGAAAGCCTATATAGCCACTTGCCTAGTAAGCATCTGTTTTTTACCTCTAAATTCCCGATGCCTAGCCCCCTGGTCCTTGGGTCTACAAATGATATCTCATTTAGTAAGCCTGTGTTTTCTCGTAATTTCACCACTTTGCCAAAAGAATCGTGATCGGTAGAAATCTAACCAGGGGGACTCTTTCCGTACCGCTACAGGTATTTCAAAGAGAGATAGGAGGAACATTGGCATGCTCGTGAGTACTGGGTTTATCAGTACCAGCCGTCCTTCATAGGACATAAGCTTACCTTTCGAGCAACTTGTTTTTTTAATTGATCTTCAATACACTTCCATTCTTTATTAGGGAGTCTGCGATGGTGAATTGGTATACCCGAGTAACTAAACGGTAGGGTATCGAGTTCACAACCGAACAATTGGTTGTAGGCATGTTGTTCATCCTTGGCTCTCCCAAAGCAGAACAATTCACTTTTGTTAAAATTACTCTTCAGCCCCGACAATTGTTCAAATAAGCATAACACAAGCTTCATATTTCTGGCCTTTGCCATGTCATGTTACATGAAGATGATCGTATCATCCGCATCCTGTAGTATGGACACTCCACCATCAACAAGATGCGGAAACTACACCTACTTGTCCATCCTCCTTAGCTCTACCTATGATAATGTCCAACATATTTGCCACTATGATGAACAAGATAGGTGACATGGAGTCCCCTGCCTGAGACCCTTTTGCGTTTAGAAGTAGTGACATATGTCATCATTTACTTTAATTCTGACGTTACCTTTTTGATACCAAGATGATAAGGGGTGGCCCGATCTTCTCAATGAGCGGATGATGTCGATAATGAACTTGCTGGATAACTTGTGAGATGCTCTCGAACTCTCCGGTTGTTCCCCCATTGCCAATGCAACGAATCTTCAACCCTATGGATATTTGCAATACCACACACTTGCGCACGTAGCCGCTGACGATGAAGCGGTTCTGCAATCTCCCAATTCCCAATGGAAGGACATGTAGCACTTGACTTTCAGTAGCAAATACACCCTATCGAAACGAATTTGGTGTATGTAAATATTCCTGATCGATGCAAAGAGGAATATGAATACAGAGGAATGCTTAAAGCAATTCTGTCTGGTATGAGTTTAATCAAAACATGGTTTAACCCTAAAAGCCATGACTTATAAGGGTATATAAAGACCCCTGGACGTCCAACATAGTGTTGGGGTCGAAATCCAACATATCTCTAACTTTCCTAACTTAAACGAATCTATCTGGAAAACTGTCAGAAACAACAGCCGTATTGTTTTGGTGACTGTGACTCGGTCACCGCAAATCATGGGCTGTGAGTATACAGTTTGGAAAGAACATGAGTCAATCTTTCCAAATTGTATTTAAACGCCTCACTACTGCAGGATGGTCCAAACATGATACTACGATCTGAGACCCTTCAACAAAACTGTGTGCGATGCCATAATCGCAAACGGTGGTGTAAAAAACCGTCAAAAAGGTGCAAAATATTTGCGACGACAGATGCATCAAACACGGTTCAGAATTTAGTCGCGTGTGCGATGCAGGGCATGCAGTTCAGCTCAATTAACTGTTTGGGATGATGAGGCACAAAATAAACGGGCAACCAGATGAAGGCGTGTGCGGTATACAGCATACGGTTCAGTGGGATGAACTGTGTGTGATTAGGCAACACAATGGAAACGGTTCAACTGAACAAGATGTGTGTGATACGCGGCAAACAGGTCTGTAATATGAAATGTGTGCGAAGACCAATAATAACACATACGATTGCTGCTAATAAGCCGTGTGAATTGCTCTGTCTACAGTAGAATATCATGTGTGTGTGTGTGTGTGTGTATATATATATATATATATAAACATCCAATTACATAAGTGACTATACAGATTATTCGCACACACCTCAATAAACAATTGCATGCATTCTAAAGTAGGAGAAACGATCGTCTAGTCATCTACTTCTTGTGACGCTCCCGCCACTGCTATGTGGCTCGATCCCTCGTTTGGGTCGGGAAGACAATTCCTCATGTCAACGATCCGCATGTACATCTCGTAGCTTGTGTACGTGTCCATGGCCGCGTACTTGACATGTTGTTCATCCAGTCTTTTATGCCACACACTGTGCCAGGCGTTCTTGTCCTTATTGCTCTCTTGCTGCATCTTCGTGTAGTAGGGGTCGATGATGGCCGAGGTGAGGTCAACCAGGGAGTTCAATTTGTTTTTGTCGCTGCCCCAGACCTTGTAGTGGTGCTGGATGTTGACAAGATTCGGGCATTGCAAGTCCGAAGCCTTGAGCGCTTTTAGATTGTTCGTGGTGTCCAACGTAGCAAAACTGTAGTCGGGGCTATTGATAAACCTTGAGAAACGCTCGCAAGGCCTTGTGGCAAGGTGGAAGTGGTAGACGAGGACGTCATGTCGCACGCGACGGCAACCTTCTGATCGTGCCCGGCATGACCGATGGTGTACTCGAGGTCGAAGTGATGAGGACATCACTAACAAGGTTACACCCACAGCCCCAACTGACACATATACAGGACCAATGACTAGATCTCGCGCACGCCAATTAAATTACCGGGTACTTTCGTTTCTTGGTAATAATTATAATGTTCATGAGAATATGATGCTGCCTAAATTGGATACGTTTGTCTTGCTTACAAATGAAGGGCCTAGCTTGGACAAGAAGGATGAACATTGGAGCAAGATCAAGCATGGAGATGATGGCATGCACAAGGGGAACAAGAACGGAGTTACAAGTGATGATTTCGGGACTTTGAAGCCACCATAATGAGTGCGTGAAGCCTTGGACGAAATATACAAGATGCCACTTCATAAATTTCGTCCAGAGGCTATTATAGGTGCTGCGTCACCTTATTATTGGGCCGGGCCCATGTAATTTCGAAATACTTGAGTATAGGCTATTTTTAGAGTCCTTATGAGTGGGGAAACAAGAGTTAGGGTTGGTTTCGGACCCCTCCTCCAAGGGCCACGAAATTCCTCCCTCTTCCCCATATATACAGCCCTTAGGGCGTCGTTTAGACTTTGGGTTTTGTTTAGATTAAAGTTCGCCATAGCTGCAACTTCGCGTACTTCGTTTGTGTTCAATAACCAGACAAAGACGTCACAGAACCCCACTTGATCAATAAAGCTTTTCTCTTGAATTCGCAATATCCAGATTGCAATCTCAGTTTCTTGCTTGTTCTTCGTTTGCCTGCATGAAACAGACCTTCGTGGTCAGGTTGATCGTGCTCCGGCGTGGTCAATAACCTCTCACAGTTGGCTTAGCGATTGCTAAGGCACGATGTCCTCGCATGTTCGTAGTCGGATCGTCAAAGTTGACTTCCCCCAAAACGATTGCTACCATCTCATTGAAAGACGGGACACCTTTGCCTCTATCAAGTGGTATCCGTTTTCAGGTTGCTCAGTGAGAATTTCCAGTTATTCCTAGATTAGATTTATTTTCTTACCTATTGTCCAAGGAAAAGCCACAAAAAAAGTTAGATCTATTCATCCTTTGTCCTAGCCAGTTTAAGCCTTTGCAAAAAAAAATCATTGTTTGCTTATTGAATTATTGGTTGCATCGTCGTGTCGAGTTGCTGGTCTTGTGTCTAGTTCGTTAGAGTTTCGAGTTCTGTTCACATTAGTCATGTCGCCGCTGCATCGTTCTCCCTTCCGCTGTCCACCACCTCATCCATCAATTTTCACCTCGTGCTACCCATCGTTCATTGTCACAATTTTTGACACCAGATTTTGGCATGGTCACGAATCCGGGTTCGTATGCAAAAGTTAGAGGCAACACTTCGCGGGCCGGCCCTGAGTGAGAAAGTATTCGGCCTTTGCCGGCTGAATGAAAACCTTGCCGGGGTAAAACCTTGCCGGTGTGAAGGCTTGCCGGCGTGGAGAAGCTTACCTGTGTGGAAAGCTTGCCGGCGGAGAAGCTTGCCGGTGTGAAATCTTGCCGAGGGAGAAACCTTGCCGAGGAGGAACTCTTGCCGGGGTAGAAACCTTGCCGAGGTAAAACCTTGCTGATGTGAAATCTTGCCGGGGGAGAAATCTTGCTAGGGAGTAACCCTTGCCGGTGTAAAAACCTTGCCGGGGTGAAACCTTGTCGGTGTGGAAAGCTTACCCGGGTGGAAGGCCTGTCGGGGTGGAGGTTGTGATAGTCAAGCTGACGAGAAGTTGAAGATGGGCTCAGAAGCTAATTCAGATGATCTTGGATGGAGAAATGTCCTACACGGAAGTTGTGCGTCTCGTCGAAACGATCGATTTTGATATAAAGATCGTCTTAATCCGAGGTCGTATGCAAAAGTTAGAGCCCGCACAGCGAGACCCTTCGGAGAGCAAAATGTGACGCGTGGAACTAGACACATGTATGGGTGTGTGTGATGAGCTGCGTGAGTAATTATCTGTTTTGCGCGAGCGATTTGACCCTCGAGATGACCTCTAATGAAAAAACGTTCAACATGAAAGATGTTCGTCTCGTCGAAACGGTCAAGATTGCTTTTGGGCTCGATTCCATCCGAGGTTGTTTGTCACCACAAAAAGGACCCTCAAAGTACAGCCAGTTTAACCGAGCAGTTTTGGAAAGTTCGAATAAAACCAGTCCGAATTTGACTAGGGTTTTGGACGTGAATTGATGTAATTTTCTTGTAAGGAAAGCCTAGATAAATCCTTTGCTTGTACGGGAAGTCCAGCCTCCTCTTATATATGTTGGGGGTGACGGCCGATTGAAACAACACACAATCGAACAAATCAATATACTACGTTTTCCAGTCTACGTTTTATCCCCCCACCGTTTTTCTCTCTCGTTCTTCGCTGTTCTTCGTGTTTGAGAGCTGCGAATCTCGAGGCTCTAGGGGCGAGCGAATCGACCTAGGGCAGCCCATAGCCGCCGCACTCCCTGGCGGGGTCCCTCCCGGGGGTGTGGGGTTTTCGGGTCCGCAAAAGCGCTCGTCGACTGTCTTGCGTATCGTGCTGTCGGTCGGGCCTCCTTCGACGTGAGCTGCGGTGCATCACCCCCGGCGTCGAGGGTACACGTGACATGTTCGTGTGTCAACACAGCGACTCCGCTGGGGACTGAAGGTCAATCATCATCATCCACCATGTCCGATCTTCCCAAGCCATCTGAGGTAGACGCCGATAACATCATTAAGCCCGGTCTTGATGAAATATCGGCCGATCATCGCCAAATCTATGAGGATTACAAGAAGGCGCGTGAAGAGAAGGAGTTGCAGGAGTTCCTTGCGAAGTTCAAGAAGGATCGCCAAGGCAACATCACTCCGATTGAAGAAATCAAGTTCCCTCCTCTTCAAGCCGAGCAGGTTAAACCCCTTGTGAGTACTACCTTTTTTCCTGAGCAGTGGGCTGAGATTGAGAGTCGTATTGCTGATGGTAACAATCTAGTCTATCAAACTTTCATAGAAAATACTAATGCTCAGAGAAATATGTCTCAATCGTCTAGTGGTAATGGTGGTATAGCTGCTAGTGTGCAAAACCCTAATCTGACTTTACCTATTTTATCGGCGCCTCCCGTGACGATGACTCATTATCCTATACAAACAAATCAGATTGTGGCTGCACCAATTAGTCCTATCATGAGCATGCCAGGTTCGGTGGCAATGCCGAATCAAACCCTACCTACAGCTACAACCACTCGACCACTACCAAATTATGGGCCGACATACATGCCACAATTCCTACCTACCGCTAGTAACCCTACTCCTCCTATGCCACCGCCACAAGCTTCATCGTCCACTATGGATGATGGTCTAGCTAATCTTAGAGAGGAGATGGATAAGATGCTTCGAGAGAATTTTCGAGTTGAGTTACCTTGGAATCGGATTTACCAAAAGCCGTACCTCGAGTACTTCGATGCCATCCAGTGCCCTCCAGGATATAAAATTCCAGATTTTGTTAAGTTTAAGGGAGAAGGAACAAAAACCACATGGGAGCATGTTAGTCAATATTTAGCACAATTGGGTGAGGCAGGCTCATTGAATGAATTGAAAGTGAGTTTGTTCCCTTTATCATTAACTGGTACCGCATTTTCATGGTTTTCTTCTTTACCACATGGTTCCATTCGGGTTTGGTCGCAACTAGAGCAGAAATTTCATGATCACTTTTATAGCGGCGATAATGAACTCAAGTTGTCACATCTGACATCGGTTAAACAAAAGCATGATGAATCGGTCTCCGATTATGTCAAGAGATTCAGAGAAACAAAAAACCGTTGTTATAGTTTGGTGATAACCGAGAGAGACTTGGCAGACCTAGTGCTGAGTGGTTTAAGGACTCCTATTAGAGAAAATCTAGAAGGCTATGAGTTCTTAAATATTAACCAAGTCTTACAAAGGGCTTTGGCTCAGGAAAGCCGAAGCAAAGATCTCAAAGAAGTGCATAGGTACAAAGCTGATCGTCCAAAGATGAATATGGTTGAATATGATAATGATCACTCGGACGATGAGGGTGACATGTATGCTACTAAATTTGTTTGGCCATCTAAGGCTAAACCATTTACTTGCAATGATGTGAAACCGATTCATAAGAATCGTGATGAAGAGATGAAGTTTACTTTTAACGTTGCCAAGTGTGATAAAATATTTGATGCTTTGCTGCAAGCTAAAATTATTAGAATATCTCACACTTTACCGCCGTTTGAAGAGCTGAAACGGCGTGCTTATTGCAAGTATCATAATTCTTTTTCTCATGCTACTAACGATTGCAATGTTTTTCGACGACAGATACAATCGGCCATTAATGACGGTCGATTGAACTTTTTTGAGATGCAAGTTGATAAACAACCCTTTCCAATGAATACCATGGATTTGGAGGGGAAGAAGTCACTCATTTGGCCAGAGGTAGCCGAATCTGCTAATAAAGCTAATGTCATTGTTGGTGAGCCCACGAAGGACAAGGAGGACAGCAAGATCTTGGGGAGGCAGATTGTGATTGACAAGCAACCCGATGGCAAGGAAGTAATCAAGATTACCATCAAGAATCCTACACTCGGGGGGCAACCACAAGTGCAAGAAAATGCCCGTATTAAATTTGTTAAGCCCAAGAGTCCAGAAGTTGGCAAGTGGAAGAGGAACGAGGCTAAAGTACAACGTAAGCGGATCAAGCCAACTTTTGATATGTTGCTGTCCAAGTATGCCAATCAGTCAACCGGTTCTAGCTCAAACCGGCCAACGGGCCTGAAGAGACCAAGATCACCTCCAGCTGATATGTTTAGTCGATATGTGAAGCCGGCTGGACCAAGGGCACCGTTTCAACAAAGCCAACCTGTTTGGGATCGACTCGACTACTCATACAATGGCCGACCAAACATCGGTGGTCATCAGTCGGCTGGTCAAAATATGTGGCCGAAGGGAAACTATCCAAGTGTAAGAATGCACCTAGGTGGAAGCTATCCAAGTGAAAAAATGTGGCCAGGTAGATTCCATCCGAGTGAATTCCATCCAAGTGGATTCCATCTGAGTGACATCCATCCGAGTGAATTCTATCCGAGTAAAAAGGTGCGCCCGAGTGAAAATTTCATGCATCAGGAAAAATGAAAAGAATGGCGCATTAAATCACCAAGTGTTGCAGCGGTCGAGTCAAGAAAAGGCAAGGAGAAAATGGGAGTCGACTCACTTATCTTGGGCACCAAAACATTCCTCGTACAACAGCCGATTGTGCATAACCACTCGACTGAGCCGATACTTTCTATCGCGCCAAGGCACTCGGCTAATGATCATGAAGCAAGCACCAGCCAAGTAAAGGCGAAAGATCCTAAATACACTCAGCCAAAGTGGTGTCCTCTAGGGCTAACAAAGACACAGAAGAGGAAACTGCAGAGGTTAAGGTGCCAAGAGATGGCAGAACAGGAGGCCGAGAAGCAAAGGGATAAGTTGTTCAATAACACTCGACCCATGGTTCCAGCAAAACAAGTGTGGAGGCCTAAACAAATACAAGATACATCAGCTTCTATATCTATCACAGCAATACCTACACCACCATAGGAGGACGATGCAACAGCTATCACATCGTCCGCGACACTTCTTACTTCTCCTTCACTCGGACAGATTTCAGAATCGGTGGATGCACTTGAGGCAGAGGATGATATGTTAGATTATGATTCAACGCCGGTTCATGAAGGTATGGATATCAATATGGTTTATTACTTGCCTGCTGAGTTTCGTGTTGTAGATGAGGAAGGGGAGGTTGCTCAGCTGGATTTTGGCCCTAAAAATGCAATATTTGAGAAGCCAAAAGACCCAGTAACGCATCAGAAACCATTGTATCTCCGAGGCCATATCAATGGATCACCTCTCACTCGGATGCTTGTTGATGGTGGTGCTGTGGTAAATCTGATGCCCTATTCGGTCTTCAAGAAATTGGGTTTGCCCGATGAAGAGTTGATAAAGACGAATATGGTGCTCAATGGATTTGAAGGCAAAGAGAAAACTGAAGCCAAAGGCGTGATGTATGTGGAACTTACAGTCGGAAGTAAAACTTTGGCTACTGCATTCTTTGTCGCAGAGGTGCAAGGTAACTACAACGTCATACTAGGCCGTGATTGGGTTCATGCAAACCAGTGCGTGCCATCCACTATGCACCCGTTTTTGATCCAGTGGGTTGATGATGAAGTTGAAGTCATTCATGCGGATAACTCGGCCTGTGTTGCTTTGGCCGATGCATCGGTGGATTGGCAACATCCCAATGCTACTTGCTTGACGGGACATGACTTGTCAGAGTTTGATTTTCTCAGCGCGACCAAGAATGGTTTCGTGCCCGTTTCTTTAAAGCCGTCTGAATGTAGTCGGCTCCAAGGTATGATATGTTTGAATGGATTCTAGTTCCGAGTGGTTACAAAAACGTCTTGTAAAATATCGGTCGAGTGAGAACGATATGTATGAATCTATAGAGGAATTGGATGATATGGATAAGCTTGGACAAGGTTTTACATTGGCCGATCCATTAGGAGAGATAGATATTGGAGATGGTTCAGTCACTCGACCGACGTTTGTAAACAAAAATTTGAAAGCCGATTGAAAGCTAAGTTAATCGAGCTATTGAAAGAATATGTTTGTTGCTTTGCATTGGAATACCATGAGATGCCAGGTTTAAGCCGAGAGCTAGTGGAGCATCGGTTACCTATAAAGGCTGGTTTTAGACCATATAAACAATCGTCCAGAAAGTTTAATCCAAAAACATATGACCGGATCAAGGAAGAGATCGGTCGACTGCTTAAAGCTAATTTCATTCAACCTTACAGGTATGCCGAGTGGATTTCTAACATCGTCCCAGTGGAGAAAAAGGGATCCGGCAAGTTAAGGGTATGCATTGATTTCAGAGATTTGAATAGGGCTACACCCAAAGATGAATATCCCATGCCAATAGCCGATATGCTTATTAATGATGCTTCTGGACATAAAGTCATTAGCTTCCTTGATGGTAACGCGGGGTATAACCAAATTTTCATGTCCGAAGAGGGCATGTCCAAAACGGCTTTCCGATGCCCTGGTTTCTTTGGTTTATTCGAATGGACGGTGATGACATTCGGATTAAAAAATGCTGGCGCCACATATCAAAGGGCTATGAATTTGATTTTTCATCATTTACTTGGTGTCATACTTGAAGTTTATATTGATGATATTGTTGTCAAATCGGATGCTTTTGAATCTCATTTGGCCGATTTGCGTTTAGCTTTTGAGAGAATTAAAAAGTATGGACTGAAGATGAATCCTTTGAAGTGTGCATTCGGCGTGTGAGCTGGTAAGTTTTTGGGTTTCATTATTCATGAAGATGGCATAGAAATTGATCCCAAAAAGGTAGAAGCTATACAGAAAGTGGAAGCGCCAACATGCAAGAGAGATATGCAAAAATTCCTTGGCAAGGTCAATTATTTGAGAAGGTTCATAGCTAATTTGTCAGGGAAAGTTGATGCATTTACTCCTATCCTTCGGTTAAAGAATGATGTTGATTTCACTTGGGGGGCAAAACAGCAAGAAGCCTTTGATATGATCAAGAATTATTTGTGCACTCCTCCGGTGATGAAAGCACCCAAACATAAGGAGCCCTTTAAGCTTTACATTGCAGCAGAAGAAGGTGTTATTGGTGTTGTTTTGACTCAAGAAACCGAAGGAAAAGAGCATGCTATTACATATTTGAGCAGGCGCTTATTGGACGCCGAGACAAGGTATACATTTATTGAAAAACTATGTCTATGCTTATATTATGCTTGCACAAAATTGAGACATTATTTGGTGCCGAGTGCTTGCGTAGTAGCTTGTCAAACCGATGTCATTAAATACATGTTGCATAGGCCAATTCTTAGTGGTAGAATTGGCAAGTGGGCTTATGCTTTGATTGAGTATGATTTGGCTTATGAATCTCTAAAATCCATGAAAGGCCAAATCGTTGCTAATTTCATTATTGAGCATCGGATTAATGACAAGCATGACATTGATATAAACCTTGTCTCTTTAGTACCTTGGAGATTATATTTTGATGGTTCAGTTTGTAGCAATGGCCAAGGTGTTGGTACTGTTTATATATCTCCTCATGGTGCTGTTTTTTAGGCCTCATGCCGCTTAGAATACTTTTGCACAAATAATCAGGCCGAATATGAAGCTTTGTTATTCGGCCTAGAGATGTTAGTTGTTGTATGTGTTACACATATTGAGGCTTTTGATGATTCGTTACTAGTGGTGCAGCAAATATCCAAAGTCTTTCAGTGTTTGGACGAATCACTTAATGTTTATCTTGATAAATGTCTAGATATAATCTCTACTTTGGACAGTTTTAGCATTGCTCATATATCTAGGCATGACAATTGGAAAGCAAATGAGTTGGCACAACAAGCATCTGGATATCATGTTGATCATGGCATGTTTCATATCTCTCAAAAATCGATGTCTTGTCTTGCCAATATGGGAGAGGCCGAACTTGAACCCACTGGTTCGGCCATTAACAAAAAGTCTAGTGCAGGTGACAATCCCGACTGGAGGAAGCCCATTATTGATTACTTGAGCAATCCGAGTGAAAGGGTGGACAGGGATGTTCGGCGTATGGCTTTCAAGTATACAATGGGAGATGATGGTCTTTATCGCCGAACAGTCGATAACGTTCTTCTAAAATGCTTGGATGAAGACCAAGCAAGAGTTGCTATGGGAGAGGTACATGAAGGCATTTGTGGCACTCATCAGTCGGCTCCCAAGATGAAGTGGTTATTGCGACGTGCAGGGTTTTATTGGCCGACTATGATTAATGATTGCTTCAGATATTATAAAGGGTGTGAAGCTTGTCAAAAATTTGGTGATATTCAATTGGCTCCTGCTGCTATGTTACATCCTATTATCAAGCCGTGGCCTTTCAGAGGATGGGGTTTAGATTTTATTGGGCAAATTCATCCGTCTTCATCAAAGGGGCATCGGTTCGTATTGGTGGCAACCAATTATTTCACTAAATGGTCTGAAGCAGTACCTCTCAAGAACATGACACATATGGAGGTAATTCAATTCATAACTGAGCACATTATTCATAGATTCGGTATTCCTCAGACGTTAACTGCAGATCAAGGTTCATCTTTCATGTCACACCAAGTCAGAGAGTTTGCCGAATCTTATAACATAAAGTTGCTCAATTCCTCTCCATATTATGCCCAAGCCAATGGACAAGCTGAGTCTAGCAATAAAATTTTAATCAAACTCATCAAGAAGAAGATTGAGGATAATCCAAGGAAATGGCATGAGTTGTTGTCTGAAGCTTTGTGGGCACATAGGATCTCAAGGCCTGGTGCTACGAAGGTGACTCCATATGAGCTAGTATATGGTCAAGAGGCTGTTTTACCGGTGGAAGTAAATTTGAATGCTTTGAGAATAGCCAAACAAAATGATTTATCGGCAGTAGACTTTTATAACTTGATGATGGACAATATTGATGAGGTTGCCAATAAACGTTTGGCTGCTTTGAAGGCCATAGAGAAGGACAAGTTGAGGGTAGTAAGGGCTTACAATAAGAAAGTTAAGTTGAAGAATTTTCAAGTTGGCGATCTCGTCTGGAAAGTAATTCTCCCGATTGGTTCAAGAGACAGAAAATTCGGGAAATGGTCTCCAAGTTGGGAAGGTCCTTTTAGAATTGCAAGAATAGTTCCCGGAAACTCTTATTTGGTGGAATCCGTACAAGGGGCACTGTTACCTCGATCTCTCAATGGCAAGTACTTGAAGAAATACCACCCAAGTGTGTGTCAAGAAGCCTAAGTGGGCAATGGCCGATATATGATTATCGCCCTTAGCACAAAATGGCCGATACATAATTATCGCCCTAAGAAAAATAAATGGTCGATGGGGTGTTGACATCGTCCTTAGAACAAACACAATACAAGTTATTTTTCGGCACACAAGCTTTGCCGAAAAACAGGGGGGCATGTGTTGACACCAGATTTTGGCATGGTCACGAATCCGGATTCGTATGCAAAAGTTAGAGGCAACACTTCGCGGGCCGGCCCTGAGTGAGAAAGTATTCGGCCTTTGCCAGCTGAATGAAAACCTTGCCGGGGTAAAACCTTGCTGGTGTGAAGGCTTGCCGGTGTCGAAAGCTTGCCGGTGGAGAAGCTTGCCGGTGTGAAATCTTGCCGAGGGAGAAACCTTGCCGAGGAGGAACTCTTGCCGGGGTAGAAACCTTGCCGAGGTAAAACCTTGCTGATGTGAATTCTTGCCGGGGGAGAAATCTTGCTAGGGAGGAAACCTTGCCGGTGTAAAAACCTTGCCGGGGTGAAACCTTGTCGGTGTGGAAAGCTTACCCGGGTGGAAGGCCTGCCGGGGTGGAGGTTGTGATAGTCAAGCTGACGAGAAGTTGAAGATGGGCTCAGAAGCTAATTCAGATGATCTTAGATGGAGAAATGTCCTACACGAAAGTTGTGCGTCTCGTCGAAACGATCGATTTTGATATAAAGATTGTCTCAGTCCGAGGTCGTATGCAAAAGTTAGAGCCCGCACTGCGAGACCCTCCGGAGAGCAAAATGTGACGCCTGGAACCAGACACATGTATGGGTGTGTGTGATGAGCTGCGTGAGTAATTATTTGTTTTGCACGAGCGATTTGACCCTCGAGATGACCTCTAATGAAAAAAAGTTCAACATGAGAGATGTTCGTCTCGTTGAAACGGTCAAGATTGCTTTTGGGCTCGATTCCATCCGAGGTTGTTTGTCACCACAAAAAGGGCCCTCAAAGTACAACTAGTTTAAACCGAGCAGTTTTGGAAAGTTCGGATAAAACCAGTCCGAATTTGACTAGGGTTTTGGACATGAATTGATGTAATTTTTTGTAAGGAAAGCCTAGATAAATCCTTTGCTTGTACGGGAAGTCCAGCCGCCTCTTATATATGTTGGGGGTGATGGTTGATTGAAACAACACACAATCGAACAAATCAATATACTACTTTTTCCAGTCTACGTTTTATCCCCGCACCATTTTTCTCTCTCGTTCTTCGTTGTTCTTCGTGTTTGAGAGCTGCAAATCTCGAGGCTCTAGGGGCGAGCGAATCGACCTAGGGCAGCCCATAGCCGCCGCACTCCCTGACGGGGTCCCTCCCAGGGGTGTAGGGTTTTCGGGTCCGCAAAAGCGCCCGTCGACTGTCTTGCGTATCGCGCTGTCGGTCGGGCCTCCTTCGACGTGAGCTGCGGTGTATCACCCCCGGCGTCGAGGGTAAACGTGACGTGTTCGTGTGTCAACAACAATCATACTTGAAGTGGTTCGCATCTTTGCTTGATCCAATATGCATCTTATCTAGTTTGTCTTGGAAAGAGGGAGAAAGAAAAAAAAGACAGAGAAAAAAAGGAAAAAAAATGAGAGAAAGAAAAAGAAGAAACAGTGTGAGAAAAAAAAGAGAAAAATAAAAAAAGTGTGAGGGAAAAAAAGGAAAAAGCACAAAATTTGGATCTATTAGAGTCAATCTCGTAGTTGAATTCGGATTGGAATCTGTTTTCTCCACTGTTTAGTAAAACAGGCATATCTTCCTCATACGAAGTCCGTTTTGGCTCCACAAGTACTCAAATTAAAGCTAGCGACGAGCCGCATCTGAATAGTTGCAGGATCTTGTTCAATATTTCGCACCTTAAAATCGGCTCCTAAATAGGTCGTTTCGCCCACCGAAGTTCGCGAACACAGCTTGTTCCAGTTTTTCAGGCCAGTTTTAAAATTTTTTGACACCTCATATCAACTCGGATTGAGCGATTCTTTTTGCGTTTGAAAGCTTGAGTCAGTAGCATTCTGTAGAAAAAATTATCATAAAATTGACTCAAACTTTTCAAAAGGAAAGTTGGAGAGAGAGTTGTTGTATATCCTGCTTGGCAGTTGTTTTTCATCATTATCTTTACCGTCATTGTGATTTTCACTTACATCTTGCTATCGAGAGCTACTTCATATCCTTTTTTTATGCTCGTTGTGCTATGCCGTGACCTCATTAGTGTTGTAGGCTCGCGTCTCTAGTACGGTCTAGCCTAGGACCAGCACAGTATCGTCGTTGAGAGTTTATTCAACTTTGCATCTCTGAATTGATTTTTGCTGACCCTTTTTGCTACCATATTATAAGCCATTCCCAGCTCCACATACATCTACGTCGTGCGTTTGACTCTCCCTGGTAATCTCTTTATCCAAGCTTTGAGAGTTTTGACTACCACGGTTGCCGATCACCACCTGCTGTTGGGTAAGAACTGGTAAGAATTTGATATTTGCTTGACGGATTTGTGACGGCCCACCACCACCAATTCCTAGTAGTGTGTAGGATCATATTTTTGTGTGTTTCTGTTGCTGCTAACCATGCCAGGATCACAAGTCGACGAGACTGACTAGGAGAACATGACGAATAAGGAGTTGCATGATAAATTTCAGCAAATGATGGGTCAACAGGTAGAAGATGTGATGACCAGTTTTGACAACGCACTAGCGAGGATGGATGGCATTGAGAAGTCAATTGACACCAAGTTGGATGCCAAATTCGCTGAAGTGCTTGCGCGTCTACCTCCACCTACTGCACCATTGCAACGACAACAACAACCACCTTCACGTCGCGAAACCACCCTCCGCAAAGCGAGTCGTGTCGCTCTTCAGCCTGGCAAACTGTTGGTGCTGCTGTTGATACTTCTGTGACTCCTTTTGCTGCTGAGGAGGAGGATGATTACGTGGGGGATTACGAGGATGAGGTTGATCAAAATCAGAACTACGTGCAACAACCAGCACCACAACCACCAGGTCGTCCACATGCAAATAATCGCAATGGTAGGGCTGCACCACACCCTCAGGTACACGATCATGACCATCTTCCTAAACTAAAATTGAATATTCCATCATTTGAGGGTAGATATGTTCCTGATATATATCTTACTTGGGAGTTAGAAACCGAACAACGTTTTACATGTTTAAAATATCCTGAGGAGAGACGTGTTGCTGCTGCTCTTTGTGCTTTCACTAGGTTTGCTTGTGTGTGGTGGTCTGAATATTGTAGATTATATCCGGATAATATTCCAACTACTTGGGCTGCTTTGAAAACTGCAATGCGTACTCGTTGGGTTCCACCATATTATCAACGCGAATTACTTCAGAAATTGCACCATTTAAGCAAGGAAAAAATTCTATAGAGGAATATTACCAGGAATTACAAATTGACCTGATTAGATGTGGTATTGTTGAGGATAATGAGGCTATGCTTGCACGTTTTATGAGTGGCTTAAATAGAGAGATTCAGACAATTCTAGAGTATAAGGAGTATAATGATATCACTTGTTTATTCCATCTTGCTTCCAAAGCTAAACATGAAGTGCACGATCGACAGACCTTGGCACGAACTAATTTTTCTGCAGGTCAACCTTCATCATGGACACCGCGTGCATCATCTACGTCGACACGTCCGGCTGCACCACCGCCTACTTCATCCGTCACTTCTAGCCGTGATAAAAGCAAACAAGCACCACCACCATCAACCAGGAGTACACCTTCCGGTCCTGCGCAGAGCTCTTCTTCATCCATGGCATCCAATGTGCCAACACATGATGTTATATGTGGTCGTTGCACTGGTCGTGGTCACTACGCCAACAAATGCCCATCGCAGCGTGTCATGATTGCTACTGAGGTTGATGGTTATGAGTCCGCTAGTGACTATGATGAGGATATTTTGGCTCTTATTACACGTGAAGAACATGGTGGAGATGATTCTGAAAACGAGACACAATACATGGCTCCAGAAGACACTGACATGTATGAATGTTTAGTTGCTCAACGTGTTTTGAGTGTGCAGGTCACACAAGCGGAGCAAAATCAGAGGCATAATTTGTTCCATACAAAGGGAGTTGTGAAGGAACGTTCTGTTCGTGTCATCATAGATGGAGGGAGCTGCAACAACTTGGCTAGCATGGATATGGTGGAGAAGTTATCTCTCACCACAAGACCACATCCACATCCTTACTACATCCAATGGTTCAACAACAGCGACAAGGTTAAGGTAACACGTACTGTTCGTGTGCATTTTAGTATCTCCACATATGCTGATTATGTTGATTGTGATGTGGTACCCATGCAAGCATGTTCCTTATTACTTGGTAGACCATGACAATTTGATAAAAATTCTATACACCATGGTAGAAACAATCAGTATACTCTTGTTCATAAGGATAAACGTATTACTTTGCTTCCTATGTCTCCTGATTCCATTTTGAAAGATGATATTAATAGAGCAAATAAAGCAAATAGGAGCAAAATAAGAGTGAAAATCAGATTGTGACAAAAGAATTTGAGCAACGAATGAAGCCTAATAACACACCATCATCTCATGTTGCATCTGAAATTAAATTAAAAAGTGGATGTTTACTTGGCACCAAATCTGATATTGATGATCTAGATTTAAGCAAATCTATTTGCTATGCTTTTGTGTGCAAAGAGGCATTATTTTCATTCAAGGACGTGCCTTCCTCTTTGCCTCCTACTGTCACCAACATTTTGTAGGAGTTCGCGGATGTCTTTCCACAAGACGTGCCACCGGGATTACCACCTATTCGAGGGATTGAGCATCAGATTGACTTAATTCCCGGTGCATCGCTACCCAACCACGCACCATACCGTACCAATCCAGAGGAGACGAAGGAGATTATGCGTCAAGTACAGGAGCTACTCGACAAAGGTTATATACGCGAATCCCTTAGTCCTTGTGCTGTTACTATTATTCTAGTGCCGAAAAAGGATGGTACATCCCGTATGTGTGTTGATTGTAGATGCATTAATAATATTACTATTCGTTATCGTCATCCTATTCCTAGGCTAGATGATATGCTTGATGAATTGAGTGGCTTACAATATTCTCCAAAGTTGATTTGCGTAGTGGATACCATCAAATTCGTATGAAATTGGGAGATGAATGGAAAACAACATTTAAAACTAAGTTTGGATTATATGAGTGGTTAGTCATGCCTTTTGGGTTAACTAATGCACCTAGTACTTTCATGAGATTAATGAATGAAGTTCTACGTGCTTTCATTGGACGATTTGTGGTAGTATACTTTGATGATATATTGATTTATAGCAGATCTTTGGAGGAACATTTGGAACATTTATGTGTTGTTTTTATTGCTCTACGTGATTCACGTTTGTTTGGTAACCTTGGAAAGTGCACCTTTTGCACCGACCGAGTATCTTTTCTTGGATATGTTGTTACTCCACAGGGAATTGAGGTTGATAAAGCCAAGATTGAAGCTATTGCGAGTTAGCCGCAGCCAAAAACGGTCACACACGTGAGGAGTTTCCTTGGCCTCGCTGGATTCTATAGGCATTTTGTGAGAGATTTCAGCACCATTGCTGCACCTCTCAATGAGCTTACAAAGAAGGATGTGCATTTTGTTTGGGGTACTGCACAGGAAGAAGTATTCACGGTATTGAAAGATAAGTTGACACATGCTCCTTTACTCCAACTTCCTGATTTTAATAAGACTTTTGAGCTTGAATGTGATGCTAGTGGAATTGGCTTAGGAGGTGTGTTATTACAAGATGGTAAACCTGTTGCATACTTTTCTGAAAAAATTGAGTGGGCCTAGTCTGAATTATTCTACTTATGATAAGGAATTATATGCTCTTATTCGGACTTTGGAAACATGGCAACATTATTTATGGCCCAAATAATTTGTTATACATCTGATCATGAATCTGTGAAGCACATTAAAAGTCAAGCAAAACTGAACCGTAGACATGCTAAATGGGTTGAATTCATAGAGACTTTCCTTTATGTTATTAAACACAAGAAGGGAAAAGAAAATGTTATTGCTGATGTATTGTCTCGTCGTTATACTATGCTTTCATAACTTGTCTTTAAAATATTTGGTTTGAAGACCATCAAAGATCAATATGTGCATGATGCTGAATTTAAAGATGTATTGCAGAATTGTAAAGAAGGGAGAACATGGAACAAGTTCGTTGTTAATGATGGATTTGTGTTTCGTGCTAACAAGCTATGCATTCCAGCTAGCTCTGTTCGTCTTTTGTTGTTGCAGAAGGCGCATGGAGGAGGATTAATGGGACACTTTGGCGTGAAGAATACGGAGGACGTACTTGCTACACATTTCTTTTGGCCAAAGATGAGATGGGATGTTGAGACTCAATCCTCATGGTTTATATATGCCTTTGCCTGTCCCTAGAGTTCCTTGGGAAGATATATCTATGGACTTTGTTTTGGGTTTACCTCGAACAAAGAAGGGGAGGGATAGCATATTTGTTGTCGTGGATAGATTCTCGAAGATGGCACACTTTATACCATGTCATAAAAGCGATGGTGCTGCTAATGTTGCTGATTTGTTCTTTCGTGAAATTATTCGCTTGCATGGTGTGCCAAATACTATTGTTTCAGATCGTGATACTAAATTTCTTAGCCACTTTTGGAGATGTTTATGGGCTAAGTTGGGGACTAAACTGCTTTTTAGTACTACTTGTCACCCCCAAACTGATGGACAAACTGAAGTAGTCAATAGAACTTTATCTACTATGCTTAGGGCTTTTTTGGAAGAATAACAAGAAAATGTGGGAAGAATGCTTGCCTCATATGGAATTTGCTTATAATCGTTCGTTGCATTCTACTACTAAGATGTGCCCTTTTCAAATTGTCTATGGTCTCCTACCTCGTGCACCTATTGATTTGTTGCCTCTTCCATCTTCGGAGAAGGTTAATTTTGATGCTAAACAACATGCTGAATTGATCTTAAAAATGCATGAGTTAACTAAGGAAAATATTGAGCGCATGAATGCTAAATATAAACTTGTTGGAGATAAGGGTAGAAAACTTGTTGGACATCACTAACAAGGTTACACCGACAGCCCCAACTGACACATATACAGGACCAATTACTAGAGCTCGCGCACGCCAATTAAATTACCAGGTACTTTCGTTTCTTGGTAATGATTTAATGTTCATGAGAATATGATGCTGTCTAAATTGGATACGTTTGTCTTGCTTACAAATAAAGGGCCTAGCTTGGACAAGAAGGATGAACATTGGAGCAAGATCAAGCATGGAGATGATGGCATGCACAAGGGTGTAACATCCCAAATTTTCAATTTGGAATGTTATACATAGATCATATTGCATTTCATGCTCTTTGCATTTTTGTTTGTGGCGTTCCTCGAAATTCTAAGCAACTCAAGGACCTACGGAGAGAGTTGGGAATTTTACCGTTTTCGTATTTGAGTTCGCTCGAATACCGGTACGAGGACAGTGTGATTCTAATTATTTTTCTCTCCTAAAAATATTTCTAAATACAAAATATGAGCGGAGATAATATGACTTCTCCAAAATAACAGAAATATTGGAGGAAAAATGTTAAAATCACTTTTGGTTTTTTTCTGCATTTATTTGCGGATTTATTTGCATAGGAAAAATGCGCGTTTTTCAAAATTGCATTTAGGTCCGGGAAAAATGTTCACTTTCTCCTAAATATTATTAGAGGACGGTGAAAATTCATTTCGGGATTTTTGGAGTCGGTTTAGTATTTCTTTCGTTAGTTATTCTGCGCCGGTACTCTATTTAAAAAAAAGTGAACCGACTTAGACTCGTATAGGATTGGGACTCTGGGCTTTATAAGCGCCACAGCCGGCCCGTTTCGCCTCAGCCCGCCAGCCGCCGCCCCTGCCCTAGCGCCGAAGCCGCCGCCGCCCCGCCGCACCCCGCGCCGCCGCCTCGCCGCCCCGCTGCCGTCGCCGGACCGCCGCCGCCGCCGCCGGAGATCCCGCCGGAGTTCGCGAGCTGGCCATCGTTTTTTTTAAAGAACCGCTCGGTTTTTTTTAAACCGTAGATCTGTTTTATTAGATTAGATCGGATCGGTTTTCGTTGGTTTAGTTATTTAGCGGACGTTCGTCCGTACGTTCGTTTTAACGGACGGTTTTCATTAGTTAGCCGCAGACAGCGAACGTTTGTTCGTTAGCCTGTTCGTCCGTTTTTCTTTTCGGGGTATTTATCCGCGATTATTCCGATCGCGATTTCTGCCCTGATCTTGTTTTTCGTTTTTCTTTTCGCTCGAGAGTCGGAATCAGGTAATTCAAAATCCCAGATGTTCGTCTCGATGCCCTCTTTACATTTAATCAACTTGAATAAAGTTTTGGCTACAGTAAAATTTGACTTTAGGCCAATTAGTAACCGGAGATGGTTCCTTTTGCAGTTTGAGTTTCGTTGCTTCTTTCGAGTTGATTCTTTTTGCAAACCGGAGTTCTTAAGTTGAACTTTCTGGTTAGATCTCTTATTTGAGTTTTACCCGTGCATTAGTTAAGTACTTATTGTGTGTTTGTTTGATTGCGATAGAGTAGCCGGAGTGCGCCGCTTGCTACTTTGAGTCTCTAGGTTTTGCGGATCATCAGCAAGGCAAGTAACACTTTGATCATACTTTCCAATTACCTAGTTTTCATTGCATTAGTTCAACCCTCACACATTACATGAGTAGGATTAAATTAACTTGTGGGACTGGGAAGTAGATTGAGGTAGTACCTATTACCTGCATTGCATTCAAACCTTTGGGAGTTACTTCTACGTTTGCTGTTAGGACATGCTATGCTCGTAGACGTGGATTGGGTGAGTGAAATCCATGAAAGATGTGAGTTGTCAATTAATGGTTCAACTTAAGGTGGCAACATTAATACACATCTGGGTGGATTGAGGCATCTGGGTATTTCAGTGATTGCCTGTTTTTCTTTTGGACCGCCACGCATGCTTAAAGGGATCATGAGATTATTCATACTAGAAACTTCCGTGTGCAGCCATAATGCTATTATGGGCTCTAGCATAGTATGAGTAAGTTGTGCGAACTCTTACAGTGGTGGACTAGCAGATGTAGGGGATGTAGGTTACTATGGTCCGCCCGATCGTAAGGTGCTAGCGCTTCTGAAAGACTATGTCTCGATCATCCGTTTCTCAAACACCATGCAGTGCAGGCGATCGAGTCTTGTGGGAAAAGTGCACAAACCTCTGCAGAGTGTACAAACTGATCATGATTAGCCGTGTCCCCGGTTATGGACGTCTTGAGTATCTAGTACTTGGATTATCATGTGCATCTCATCATGTTACTCTAATTAATATTGTTGGGTTTAATGATTATTTTAATTGGGGTTGAGAGGATGTCTATCTTCTCAACGATGTTTCAACTACCATGATAGTTAATTAAAATCTATTCCTTTGAAGTAGGGAAAAATTGGCTTTACGGCAAAACTTAACCATAGAGCTTTCCACCAGCCAAATATGCATATAGTATAGCTTTACTTTCATTGCATTCTCTTGTGTTACCTTGCGAGCATATTCCATGTGCTGACCCGTTTTCCAGGCTGCAACGTTTCATGTTGCAGACTTTTCAGACAACGAGTAAGATGCCTTTTAGGTCGTAGTTCTGTACTCAGTGATGTCGTTGGAGTTGATGGACTCACTTATCTTCCAAGCCTTCCGTTGTTATCGTGTTAGATGGCCTTCAACCATATTATTTGTAATAAATTCATCGTTGGACTATCGATGTAATAAGTGTGTGATTGCCACTCTGTTATAAATCCTTCAAGTACTGTGCATGTCAGCATTACTGATCCAGGGATGACACTGATGCATAGAGATTAGACTGTTTGAGGTCTGGTCGCTACAAGATGGTATCAGAGCACACGCTGACTATAGGACACGACCACTAAGACAAGCCCTAGAGCACTATTCACTCTTCTCTTTTCTGACTCCTCATCTTTTCTACTCTTTAGGATGGTGGAAGCAAAGAACAAGTTCATGCAACCGGATGATGATACACCATTTGGACGACACCTGAAGGAAGTCACAAGTTATCTAAACATTGGACTACCAAGTTTCACCGGAACCTACAATGCCACTCTACCTGAGGAGGAGCGTTGGTTGATTCAAGCTCAAGTTCCAGGAAGGACGTTCGCACCCATCACCTCACTCATAGCATTTTCCTTTAATGCGCCTACATGGAGCCTGGGCAGGAGCATGGCAGCCCACATCGCTATGGGAAGGATTGGAGAAGTCTACAAGCAGGAGCTAAAGGACACCATCTACCATATTTGTGGACACCGAGATGAGAATTGGGATATGATCAGCACCCGGAAGGATAGATCCATTGCAGCATTCATCCAGGAGTTGAACCACCACATACGTCGCCAGGAGCACCAGATGTGTGCAGGGATGATAGATTTGAAGAAGGCCCTAAATAGGAATTTGGAGCTAGAAGAAGAACTCAAGTCTACACGCGACGGATATGAGGAGGAGATGAAAATACTTGTGGAGAAGAATGATAATCTGACATGGAAGTTACGGATACTCATGGGAGAAGAAGACGAGGAAGAAGAACCCAAGGAGATTCCACCGGAAGACTATATCATCATAGATGACACAGATTCAGAAACTGAGGATAGCAAGGACGAAGACTATGAAGATGAAGCTGGAGCAGATATTATGGAATCCTCTGCCGATCAATATTTCTAAGATGACCACCCTATGACTAGTAGTTTACCTCCATATATTAGTTTTGGAGCACTTTTGTAACGATCGTTAGATTTGTAAGACCTTGCTTGAAATAGATTGGTGTGATATGATTGTGTGTTTGCCTCATGTGCATATGGGTAGTGATTTTCCCTTAGACCTCTTTTCTATTCTAATCTCTTCCCTCTACACCCATCAGATGCCTCCAAGACGTGAATTTGAGTTTCCCCCTGAGCTCACCCAGTTGATCCAGCAGCAGAACACCCTGATGCAACTTCTTGTCCAGAACACTCAGAACAATCAGAACAATAACAACAACCCTCCACCACCACCACCACCCGTGGACAACCTGACACGTTTCTTAAGGTTGCAACCACACGTGTTTGCTAGCAGCATCGAACCAATAGTGGCTGATGACTGGCTACGCAAGATTGGAAGGGATTTGACCACCGCCAATTGCTCGGATGCTGAGAAGGTGCGATTTGCCGCACACCAGTTGTCTGGACCAGCCGCAGCATGGTGGGAGAATTACACAGCCACATACCCCGTAGCCAATGTGACTTGGGATCAGTTTCAGCAAGCTTTTCGTACCGCCCATGTCTCAACTGGAGCAATAAGTATGAAGAAGCAGGAGTTTCGCAATTTGCGCCAAGGGAATCGTACTGTGGCTCACTACGTGGATGAGTTTAGTACCCTATCCCGTTATGCCCCAGATGATGTGGCTACAGATGCCAAAAAGTAGGAGAGATTCATGGAAGGGCTGAATGATGAGATGAGTGTACAGTTGATGGTGGCAACTTTCAATAATTACCAGGAGTTGGTTGACCGCGCCCTAATGATTGAAAGGAAGCATCAACAAATTGAAAGTCGCAAGAGGAAGTATGGGCAAGGAAAGTATAACTCTGGAGCTCAGGAGAAGCCTTGTTTTACCCCTAAAGCGGTAGGACAGTTTCAGCATACCCATGGAGGAGGTAGCTCGCACAATCACAATGGCAGCAAGAATGGGAATGGAAATGGAAATGGAGCCAATGGAAACCAGAACCGCCCTACACCGTCCACACTCACCAAGAGGGATTTCAGCCATGTCACTTGTTACAAGTGCGGGAAGAATGGACATTATGACAATGAATGCCCAGAAGTTAAGAATGGGAACGGCAATGGAAGCACCGGGAATAAGCCCAACCCGTTCAACAAAGGATAAGTGAACCACGTGACTGTGGAGGAGGTGGAAGAGCAACCAGATGCGGTTATAGGTAAGTTCTTAGTTAAGACCTTTACTACACTCGTTCTTTTCGATACTGGTGCATCGCATTCATATATTTCAAGGGGATTCGTGGATAAGTATAAGCTGCCGACCCAAGCCCTTAGATCGCCCATGTTAGTAACCTCGCCAGGAGCGGAATATATGGCTAAGTCATGGTGTGATCAGTTGCCCTTAAGGATTGGTAATTACATTTTCCCTTCGGACCTAATAGTATTGGAATCTCAAGGACTGGATGTGATATTAGGCATGGATTGGTTATCTAAGTATGAAGGGAATATTGAATGTGCCAGTAAGACCATTTTGCTTACTACGCCGGAAGGAAGAAGGATCAAGTATGTATCCCGGCATGAGTCAAAGAGGAGTAGATTAAATTCCTTATCAGGAGTTGTTCAGGAGGAAGTGCCAGTAGTGAAGGATTACCCGGATGTGTTTCCAGCAGAACTGCCAGGAATGCCACCGGATAGAGATATAGATTTTTTCATTGAACTTTTGCCAGGCACCGGGCCAATTTCTAAGAGACCATATAGGATGCCCGCAAAGGATTTGGAGGAAATTAAGAAACAAATTAAGGAGTTACTGGATAAAGGATTCATATGCCCAAGTTCTTCGCCTTGGGGTTCGTCAGTACTTCTAGTGGAGAAGAAGGATGGATCGTTAAGAATGGTTGTTGATTACCGAGGATTGAATGAAGTAACGATCAAGAACAAGTACCCATTGCCGATGATCAGTGATATGTTCGATAGATTGCAAGGAGCTAAGGTATTTTCCAAGATCGATCTGCGATCAGGGTACCACCAATTGAAGATCCGAGAGCAGGATATACCTAAGACGGCCTTTACCACTAGGTATGGGTTATACGAGTATACCGTTATGTCGTTTGGTCTGACAAACGCACCGGCATACTTTATGAACCTGATGAACAAAGTGTTTATGGAGTATTTGGATAAGTTCGTCGTAGTGTTCATAGATGATATTTTGATCTTCTCGAAGGATGAAGAGGAGCATGCAGAGCATTTGCGATTGGTATTGGAGAAGCTCAGAGAACATCAGTTATACGCCAAGTTTAGCAAATACGAGTTTTGGTTGAAGAAATTCGGATTCCTCGGACATGTTATATCCGGAGAAGGAATAGCAGTAGATCCTGCCAAGGTGGACACTGTGACCAATTGGGAAGCACCGACAACAGTTGGAGAGATCCCGAGTTTTCTTGGACTCGCAGGATACTACCGGAGATTCATCGAGAATTTCTCAAAGATTGCAAAGCCAATGACGGAGTTGTTAAAGAAGGACACCAAGTTCAATTGGACAGAAGAATGTGAGGCCAGTTTCCAGGAATTAAAGAAACGTTTGGTCTCATCCCCTGTGTTGATTCTGCCAGATCAACATAAGGATTATGAGGTGTACTGCGACGCTTCACGTCGAGGACTTGGAGCTGTTCTTATGTAGGAAGGAAGAGTTGTTTCGTATGCTTCACGACAACTAAAACCTCATGAGATGAACTATGCCACCTACGATTTGGAGTTAGCAGCCGTAGTGCATGCATTGAAGACGTGGAGACATTTTCTTATTGGGAACCATTGTGAAGTATATACGGATCACAAGAGTTTGAAGTATATATTCACTCAGAAGGAGCTGAATCTTAGGCAAAGGAGATGGCTGGAACTCATTAAGGATTATGACATGAGATTGCATTATCATCCCGGAAAGGCTAACGTAGTAGCTGATGCGCTAAGCCGTAAGAGCCATGTTAATACCCTAATGATGGAGGAATTTCCAAAGGAGTTAGCCGAGGACCTACGAGAACTACGTTTGGAGATAGTTCCGAGAGGCTATGTAGCAAACATAGAAATCTAGTATACCCTGATGGATAAAATCAGAGAAGCTCAGAAAGCTGACAAGGAGGTTGTCCCTATAAAGGAGAGGATGAGCGAAGGAAAAGCTAAAGGTTTTCGTGAGGATGAACACGACACCTTATGGTTCGAAGACCGCGTTTATGTGCCTAATGACCTGGAGGTCAGGAAGTTGATTTTACAGGAGGCCCATGATTCGCCATACTCGATTCACCCAGGAAATACTAAGATGTATTTGTATTTGAAGGATATTTTCTGGTGGACCGGTATGAAGAAAGATATCGTGGAGTATGTAGCAGTTTGTGATGTATGTCAGAGAGTGAAGGCAGAACATGAGAAGCCAACAGGATTGTTACAACCTATGCCAATACTCGAATGGAAGTAGGAGAAGCTTGGCATGGATTTTATCACCGGATTGCCCAGGACCAAAGCAGGATATGATTCAATATGGGTAGTAGTGGACCAATTGACGAAGGTAGCCCATTTTATCCCTATGAAAACCATATATACCAGTGCAAAATTGGCAAAGATATACATGACCAGAATTGTATGTCTGCATGGAGTTCCGAGGAGCATCGTATCAGATAGAGGAACCCAGTTTACCTCGAAGTTCTGGAATCAGTTACATGAAACTTTGGGTACCAGGCTAGAGTTTAGCACAACGTTTCACCCGCAGACAGATGGACAGACTGAAAGGGTCAATCAGATTTTGGAGGATATGCTGAGAGCCTGTGCATTAGATTATGGATCTAGTTGGGATGACAACTTGCCCTATGCGGAGTTCTCATACAACAACAGTTACCAAGTCAGTTTGAAGATGGCACCGTTCGAGGCATTATATGGAAGGAGATGCCGAACACCGTTGTCGTGGGATGAAGTTGGAGACCGACAGTTGTTTGGACCAGACTTAATCAAAGAGTCTGAGGAGAAGGTGAAGTTGATCCGAGATAGACTGAAGGTAGCTCAGTCCAGGCAGAAGAGTTATGCAGACTCGAAGCGCAAGGAGATAGCCTATGAGATCGGAGATAGAGCGTACTTAAGAGTGTCGCCTCTGCGAGGAGTTAAACGATTCGGAGTTAAAGGGAAATTAGCCCCGAGATTTGTGGGACCTTATCGTGTTTTGGAACGCATGGGAGAGGTTTCCTATAAGTTGGAATTGCCCGAAGGATTGTCAGGAGTGCACGACGTGTTTCACGTTTCACAGCTTAAGAAGTGCCATGCGGAGAAGGACGATATACCGCTTAGAGACACAGTACCCCTGGAAGCAATTCAGTTGGACAGTGATGTGACTTACGAGTAGAAGCCTGTTAAGATTCTCGAATTTTTCGAGCAGAATCACCCGTAGTAAGGTTATCAAGTTTTGCAAAGTTCAATAGAGTCACCACACCGAGGAAGAAGCCACCTGGGAACGAGAAGATGATCTACACAAGGACCACCCACACCTGTTCTCTAGCCAAGTCGAATCTCGAGGGCGAGATTCATTCTAAGGGGGGTAGGTTTGTAGCATCCCAAATTTTCAATTTGGAATGTTATACATATATCATATTGCATTTCATGCTCTTTGCATTTTTGTTTGTGGCGTTCCTCGAAATTCTAAGCAACTCAAGGACCTACGGAGAGAGTTGGGAATTTAACGTTTTCGTATTTGAGTTCGCTCGAATACCGGTACGAGGACAGTGTGATTCTAATTATTTTTCTCTCCTAAAAATATTTCTAAATACAAAATATGAGCGGAGATAATATGACTTCTCAAAAATAACATAAATATTGGAGGAAAAATGTTAAAATCACTTTTGGTTTTTTTCTGGATTTATTTGCGGATTTATTTGCATAGGAAAATGCGCGTTTTTCAAAATTGCATTTAGGTCCGGGAAAAATGTTCACTTTGTCCTAAATATTATTAGAGGACGGTGAAAATTTATTTCGGGATTATTGGAGTTCGTTTAGTATTTCTTTCGTTAGTTTTTCTGCGCCGGGACTCTATTTAAAAAAAACAAAAAGTGAACCGACTTA
This sequence comes from Secale cereale, assembly GCA_902687465.1. Classification (NCBI taxonomy): domain Eukaryota; kingdom Viridiplantae; phylum Streptophyta; class Magnoliopsida; order Poales; family Poaceae; genus Secale; species Secale cereale. The sequence continues at coordinate 269,681,085 of LR738709.1, forward strand.
GACTCGTATAGGGTTGGGACTCTGGGCTTTATAAGCGCCGAGCCGGCCCGTTTCGCCTCAGCCCGCCAGCCGCCGCCCCTGCCCTAGCGCCGAAGCCGCCGCCGCCGCCGCGTGCCGCCGCTGTCGCCCGTCGCTGCTGCTGCCGCACCCCGCCGCCGCTAGCCGCCGCCCCGCCGCACCCCGCGCCGCCGCCGCCCCGCTAGCCGCCGCCTCGCCTCCCCGCTGCCGTCGCCGGACCGCCGCTGCCGCCGCCGGAGATCCCGCCGGAGTTCACGAGGTAGCCATCGATTTTTTTTAAAAGAACCGCTCGGTTTTTTTAAACCGTAGATCTGTTTTATTAGATTAGATCGGATCGGTTTTCGTCGGTTTAGTTATTTAGCGGATGTTTCCGTACGTTCGTTTTAACGGACGGTTTTCATTAGTTAGCCGCAGACAGCGAACGTTCGTTCGTTAGCCTGTTCGTCCGTTTTTCTTTTCGGGGTATTTATCCACGATTATTCCGATCGCGATTTCTGCCCTGATCTTGTTTTTCGTTTTTCTTTTCGCTCGAGAGTCGGAATCAGGTGATTCAAAATCCCAGATCTTCATCTCAATGCCCTCTTTATGTTTAATCAACTTGAACAAAGTTTTGGCTACTGTAAAATTTGACTTTAGGCCAATTAGTAACCGGAGATCGTCCGTTTTGCAGTTTGAGTTTCGTTGCTTCTTTCGAGTTGATTCTGTTTGCAAACCGGAGTTCTTAAGTTGAACTTTCTGGTTAGATCTCTTATTTGAGTTTTACACGTGCATTAGTTAAGTACTTATTGTGTGCTTGTTTGATTGCGATAGAGTACCCGGAGTGCGCCGCTTGCTACTTTGAGTCTCTAGGTTTTGCGGATCATCAGCAAGGAAAGTAACACTTTGATCATACTTTCTAATTACCCAGTTTTCATTGCATTAGTTCAACCCTCACACATTGCATGAGTAGGATTAAATTAACTTGTGGGACTGGGAAGTAGATTGAGGTAGTACCTATTACCTGCACTGCATTCAAACCTTTGGGAGTTACTTCTACGTTTGCTGTTAGGACATGCTATGCTCGTAGACGTGGATTGGGTGAGTGAAATCCATGACAGATGTGAGTTGTTAATTAATGGTTCAACTTAAGGTGGCAACATTAATACACATCTGGGTGGATTGAGGCATCTGGGTATTCCAGTGATTGCCTGTTTTTCTTTTGGACCGCCACCCAGGCTCAAAGGGATCATGAGATTATTCATACTAGAAACTTTCGTGTGTAGCCACAATGCTATTATGGGCTCTAGCATAGTATGAGTAAGTTGTGCGAACTCTTATAGTGGTGGACCAGCAGATGTAGGGGATGTAGGTTGGTACGGTCCGCCCGATCGTAAGGTGCTAGCGCTTCTGAAAGACTATGTCTCGGTCATCCGTTTCTCAAACACCATGCAGCGCGAGAAACCAAACGGAGGCGATCGAGTCTTGTGGGAAAAGTGCACAAACCTCTGCAGAGTGTACAAACTGATCATGATTAGCCGTGTCCCCGGTTATGGACGTGTTGAGTATCTAGTACTTGGATTATCATGTGCATCTCATCATGTTACTCTAATTAATATTGTTGGGTTTAATGATTATTTTAATTGGGGTTGAGAGGATGTATATCTTCTCAACGATGTTTCAACTACCATGATAGTTAATTAAAATCTATTCCTTTGAATTAGGGAAAAATTGGATTTACGCAAAAACTTAACCATAGAGCTTTCCACCAGCCAAATATGCATATAGTATAGCTTTACTTTCATTGCATTCTCTTGTGTTACCTTGCCAGCATATTCCATGTGCTGACCCGTTTTTCGGGCTGCAACGTTTCATGTTGCAGACTTTTCAGACAACGAGTAAGATGCCTTTTAGGTCGTGGTTCTATACTCAGTGATGCCGCTGGAGTTGATGGACTCACTTATCTTCCAAGCCTTCCACTGTTATTATGTTAGATGACCTTCAGCCATATTATTTGTAATAAATTCATCGTTGGACTATCGATGTAATAAGTGTGTGATTGCCACTCTGTTATAAATCCTTCAAGTACTGTGCGTGTCAGCATTACTGATCCAGGGATGACACTAATGCACAGAGATTAGACTGTTTGAGGTCTGGCCGCTACAAAGGGGAACAAGAACGGAGATACAAGTGATGATTTCAGGACTTTGAAGCCACCATAATGAGTGTGTGAAGCCTTGGACGAAATATACATGATGCGACTTCATAAATTTCGTCCAGAGGCTATTATAGTGGAGAAGAAGGATGGATCGTTAAGAATGGTTGTTGATTACGGAGGATTGAATGAAGTAACGATCAAGAACAATTACCCATTGCCGATGATCAATGATCTGTTCGATAGATTGCAAGGAGCTAAGGTATTTTCCAAGATCGATCTGCGATCAGGGTACCACCAATTGAAGATCCGAGAGCAGGATATACCTAAGATGGCCTTTACCACTAGGTATGGGTTGTACGAGTATACCGTTATGTCGTTTGGTCTGACAAACGCACCGGCATACTTTATGAACCATATGAACAAAGTGTTTATGGAGTATTTGGATAAGTTCGTCGTAGTGTTCATAGATGATATTTTGATCTTCTCGAAGGATGAATAGGAGCATGCAGAGCATTTGCGATTGGTATTGGAGAAGCTCAGAGAACATCAGTTATACGCCAAGTTTAGCAAATGCGAGTTTTGGTTGAAGGAAGTCGGATTCCTCGGACATGTTATATCCGGAGAAGGAATAGAAGTAGATCCCGCCAAGGTGGACACTGTGACCAATTGGGAAGCACCGACAACAGTTGGAGAGATCCGGAGTTTTCTTGGACTCGCAGGATACTACCGGAGATTCATCGAGAATTTCTCAAAGATTGCAAAGCCATTGACGAAGTTGTTAAAGAAGGACACCAAGTTCAATTGGACAGAAGAATGTGAGGCCAGTTTCTAGGAATTAAAGAAACGTTTGGTCTCATCCCCTGTGTTGATTCTGCCAGATCAACATAAGGATTATGAGGTGTACTGCGACGCTTCACGTCGAGGACTTGGAGCTGTTCATATGCAGGAAGGAAGAGTTGTTTCGTATGCTTCACGACAACTAAAACCTCATGAGATGAACTATGCCACCCACGATTTGGAGTTAGCAGCCGTAGTGCATGCATTGAAGACGTGGAGACATTTTCTTATTGGGAACCATTGTGAAGTATATACGGATCGCAAGAGTCTGAAGTACATATTCACTCAGAATGAGCTGAATCTTAGGCAAAGGAGATGGCTGGAACTCATTAAGGATTATGACATGAGATTGCATTATCATCCCGGAAAGGCTAACGTAGTAGCCGATGCGCTAAGCCGTAAAAGCCATGTCAATACCCTAATGATGGAGGAATTTCCAAAGGAGTTAGCCGAGGACATACGAGAACTACGTTTGGAGATAGTTCTGAGAGGCTATGTAGCAACACTAGAAATCCAGTCTACCCTGATGGATAAAATCAGAGAAGCTCAGAAAGCTGACAAGGAGGTTGTCGCTATAAAGGAGAGGATGAGCGAAGGAAAAGCTAAAGGTTTTCGTGAGGATGAACACGACACCTTATGGTTCGTAGACCGCGTTTATGTGCCTAATGACCCGGAGGTCAGGAAGTTGATTTTACAAGAGGCCCATGATTCGCCATACTCGATTCACCCAGGAAATACTAAGATGTATTTGGATTTGAAGGATATTTTCTGGTGGACCGATATGAAGAAAGATATCGCGGAGTATGTAGCAGTTTCTGATGTATGTCAGAGAGTGAAGGCGGAACATGAGAAGCCAGCAGGATTGTTACAACCTATGCCAATACCCGAATGGAAGTGGGAGAAGCTTGGCATGGATTTTATCACCGGATTGCCCAAGACCAAAGCAGGATATGATTCAATATGGGTAGTAGTGGACCGATTGACGAAGGTAGCCCATTTTATCCCTGTGAAAACCACATATACCAGTGCAAAATTGGCAAAGATATACATGACCAGAATTGTATGTCTGCATGGAGTTCCGAGGAGCACCGTATCAGATAGAGGAACCCAGTTTACCTCGAAGTTCTGGAATCAGTTACATGAAACTTTGGGTACCAGGCTAGAGTTTAGCACAACGTTTCACCCGCAGACAGATGGACAGACTGAAAGGGTCAATCAGATTTTGGAGGATATGCTGAGAGCCTGTGCATTAGATTATGGATCTAGTTGGGATGACAACTTGCCCTATGCGGAGTTCTCATACAACAACAGTTACCAAGCTAGTTTGAAGATGGCACCGTTCGAGGCATTATATGGAAGGAGATGCTGAACACCGTTGTCGTGGGATGAAGTTGGAGACCGACAGTTGTTTGGACCAGACTTAATCAAAGAGTCTGAGGAGAAGGTGAAGTTGATCCGAGATAGACTGAAGGTAGCTCAGTCCAGGCAGAAGAGTTATGCAGACTCGTAGCGCAAGGAGATAGCCTATGAGATCGGAGATAGAGCGTACTTAAGAGTGTCGCCTCTGCGAGGAGTTAAATGATTTGGAGTTAAAGGGAAATTAGCCCCGAGATTTGTGGGACCTTACCTTGTTTTGGAACGCACGGGAGAGGTTGCCTATAAGTTGGAATTGCCCGAAGGATTGTCAGGAGTGCACGACGTGTTTCACGTTTCACAGCTTAAGAAGTGCCATGCGGAGATGGCCGATATACCGCTTAGAGACACAGTACCCCTGGAAGCAATTCAGTTGGACAGTGATCTGACTTACGAGTAGAATCCTGTTAAGATTCTCGAATTTTTCGAGCAGAATCACCCGCAGTAAGGTTATCAAGTTTTGCAAAGTTCAATGGAGTCACCACACCGAGGAAGAAGCCACCTGGAAACGAGAAGATGATCTACGCAAGGACCACCCACACCTGTTCTCTAGCCAAGTCGAATCTCGAGGGCGAGATTCATTCTAAGGGGGGTAGGTTTGTAACATCCCAAATTTTCAATTTGGAATGTTATACATAGATCATATTGCATTTCATGCTCTTTGCATTTTTGTTTGTGGCGTTCCTCGAAATTCTAAGCAACTCAAGGACCTACGGAGAGAGTTGGGAATTTTACCGTTTTTGTATTTGAGTTCGCTCGAATACCGGTACGAGGACAGTGTGATTCTAATTATTTTTCTCTCCTAAAAATATTTCTAAATACAAAATATGAGCGGAGATAATATGACTTCTCCAAAATAACAGAAATATTGGAGGAAAAAAATGTTAAAATCACTTTTGGTTTTTTTTTGGATTTATTTGCGGATTTATTTGCATAGGAAAAATGCGCGTTTTTAAAAATTGCATTTAGGTCCGGGAAAAATGTTCACTTTGTCATAAATATTATTATAGGACGGTGGAAATTTATTTCGGGATTTTTGGAGTCCGTTTAGTATTTATTTCGTTAGTTTTTCTGCGTCGGGACTCTATTTAAAAAAAACAAAAAGTGAACCGACTTAGACTCGTATAGGATTGTGACTCTGGGCTTTATAAGCGCCAGAGCCGGCCCATTTCGCCTCAGCCCACAAGCCGCTGCCCCTGCCCTAGCGCCGACGCCGCCGTCGCCGCCGCCGCCGTCGCCGCCGCGTGCCGCCGCCGCCGCCCGCCCCTGCTGCTGCCGCACCCCGCCGCCGCTAGCCGCTACCCCGCCGCACCCCGCGCCGCCGCCGCCGCCCCGCTAGCCGCCGCCTCACCGCCCCGCTGACGTCATCAGACCGCCGCCGCCGCCGGAGATCCCGCCGGAGTTCGCGAGGTAGCCATCGTTTTTTTTAATCGTAGATCTGTTTTATTAGATTAGATCGGATCGGTTTTCGTCGGTTTAGTTATTTAGCGGACGTTCGTCCGTACGTTTGTTTTAACGGACGGTTTTCATTAGTTAGCCGCAGACAGCGAACGTTCGTTCGTTAGCCTGTTCGTCCGTTTTTCTTTTCGGGGTATTTATCCGCGATTATTCCGATCGCGATTTCTGCCCTGATCTTAATTTTCGTTTTTCTTTTCGCTCGAGAGTCGGAATCAGGTGATTCAAAATCCCAGATCTTTGCCTCGATGCCCTCTTTATGTGTAATCAACTTAAACAAAGTTTTGGATAATTTAAAATTTGACTTTAGGCCAATTAGTAACCGGAGATCGTTCCTTTTGCAGTTTGAGTTTCGTTGCTTCTTTCGAGTTGATTCTTTTTGCAAACCGGAGTTCTTAAGTTGAACTTTCTGGTTAGATCTCTTATTTGAGTTTTACCCGTGCATTAGTTAAGTACTTATTGTGTGCTTGTTTGATTGCGATAGAGTACCCGGAGTGCGCCGCTTGCTACTTTGAGTCTCTAGGTTTTGCGGATTATCAGCAAGGCAAGTAACACTTTGATCATACTTTCTAATTACCCAGTTTTCATTGCATTAGATCAACCCTCACACATTGCATGAGTAGGATTAAATTAACTTGTGGGACTGGGAAGTAGATTGAGGTAGTACCTATTACCTGCATTGCATTCAAACCTTTGGGAGTTACTTCTACGTTTGCTGTTAGGACATGCTATGCTCGTAGACGTGGATTGGGTGAGTGAAATCCATGAAAGATGTGAGTTGTCAATTAATGGTTCAACTTAAGGTGGCAACATTAATACACATCTGGGTGGATTGAGGCATCTGGGTATTTCAGTGATTGCCTGTTTTTCTTTTGGACCGCCACGCATGCTTAAAGGGATCATGAGATTATTCATACTAGAAACTTCCGTGTGCAGCCATAATGCTATTATGGGCTCTAGCATAGTATGAGTAAGTTGTGCGAACTCTTACAGTGGTGGACTAGCAGATGTAGGGGATGTAGGTTACTATGGTCCGCCCGATCGTAAGGTGCTAGCGCTTCTGAAAGACTATGTCTCGGTCATACGTTTCTCAAACACCATGCAGTGCGAGAAACCAAACGGAGGCGATCGAGTCTTGTGGGAAAAGTGCACAAACCTCTGCAGAGTGTACAAACTAATCATGATTAGCCGTGTCCCCGGTTATGGACGTCTTGAGTATCTAGTACTTGGATTATCATGTGCATCTCATCATGTTACTCTAATTAATATTGTTGGGTTTAATGATTATTTTAATTGGGGTTGAGAGGATGTCTATCTTCTCAACGATGTTTCAACTACCATGATAGTTAATTAAAATCTATTCCTTTGAAGTAGGGACAAATTGGTTTTACGCAAAAACTAAACCATAGAGCTTTCCACCAGCCAAATATGCATATAGTATAGCTTTACTTTCATTGCATTCTCTTGTGTTACCTTGCCAGCATATTCCATGTGCTGACCCGTTTTTCAGGCTGCAACGTTTCATGTTGCAGACTTTTCAGACGACGAGTAAGATGCCTTTTAGGTCGTGGTTCTATACTCAGTGATGCCGCTGGAGTTGATGGACTCACTTATCTTCCAAGCCTTCCGCTGTTATCGTGTTAGATGGCCTTCAGCCATATTATTTGTAATAAATTCATCGTTGGACTATCGATGTAATAAGTGTGTGATTGCCACTCTGTTATAAATCCTTCAAGTACTGTGCGTGTCAGCATTACTGATCCAGGGATGACACTGATGCACAGAGATTAGACTATTTGAGGTCTGGTCGCTACAAAGGGGAACAAGAACGGAGTTACAAGTGATGATTTCAGGACTTTGAAGCCACCATAATGAGTGTGTGAAGCCTTGGATGAAATATACAAGATGCCACTTCATAAATTTCGTCCAGAGGCTATTATAGGTGCTGCGTCACCTTATTATTGTGCCAGGCCCATGTAATTTCGAAATAATTGAGTATAGGCTGTTTTTAGAGTCCGTATGAGTGGGGAAACAAGAGTTAGGGTTGGTTTCAGACCCCTCCTCCAAGGGCCACGAAATTCCTTCCTCTTCCCCCATATATACAGCCCTTAGGGCGTCGTTTACACTTTGGGTTTTGTTTAGAATAAAGTTCGCCATAGCTGCAACTTCACGTACTTCGTTTGTGTTCAAGAACCAGACAAAGACGTCACAAAACCCCACTTGATCAATAAAGCTTTCCTCTTGAATTCGCAATATCCAGATTGCAATCTTAGTTTCTTGCTTGTTCTTCGTTTGCCTGCAGGAAACAGACCTTCGTGGTCAGGTTGATCGTGCTCCGGCGTGGTCAATAACCTCTCGGAGTTGGTTTAGCGATTGCTAAGGCGCGACGTCCTCGCACGTTCGTAGTCGGATCGTCAAAGTCGACTTCTTCCAAAATGATAGCCACCATCTCATCAAAAGACGTGACACATTTGCCTCTATCACGAAGCTGACCACTCGGTACTTGTCCTCTATAAGGAACTGCTCCATAGTATGGATGGAGCTCTCCACCGAGACCGGATCGTTCGTGTATAGCACCGAGAGGGCCTTTCCCCTCACTTGGGTGTCCACTACATGATGCATGGTGAACTGCCCGCCGTTGTCGTCGTCGGTCGCTGGGAGCGCCATTGGAGCCACGGGGAGCGCTATTGGAACCGCTGGGTGTCCTCTCTATATGTGTCCTCGTGGGTGTGCTTATTGTGTCGTGTGAGACGAGAGATGAAGGTAAATGGCCGCAGGAATAAAAGGGGGTCGGGCGGCGTGGATTCTCGGCGCGTCCGCATGGCAGTTTTTGCAGCGGGTAACTGCATCGTCGCGTCACGCCCGACGCAACCGCTTGCACACGAACGTGCGTGATCATGCGCGTGGAGGGACGAGGGCAGAGCACCCGGAGGGATGCGAGAGCAGAGCGCGCACGGCGGGACGCGAGCAGAGCGCGCCGCGGCCGCCTGAACCGCAAGCAACCACACGCATAGAACAATTGAACATGCAGGAAATGGTCGCCTACAAGCCGGCCGACAGTTGCGTCGCTGCGTAGAGTGCGGCCGTGTGGTACCACCTCCGTCTAGTCTATAGTCTCCTTTATATTCTGTGCCATACTTTGCCCTCAAATTTAACCAACAAAATGTTAATGCATGTTTTAAAAATTATATAATTGGAAACTATGTTCAAATACAAATCCAACGATATAATCTTTGGCGACATGCATTCGTATTTTATTAGTTAAATCATACTTATAAACCAGGACGGTGGTATGGTAGGTAATTAAATCGCAAACGTTTTTTTATTAACCGTATGTGTACGTGGCCTTTCGTCCTCCTCTCGCACGTCTTGTGACCCCCCTTGCCGCAGACGGCTTACAACACAAGCTTGCGCAGTGCACGGGGGCGTTCTTTTTGCCAAATGGTGGCGCCAATGAATTGTTGGTGAGCCCGTTCCCGCGCAACCTTGTAGGTTCCCGCGCAAGCTTCCCGTCCGACTCGGTGAAATCCCCAAAAATCTCAATGCTTACCGGCCTGCTATAAAAACCCTCATGGCCGGCGAGTCCTGCGTCGCGTTTTCCCCTCCATCCCTATAGCTTCTCTCGTCTGCTTCTCCCACATTCGCCAATGGCACAGGTCCGTCGTCGTTGCTCAGCCACTCCGCCGTCATCAGAGGACAGCTCCAGCTGGGAGGCGACACCGCGGCGGCGGCCCAGTCCCCGGCGTAGTGTAGTGCGCGTGGCGTCCCTATTGGGTGTGCGCGGAACACCCACCACACGTTCCGCCGCCGGTGCCCATCGGCAGCTATTGTCGGCCCCCGTTGCCGGCACACCACCGTCGAAAGCCAGGGCCATCGCCCGCTCCGCCGCCGCGGCCCGAAGGCGGGAGATGGCCGTCGTGGCCGCCATCCCACTGCCGGCCACTGTGGCCATCACCCGCTCCGCCACCGCGGCCCGAAGGCGGGAGGTGGTGGTCGTGGTCGCCACCCCATCGTCGGCTGCCGTGGTCGCCATCCCACCGTCGACCGCCGGGGTCATCACCCGCTCCGCCTTCGCCGCCCGAAGGCGGGAGGCGGAGGTGGATGCCCGCACGTGCGACAGCGACCTTGCGCGCTACACTGAGTTCCTGCGGGAGGAGGAGGAGCGCCTCGTCGAGCACGCAAAGAGACTTACCGCCGCACTGGCCGCGACACACGCCACCTCAGAGGCGAGGAATCAGGAGATCTACGAGGAGAACCACCGCTTCGAGAGGGGTCATCTGGAGCGGCAGAGGGCGTTCGAGGTGAGCGTCGCTGAAGCTGCATTAGCGGCAGGCACCGCATTGCGGTCGCCCAGCTCGTCGGTAGGCTCCTCCTCCTCCGCCTCTTACTGAGGGTGCTCAGTAGAGGAGAGGCAGCCAGAAGTAGTACAAAGCCCCTCCGCAGTAGTAGTAGTAGTAGTATTTAGTGGCTATTTTGTTCAGTTCATCTGACTATAGATGTGGTGGAACTGTACAATGTACTTAAAATTAGCTAGTATGTATAGTTGTACTAGCTATTTCAGTACATGGTTGGCAACAATTAAGGAAAAGTTTGGTCGGTTCAGCTGTCGAGTTGAACTGTTTGTATAAATTAAGAATGACTGCTTAATCTATGAATGAAATGTATGCTTAATTATTGAATTTTAGTTGCAAAAATCAGATACTGCTAGTGATTTTTAGCTTCATATTTTGAAAAATCACAGTGTTACAAGGATTGGCAAATCTTACCAAATTGTTTGTATGTGGTTGCACACGGGTCATCCAAAACAACCATTTGCGTTGAAAGATGCACAAATCCTGCGATTTTCTCACTTTGCATACGGGTGTTCTATCTAAAATGTTTGCGATCAAGAGCTGCAGAAATCCTGCTCGGCACATTTTCTCTTGGCTTCCTAGGGAAGCTGTCGGTTTGCATACGAGTGTTCTAACTAAAATGTTTGCGATGAGTGTTTTATATTTAAAAAGCGAACTAAACTGCGGCTTTGGCGTCATTAATGGAGAGGATGCGAGTAAGGCGGACGACCATGGAAGTCAAAGGGCTCGCTTCCCAGTGAGCTTGCACAGCATACAACTCGCACGCTTCCCGGTGAGCCTGCGCACTCGAGCACAGCTTGCACGCCTCTCGGTCAGCCTGTGCACCCGACGACGCTTGCACGCCTCCCGTTAAGTCAAGGTCAAGCAGCTGTCCGCACGGCACCTCCTACAACCATTAAAACTAAGACATGTGGCGTCACGTGAATGGTTAACAGAATTTTGGATTTACTAGAATTTAAAAACCAGGCATCTCAATGTTTTGCCGGCAATCAACGGTGCCCTAGTGTTTAAAATTCATTCCCATTTCTTGCATGGGACCTAAGCATGCACCCAAGGATACATATTTGATTTTTCAGCCAATTTATATGCATTGGAGCATGTGCATGTAGTTCAAATTTGAATTATGCACATAAATGCATTGAAAACTCAGTTAATGCATAAAAATGTCCAAACGAACCCCGAAAAATCACAAAAAATCACACAACACTCCTGTTGTTCTATGTTGACACGAGAAAAAAATTTGAAAGCAATAAGGGGCAATGGATATCATTTCGTCCCCAAAGGTGGGACGTTCCCTACCGAAAATCATCATGCTTGTTGTGAGAACCTCCGGTTTGTGAAAAGCATATACCCTAACCTACCCCAAATGGGACAAAATTTGTACCACGACATGTTGATGCCGCTCCATGATAGCATGCTAAGTTTCATGAATTTCAGACGAGTTTTGGATTTATTAGAAATTAAAAATCAGGCATCTCAATGTTTTGCCGGCAATCAACGGTGCCCTAGTGTTTGAAATTCATTCCCATTTCTTGCATGGGACATAAGCATGCACCCAAGGACACATATTTGATTTTTCAACCAATTTATATGCACTGGAGCATGTGCATGTAGTTCAAATTTGAATTGTGCACATAAATGCATTGAAAACTCGGTTAATGCATAAAAATGTCGAAACGAACCCCGAAAAATCACAAAAAATCACACAAACTCCTGTTGTTCTATATTGACACAAGAAAAAAATTGAAAGCAATAAGAGGCAATGGATATTGTTTCGTCCCCAAAGGTGGGACGTTCCCTACCGAAAAGCATCATGCTTGTTGTGAGAAGCTCCGGTTTGTAAGAAGCATATACCCTAACCTGCCCCAAATGGGACAATATTTGTACCACGGCGTATTGATGCCGCTCCATGATAGCATGCTAAGTTTCATGAATTTCAGACGAGTTTTGGATTTACTAGAAATTAAAAACCAGGCATCTCAATGTTTTGCCAGCAATGAACGGTGCCCTAGTGTTCGAAATTCATTCCGATTTCTTGCATGGGACCTAAGCATGCACCCAAGGACACATATTTGATTTTTCAACCAATTTATATGCACTAGAGCATGTGCATGTAGTTCAAATTTGAATTATGCACATAAATGCATTGAAAACTCAGTTAATGCATAAAAATGTCCAAATGAACCCCGAAAAATCACAAAAATTCAAACAACACCCCTGTTGTTCTGTGTTGACATGAGAAAAAAATTTGGAAGCAATAAGAGGCAATGGATATCGTTTCGTCCCCAAAGGTGGGACGTTCCCTACCGAAAATCATCATGCTTGTTGTGAGAAGCTCTGGTTTGTGAGAAGCATATACCCTAACCCGCCCCACATGGGACAAAGTTTGTACCACGGCATGTTGATGCCGCTCCATGATAGCATGCTAAGTTTCATGAATTTCAGACGAGTTTTGGATTTACTAGAATTTAAAAATGATGCATCTCAATGTTTTGCCGGCAATCAACGGTGCCCTAGTGTTTGAAATTCATTCGCATTTCTTGCATGGGACCTAAGCATGCACCCAAGGACACATATTTGTTTTTTCAACCAATTTATATGCACAGGAGCATGTGCATGTAGTTCAAATTTGAATTATGCACATAAAATGCATTGAAAACTCTGTTAATGCATAAAAATGTCCAAACGAACCCCGAAAAATCACAAAAATTCACACAACACCCATGTTGTTCTATGTTGACACGAGAAAAAAAATTGAAAGCAATGAGAGGCAATGGATATCGTTTCGTCCCCAAAGGTGGGACGTTCCCTACCGAAAAGCATCATGCTTGTTGTGAGAAGTTCCGGTTTGTGAGAAGCATATACCCTAACCTGCCCAAAATGGGACAAAATTTGTACCACGACATGTTGATGCGGCTCCATGATAGCATGCCAAGTTTCATGAATTTCAGACGAGTTTTGGATTTACTAGAATTTAAAAACCAGGCATCTCAATGTTTTGCCGGCAATCAACGGTGCCCCGATGTTTGAAATTCATTTCCATTTCTTGCATGGGACCTAAGCATGCACCCAAGGACACATATTTGATTTTTCAACCAATTTATATGCACTAGAGCATGTGCATGTAGTTCAAATTTGAATTATGCACATAAAATGCATTGAAAACTTAGTTAATGCATAAAAATGTCCAAACGAACCCTGAAAAATCACAAAAATTCACACAACACACCTATTGTTCTATGTTGACATGAGAATTTTTTTTGAAAGGAATAAGAGCCATTGGATATCGTTTCGTCCCCAAAAGTGTGACGTTCCCTACCGAAAACCATCATGCTTGTTGTGAGAAGCTCCGGTTTGTGAGAAGCATATACCCAAACCTGCCCCAAATGGGACAAAATTTGTACCACGGCATGTTGATGCCGCTCCATGATAGCATGCCAAGTTTCATGAATTTCATACGAGTTTTGGATTTACTAGAATTTAAAAATCAGGCATCTCAATGTTTTGCCGGCAATCAACGGTGCCCCAGTGTTTGAAATTCATTCCCATTTCTTGCATGGTACCTAAGCATGCACCCAAGGACACATATTTGATTTTGTAACCAATTTATATGCACTGGAGCATGTGCATGTAGTTCAAATTTGAATTGTTCACCTGAAATGGCCAGAAAACCAATTTAATGTATAAAATGTTCAAACGAACCCTGAATAATTCCAATTATTTTACGACACACATATAGTTGCATGTTCACTCCAGATAAAAGGTCTAGCAATTCAAACACCATCCATTGCCATTGTGACCCCATTATGTAACTCAAATCAAGATAAAAAATCAAGTAGATCGCACACAGTTTATTATCAGCAACCGTGTGAGATGTAGTACAAAATATCTTGGAGCACCGTTCGTGTATAGTACGCCTATGGCTTACGCGAGAAGGTGCATCGGCTACAGTCCACAGTCGGTGTCTCAAGCACACTAGCTCGCTCCCCAAATATCATTTCACTGTTCAATCGTCGCCGGTGAAAGATGGGCACGTGTGCCCGCATCGTGAGGGCAACTTCGGTGGCCCACTCCGGCAAGAGCGTGGTCGCAGCCACCATGCGCGTGCTAACAAGGTGCATGAGCATGGCCGCAATTTGCGACCGGGCGGCAAAGGCAGCCCAAACGGCCGATGTTGCTTCTCAGGTGGCGGCAGCAACATCTGCCTCGGGGATAGCAACTGGCAAGAGCGGCACATCAATTGTCCGTTCCGCAGTGGCGGCCTTAGCCCTGATGGAGGCCGCCCACGACCATGTCGAGGCCGCCCACGCCCAGCTCCTGGCGATTACCGCACAAATCAAATGAAGCTTCTCCGACAATGGTCGGCAACCCACGGCCGAAGAGCTGGCAATCGGCAAGAGCGTTCGAGCAGCCGTCCGTTCCTCTGCCGCATACCTTGCGACAACGGAGCCCGTCCAAGCCCAGATCGCATCCGCCCAGGCCCATCTCATGGCGGCCTTTTCCAAAGAGACGGTGGACGCGGATGGGGAGATGCTTGCCGAGTATGGTGCGATGGATGCCATGGAGCCCCTTCCCTAGGAGACTGTCGGGTGCGAGCTGGACATGGAGGCGGCGACGGAGATGGACGAGCACCAGCCGTAGTAGTACTCTTTGTTTTGTTTAATTAAGAGCGTTAGTCTTTAATTTGTTAGAGTAATGTTTAGGTCAGCTAGCTCTATTTAATTGCTGAACTTGCTCGATTAAGAAGTGTCGGTGTGCTGTAGTCTCCTTTGTGTACCTAAATTATGCAATGACGTGGATGACCACTGTAACCATGAAAATTCGAACCAAAACTTTTGACGTTCAAACTCATCACACACGAGTTAAGCTATCTGAATCGTTTGTGATGTCCACATATTGTACATAATTCTAAATAAGGGACCGTGTCTAATGACACTTTGCGTGCCAGTTTTTTGGCTGAAGCGATTCCAATTTTTTTGCTTTCGCGGAAATATCTACCTCCCCGCCCCCTCCCCTTACGAAAAGCCACATTTCCTCTCTTTCCTCCTTCCTTTCCAAGTTGAAACCTTCACTCCTTGCTTGCAGTGCTGCCGCCTCCTCGTCGGCGGCCCTCCTTCACGCTGCTCGGCCTCCTCTATCCAGGCAGGTAATCCACACCCGACCCCCATCCTCCTCCTCCTTCCACATACCACATGCCCCGACCGATGGCGCGAGCGCGACACCTTCCACCCAAATGACCGACCCCTCCATCAAAAAAGCGCCGGCCTAAGCCATGGTGCACGCAGTATAGCCAGGACCTCAAGGAGCATTTGGCAGCGGAGAAGCAAATCGCGGCCGCACGCGCGGATGAGGTCGCGATGGCTGCCATTCGTGCCGACCCCCAGATCTTGAAGGAGCACCTTGCCATTTTCTAGCTACGTCGGTTAACCATGCTCGGTTTACCCATTGCGTGTGCTGCTCCCGCCTTTCCTTCACAAATTCTAGTGAATTGTGCTATCTAATTTCACCATGCAATCTGTTACTCTAGTGTATATGTTCTATATGTCGTGCAGTGTGGTGCTCACTTATTAACTGTTTTGTTAATTAGTTGTCATCTTCAGTTAATTGTTTGGTTCAATTCTGCAAATGTGATGTTCAATTCTTCAGGCTGCAATTTTGTATTGTCTTCCATGTGAGAAATAAATCGAATCTATCTTTACAACTTTGTGGGTGCATTATGTTATTGTATACCATGTGAGGAATAAATTGAATTTGGCTGTAGTAAATGCATGAGAAACAAATACAATTGCTACAATTGGCTGTAGTTAACTGTTTGGCTAACTCTCTGATCTTCTATTAGGAGTATGTTATATTGTGCAATGTGGTGCTCAGTTAATGTTTGGTTCATTTGTTGTGGTGTTTAGTTAACTGCTTGGTTCAATTCTGCAATGCGATGTCCAATTGTCGTGGGTAGAGTTTTGTATTGTTGTGCATGTGAGGAATAAATTGAATTTGGCTACACTTAATACATGAGAAACATATACAAGTGCTATATTTCCTAGTTCTTAATCATGCTTGGTAGGGGTAAATGGGTTTTCCGTGTGGCTTAAATTAATCTGATGAATCTGCAATGTGCTTATTTTTTATCAACATATTTTACTGATAGCATGCGAACCCTTACTTAACCTGATGACTAACTACCTTAGATGTGTTGCAGGAAACAATGGGAAGCACTAAGGTTTACAATCGAGGTTAACACGTGCAAGGTACATTGTCTAATAGCACATTATTGTGCAATTGCAGGAACCATTCTAATATTTTGGTTTTTAACAATTTGGTCTTGCACATGTAGGTTCTACTGTTAGAGGTTTTGACGCACTGTTCGACCCTTTTTGCGTATGGGGAAATGAGTTGTCCATGAATATCAATCAAATCAAGAAACTCAGAAAGATTGTTAGGATAAAGAAATTAGCGACAAAAACAACAAGATCTTTGTCTGCACAATGAAGAAGACATCAGTTCACTACAAGATGGTAGTAACTATTATACCTTGCCTTTTTTTATTCCTTTGCCCCATTTCCAATATAGAGAAGATATTTATGCACATCCTTGTTTTCAGGCCTTTCCAAAGCAGTTCAGTGACGATTACCTCTCAAACCACCTCTACGGTCATGAGGCGAGGAAGGTTTTCATACAACACCCACGGTTCAATATTGAAGTGTTCCTGAAGAGGACGAAGGACAGACGGTCAATCATCCACAGGCATTGGCCTAAAGTTGCAAAGACCTTCAACATGAATGAAGGCTCAATATTCGCCTTCCGCTTCAGCAGTTTTCTAGATGAGATGCATCTGTCTATATACCGTCTATGATGCTAATTTCGAAAGGTTCTACAAGTTGCACGTGGAACTTGGTGCTGGTGCAGTTGTGTAATGGGGTAGCTAAGTGCTGAAGCTATATCATGTTGTACTCTAATGTATTTCAATTATGAAATTATGCTTCCTTAATATGGAAATAAAATATATTGTGTGCTTAATATGAAATGTCAATTAGATTAATAAATGGATTATGAATAATCGAATAATTAGCCCGCTAATGGCGAATTAGCCTGCTAATTGTTTGCTATTGCAAACGGTTGTTGAAAAAATACTGTGGGCGATGACCTCAGGCAACGCACACAATTTCTAGAAATAAACCGTGTTGGATCAATGAAAAATCACACACGACTTTCTCTTGAAAATTGTTTGCATTAGGCCACCTTGCGCAAACGTTTACCATATAAAAACTGTGTGTGATGGACAGCCTTTGACACACAGTTTGTTCTACGGCCGTGTGTGATACATTCAATAACGCAAACGATTTAATGGGAAAAATTGTTGTGATGTACCTGTGAACGGAAACATTTTCCTTGTAGCGACTGTGTGGGATGTGCATACGAACGGAAACGTTTAGCGGGGACTGACTGTGTGGGATGTACTTGCGACCAGAAACAATTTCGCCGTATAATTGTATTTTTTTAGATCTACTGTACGTATTTCCGTATTTGAGTGCTCGGCGGTCGCACACGACCTCATTTTGCCGAATGTGTGTGCCAGGAGGGCATATCCCCGACGGTTTCTGGGTCATGTGGGAAGGACCCCCCTATCGCCCACACTCACTTGGCGACGGTTCCAAATGCCGTCGCGGAAAGGGGTTTTAAACCGTTTGTTTAGGAGCGACTCACACCAGTGCCTTATTTGGAGCAAGGACACAGATTCTGCATGTATATCAATTGCGGCCCTCCTGGCTATCAATCCGAGTCTGGTTCTAATTTTCCTTCTCTTTATGTTGTGCACATGCCTCCCTCTCCTCCCTCGTTCATTTGCTGATATTGGACATCAGTAGGCATTGTTCTTGCTGCAATTCTTCATCTCTACGTGTCAAGCTTGTCTTCTCTTCAAATCTGATCATACAAACATGCAAATAGTTAGGCAGTATAAAATTCTCATTAAGACAAATGTCAGATTCAACTAAGAGTGAATTGACATGTTGTTCTAGTAGTTTTGCACGTACTCCTGTAATTGGTCCAATTATGATTTCATTGGACTTGTCTTGTGCAATATCATCATTAATGAAAAATGATGGTAAAGGACTAGGGATGTCCTCTGAAGGAAATATGCCCTAGAGGCAATAATAAAGTTGTTATTTGTATTTCCTTATATCATGATAAATGTCTTTTATTCATGCTAGAATTGTATTAACCGGAAACTTATTACATGTGTGAATACATAGACAAAATAGAGTGTCCCTAGTATGCCTCTACTAGACTAGCTCATTGATCAAAGATGGTTACGTTTCCTAGCCATAGACATGAGTTGTCATTTAATCAGGGGAATCACATCATTAGGAGAATGATGTGATGGACAAGACCCATCCGTTAGCTTAGCACTTTGATCGTTTAGTTTTACTGCTATTGCTTTCTTCATGACTTATACATGTTCCTATGACTATGAGATTATGCAACTCCCGAATACCGGAGGAACACCTTGTGTGCTAGCAAACGTCACAACGTAACTGGGTGATTATAAAGATGCTCTACAGGTGTCTCCGAAAGTGTTCGTGGTGTTGGCATAGATCAAGAATAGGATTTGTCACTCCGAGTGTCAGAGAGGTATCTCTGGGCCCTCTCAGTAATGCACATCATAATAAGCCTTGCAAGCAAAATGCCTAATGAGTTAGTCACGAAATGATGTATTACGAAACGAGTAAAGAGACTTGTCGGTAACAAGATTAACAAGGTATAGTGATACCGACGATCGAATCTCAGGCAAGTTACATACCGATGACAAAGGGAACAATGTATGTTGTTATGCGGTTTGACCGATAAAGATCTTCGTAGAATATGTAGGAGCCACTACGAGCATCCATGTTCCGCTATTGGTTATTGACCGGAGATGAGTCTCGGTCATGTCTACATAGTTCTCAAACCCGTAGGGTCCGCACGCTTAACGTTCGATGACGATCGGTATTATGAGTTTATGAGTTTTGATGTATCGAAGGTAGTTTGGAGTCCCGGATGAGATCACAGACATGACGAGGAGTCTCGGAATGTCTAAGACTTAAACATTAATATATTGGACGACTATATTCGGACACCGGAAGTGTTCCGGGTGTTATCGGGTAAAACCGAAATGCAGGAGGGGGTTACCGGAACCCCCCGAGGGAGTATGGGCCATAGTGGGCCAATAGGGAAAGAGAGGGGCAGCCCATAGGGCTGGCCGCACCCCCTAGGGTTCCTAGTTAGACTAGGAAAAGGGGGGAGGCGCCCCCCTCTCCTTTCCTTTCCTACTCCTAGTAGGAATAGGAAAAGGGGGTTCCTATTCCTACTAGGAGTAGGAATCCTACTCCCTGGCACGCCTATAGGGGCCGGTCGGCCCTCCCCCTTGCTCCTTTATATACAGGGGCAGGGGGCACCTAACGACACACAAGAAACGTTGTTCTAGCCGTGTGCGGTGCCCCGCGAAGCCCTGCACCGATAGCTTCATCATCTCCATCACCACGCCGTTGTGCTGACGAAACTCTCCCATGAATCTCAACTGGATCAAGAGCTCGTGGGACATAATCGAGCTGAACGTGTGCTGAACGCGGAGGTGCCGTACGTTCGGTGCTTGATCAGTTGGATTGCGAAGACGTTCGACTACATCAACCGCGTCACTAGATGCTTCCGCTTTCGGTCTACGAGGGTACGTAGACACACTCCCCCTCTCGTTGCTATGCATCTAGTAGATAGATCTTGCGTGATTGTAGGAAAATTTTGAAATACTACGTTCCCCAACAGTGGCATCATGAGCCAGGTCTATGCGTAGATGATATGCATGAATAGAACACAATGAGTTGTGGGCGATAATAGTCATACTGCTTACCAGCATGTCATACTTTGATTCGACGGTATTATGAGACGAAGCGGCCCGGACCGACATTACACGTACGCTTACGTGAGACTGGTTTCACCATTACAAGCACTCGTTGCTTAAAGGTGACTGGCGGGTGCCTGTCTCTCTCACTTTAACTGAATCGAGTGTGACTACGCCTGGTCCTTGTGAAGGTTAAAACAACACATACTTGACGAAAAATCGTTGTGGTTTTTGTATGCGTAGGTAAGAACGGTTCTTGCTAAGCCCGTAGCAACCACGTAAAACTTGCAACAACAAAGTAGAGGACGTCTAACTTGTTTTTGCAGGGCATGTTGTGATGTGATATGGTCAAGATGTGATGAGTTATACATTATTGTATGAGATGATCATGTTTTGTAAAGTTATCAGTAACTGGCAGGAGCCATATGGTTGTCGCTTTATTGTATGAAATACAATCGCCATGTAATTGATTTACTTTATCACTAAGCGATAGCGATAGTCGTGGAAGCAATAGTTGGCGAGATGACAACGATGCTACGATGGAGATCAAGGTGTCGCGCCGGTGACGATGATGATCATGACGATGCCTTGGAGATGGAGATCAAAAGCACAAGATGATGATGGCCATATCATGTCACATATTTTGATTGCATGTGATGTTTATCTTATTATGCTTCTTATTTTGCTTAGTACGGTGGTGGCATTATAAGATGATCACTTACAAAATTTCAAGGTACAAGTGTTCTCCCTGAGTATGCACTGTTGCGAAAGTTTTTCGTGCCGAGACACCACGTGATGATCGGGTGTGATAAGCTCTACGTTCACATACAACGGGTGCAAGCCAGTTTTGCACATGTAGAATACTCGGGTTAAACTTGACAAGCCTAGCATGTACAGACATGGCCTCGGAACACTGGAGAGACCGAAAGGTCGAGCGTGAATCATATAGTAGATATGATCAACATAAGATGTTCACCATTGAAAACTACTCCATCTCACGTGATGATCGGACATGGTTTAGTTGATTTGGATCACATGGTCATTTAGATGACTAGAGGGATGTCTATCTAAGTGGGAGTTCTTTAGTAATACGATTAATTGAACTTTAATTTATCATGAACTTAGTCCTGATAGTTTTTGCATATCTATGTTGTTGTAGATCAATGGCCCGTGCTACCGTTCCCTTGAATTTTAATGCGTTCCTAGAGAAAGCTAAGTTGAAAGATGATGGTAGCAATTACACGGACTGGATCCGTAACTTGAGGATTATCCTCATTGCTGCACAGAAGAATTATGTCTTTGAAGCACCGCTAGGTGACAAGCCCCCTCCGCTAATATAGACGCTTTGAACGTCTGGCAGACGCGGTCTGATGACTACACGATAGTTCAGTGTGCCATGCTTTATGGCTTAGAACCGGGACTTCAACGACGTTTTGAACGTGATGGAGCATATGCGATGTTCCAGGAGTTGAAATTAATATTTCAAGCAAATGCCCGGATTGAGAAATATGAGATTTCCAATAAGTTCTACAACTGCAAGATGGAGGAGAATAGTTCTATCAGTGAACACTTGCTCAGAATGTCTGGGTACTACAATCATATGACTCAACTTGGATGCAAAGTTGACGAAGATAGTGTTATTGATAGAGTTCTTCAATCACTACCACCAAGCTATAAAGGCTTCGTGATGAACTATAACATGCAAGGGATGCAAAAGACAATTCCCAAGCTCTTCTCTATGCTCAAAGCTGTGGAGGTAGAAATCAAAAAGGAGCATCAAGTGTTGATGGTTAACAAGCCCACTAGTTTCAAGAAAAAGGGCAAGGGAAAGAAGGGGAACTTCAAGAAGAATAGGAAGACAATTGCTACTCCCACAAAGAAACCCAAGTGTGGAGCCAAGACTGAAACTAAGTGCTTCTACTGCAAAGGGACTGGACACTAGAAGCGGAACTGCCCCAAGTATTTGGCGTATAAGAAGGATGGCAAAGTGAACAAAGGTATATCTGATATACATGTTATTGATGTGTACCTTACTAATGCTCGTAGTAGCACCTAGGTATTTGATACTGGTTCGGTTGCTAATATTTGTAACTCGA
Organism: Secale cereale; assembly: GCA_902687465.1. NCBI lineage: Eukaryota > Viridiplantae > Streptophyta > Magnoliopsida > Poales > Poaceae > Secale > Secale cereale. Next base: position 269,703,261 of record LR738709.1, read on the forward strand.
AACAGGGGCTACAGATTAAACGAAGATTGGCTAAGGACGAGGTGACGATGCGCGTGGGAAATGGTTCCAAAGTCGATGTGTTCGCCGTCGGCACGCTACCTCTACATCTACCTTCGGGATTAGTTTTAGACCTGAATAATTGTTATTTGGTGCCAGCATTAAGCATGAACATTATATCTGGATCTTGTTTATTGCGAGACGGTTATTCATTTAAATCTGAGAATAATGGTTGTTCTATTTATATGAGTAATATCTTTTATGGTCATGCACCCTTAAAGAGTGGTCTATTCTTGTTGGATCTCGATCGTAGTGATACACATATTCATAATATTGAAGCCAAAAGATGCAAGGTTAATAATGATAGTGCAACTTATTTGTGGCACTCCGTTTAGGTCATATTGGTGTAAAGCGCATGAAGAAACTCCATAGTGATGGACTTTTGGAATCACTTGCTTATTAATCATTTGGTGCTTGCGAACCATGCCTCATGGGCAAGATGACTAAAACTCCGTTCTCCGGAACAATGGAGCGAGCAACAGATTTGTTGGAAATCATACATACTGATGTATGTGGACCGATGAGTGTTGATGCTCGCGGCGGGTAACGTTATTTTCTGACCTTCACCGATGATTTAAACAGATATGGGTATATCTACTTGATGAAGCACAAGTCTGAAACATTTGAAAAGTTCAAAGAATTTCAGAGTGAAGTAGAGAATCATCGTAACAAGAAAATAAAGTTTCTACGATCTGATCGTGGAGGTGAATATTTGAGTTACGAATTTGGTCTTCATTTGAAACAATATGGAATAGTTTCACAACTCACGCCACCCGGAACACCACAGCGTAATGGTGTGTCCGAACGTCGTAAACCGTACTTTATTAGATATGGTGCGATTTATGATGTCTCTTACCGATTTACCACTATCGTTTTGGGGTTATGCTTTAGAGACAACTGCATTCACGTTAAATAGGGCACCATCAAAATCCGTTGAGATGACGCCTTATGAACTGTGGTTTGGCAAGAAACCAAAGTTATCGTTTCTTAATGTTTGGGGCTGCGATGCTTATGTGAAAAAGCTTCAACCTGATAAGCTCGAACTCAAGTCGGAGAAATGTGTCTTCTTAGGATACGCAAAGGAAACTGTTGGGTACACCTTCTATCACATATCCGAAGGCAAGATATTCGTTGCTAAGAATGGATCCTTTCTAGAGAAGGAGTTTCTCTCGAAAGAAGTGAGTGGGAGGAAAGTAGAACTTGATGAGGTAATTGTACCTTCTCCCGAATTGGAAAGTAGTACATCACAGAAACTAGTTCGAGTGATTCCTACACCAATTTGTGAGGAAGCTAATGATGATGATCATGAAACTTCGGATCAGGTTACTGCTGAACTTCGTAGATCAACCAGAGTACGCTCCGCGCCAGAGTGGTACGGGAACCCGGTTCTGGAAGTCATGTTACTAGACCATGATGAAACTACGAACTATGAGGAAGCGATGATGAGCCTAGATTCCGCAAAATGGCTTGAAGCCATGAAATCTGAGATGGGACCCATGTATGAGAACAAAGTGTTGACTTTGGTTGACTTGCCCGATGATCGGCAAGCCATTGAAAATAAATGGATCTTCAAGAGGAAGATCGACGCCGACGGTAATGTTACTGTCTACAAAGCTCGACTTGTTGCGAAAGGTTTTTGACAAGTTCAAGGAGTTGACTACGACGAGACTTTCTCACCCGTAGCGATGCTTAAGTCTGTTTGAATCATGTTAGCAATTGCCGCATTTTATGATTATGAAATTTGGCAAATGGATGTCAAAACTGCATTCCTAAATGGATACCTTAAAGAGGAGTTGTATATGATGCAACCAGAAGGTTTTGTCGATCCTAAAGCTGCTAACAAAGTGTGCAAGCTCCAGCGATCCATCTATGGACTGGTGCAAGCATCTCAGAGTTGGAATATACGCTTTGATGAGGTGATCAAAGCATATGGTTTTATACAGACTTTTGGAGAAGCCTGTATTTACAAGAAAGTGAGTGGGAGCTCTGTAGCATTTCTGATATTATATGTGGATGACATATTGTTGATTGGAAATGATATATAATTTCTGGATGGCATAAAAGGATACTTGAATAAGAATTTTTCAATGAAAGACCTCGGTGAGGCTGCTTACATATTAGGCATCAAGATCTATAGAGATAGATCAAGACGCTTAATTGAACTTTCACAAAGCACATACCTTGATAAAGTTTTGAAGAAGTTCAAAATTGATTAGTCAAAGAAAGGGTTCTTGCCTGTGTTACAAGGTGTGAAGTTGAGTAAGACTCAATGCCCGACCACTGCAGAAGATAGGGAGACAATGAAAGTCATTCCCTATGCATCAACCATAGGATCTATCATATATGCAATGCTTTGTACCAGACCTGATGTGTGCCTTGCTATAAGTTAGCAGGGAGGTACCAAAGTAATCCAAGAGTGGCTCACTGGATAGCGGTCAAGAACATGCTGAAGTACCTGAAAAGGACAAAGGATATGTTTCTCGTTTATGGAGGTGACAAAGAGCTCATCGTAAACGGTTACATCAATTCAAGCTTTGACACTGATCCGGATGACTCTAAGTCACAAACCGGATATGTATTTGTATTGAACGGTGGGGCTATCAGTTGGTGCAGTTCCAAGCAGAGCGTCGTGGCGGGATCTACGTGTGAAGCGGAGTACATAGCTGCTTCAGAAGCAGCAAATGAAGGAGTCGGGATGAAGGAGTTCATATCTTATCTAGGTGTAATACCTAGTGCATCGGAACCAATGAAAATATTTTGTCACAACACTGGAGAAATAGCCTTGGCGAAGGAATCCAGGTTTCACAAGAGAACAGAGCACATCAAGAGACGCTTCAATTCCATCCGTGATCAAGTCAAGGAGGGAGACATAGAAATTTGCAAGATACATACGGATCTGAATGTTGCAGACCCATTGACTAAGCCTCTTCCACGGGCTAAACATGACCAACACCAAGACTCCATGGGTGTTAGAATCATTACTATGTAATCTAGATTATTGACTCTAGGTCAAGTGGGGAACTGAAGGAAATATGCCCTAGAGGCAATAATAAAGTTGTTATTTGTATTTTCTTATATGATGATAAATGTCTTTTATTCATGCTAGAATTATATTAACCGGAAACTTATTACATGTGTGAATACATAGACAAAACAGAGTGTCCCTAGTATGCCTCTACTAGACTAGCTCATTGATCAAAGATGGCTACGTTTCCTAGCCATAGACATGAGTTGTCATTTGATCAATGTGATCACATCATTAGGAGAATGATGTGATGGACAAGACCCATCCGTTAGCTTAGCACTTTGATCGTTTAGTTTTACTGCTATTGCTTTCTTCATGACTTATACATGTTCCTATGACTATGATATTATGCAACTCCCGAATACCGGAGGAACACCTTGTGTGCTCACAACGTAACTGGGTGATTATAAAGATGCTCTACAGGTGTCTCCGAAAGTGTTCGTGGTGTAGGCATAGATCAAGAATAGGATTTGTCACTCCGAGTGTCGGAGAGGTATCTCTGGGCCCTCTCGGTAATGCACATCATAATAAGCCTTGCAAGTAAAATGACTAATGAGTTAGTCACGAAATCATGTATTACATAACGAGTAAAGATATTTGCCGGTAATGAGATTACCTAGGTATAGTGATACCAACGATCGAATCTCGGGCAAGTAACATAGATGACAAAGGGAACAATGTATGTTGTTATGCGGTTTGACTGATAAAGATCTTTGTAGAATATGTAGGAGCCAATATGAGCATCCAGGTTCAGCTATTGGTTATTGACCGGAGATGAGTCTCGGTCATGTCTACGTAGTTCTCGAACCCGTAGGGTCCGCATGCTTAACGTTCGATGACGATCGGTATTATGAGATTATTAGTTTTGATGTACCGAAGGTAGTTCGGAGTCCCGGATGAGATCACAGACATGACGAGGAGTCTTAGAATGTCCGAGACATAAACATTAATAGATTGGACGACTATATTCGGACACCGGAACTGTTCCGGGTGTTATCGGGTAAAACCGGAATGCCGGAGGGGGTTACCGGAACCCCCCGAGGGAGTATGGGCCATAGTGGGCCAATGAGGGAAAGAGAGGGGCAGCCCATAGGGCTGTCCGCACCCCCTAGGGTTCCTAGTTGGACTAGGAAAAGGGGGGAGGCGCCCCCTCTCCTTTCCTTCTCCTCTCCCCTTTCCTTTCCTACTCTAAGTAGGAATAGGAAAAAGGGGGTTCCTATTCCTACTAGGAGTACGAATCCTACTCCCTGGCGCGCCTATAGGGGCCGGCAGGCCCTCCCCCTTACTCCTTTATATACGGGGGCATGGGGCACCGAAGGACACACAAGAAACATTGTTCTAGCCGTGTGTGGTGCCCCCCTCCACAAAAACACACCTCGGTCATACCGTTGTAGTGTTTAGGCAAAGCCCTGCGCCGGTAGCTTCATCATATCCGTCACCACGCCGTCATGCTGACGAAACTCTCCCGTGAAGCTCAACTGGATCAAGAGCTCGTGGGACGTCATCGAGCTGAACGTGTGCTGAACGCGGAGGTGCCGTACGTTCGTTGCTTGATCGGTTGGATCGCAAAGATGTTCGACTACATCAACCGCGTCACTAGACGCTTCCGCTTTCGGTCTATGAGGGTACGTAGACACACTCTCCCCTCTTGTTGCTATGCATCTAGTAGATAGATCTTGCGTGATCGTAGGAAAATTTTGAAATACTACGTTCCCCAACAGCCTCATCATCCCCCCTTTGAAAAATATCATCATTAATGGAAAATGATGGTAAAGGACTTGTCTTGTGCATCGATCAGGAATATTTACCTACACCAAATTCGTTTTGATAGGGTGTATTTGCTTCTGAAAGTCAAGTTCTATCTGTCGTTCCATTGGGAATTGGGAGATTGCAGAACCGCTTCGTGGTCAGCGGCTATGTGCGCACGTTTGTGGTGTTGCAAATATCCATAGGGTTAAAGATTTGTTGCATTGGCATCGGGGGAACGGCCGGGGAGTTCGAGAGCATCTCACAAGTTATCCAGTAAGTTCATTATCAACAACATCCACTCACTGAGAAGATTGGGCTACCCCTTGTCGGTGTCAAAACCGACAGATCTTGGGTAGGGGTGCCCAAGCTGTGCGTCTAAGGATCGATGGTAACATGAGACTGGGACACGATGTTTTTACCCAGGTTCAGGCCCTCTCGGTCGAGGTAATATCCTACTTCCTACTTGATTGATCTTGGTGAATATGGTTTACAAGAGTTGATCTACCTCTGGATCGTAATGGCTAAACCCTAGAAGTCTAGCCAATGATATTGTCATTCTGTTACCGTCGATGGACTAGACTCTCCCGTTTATATATCCACCGGAGGAGACCTAGGGTTTACAAAAATTGCTTGGGAAGGACGGAATTGTTACATCCAAACATCTATTATGGCTTTCTACGTATACAAGAGTCCCGCTCGGACACGGGGACGTCTTCATCTTCATGGCCCATGTATCCGGCCTAGCTTTGGTAGACTGGATTCTCATGGACCCCCAAATCCAGGACTCCCTCAGTAGCCCCCGAACTTGCCTTCATTGACAAGATTGTATCCCACTTTATGTCTTCGGTCTTGCAATGCAGGTTCTTCTTTGGAATAGATGATAGTTCAGCTCCATATTTAATATTATATCCTGTTGATTCCCTGCCGCCATCGCCTCGGCTTCCATGTGTCAGATGAATGCGAATTGTCTATGTATTTTTACAATCAACCCCTTGACTGTGTAAGGAAGGTGCCTATTTACAGATACTGGATCTTAGATGCCATTCCATTCCATGCGGAAAATCCATAGAGCCTGCCACGGAAAATCTTCAAACATGGCCAGCGTTCCTAGTTCCTACTCACGCCCTCATGGCCCTCAAGCAGGCGATTGGGAAAGTTGCTCAGTATCTCATGCGCGTTTGAGTAAAACTTCAGGCACAGGGATATCTCCCTCCTGCGGATATAGTCCCCGTCCGGGCTGGATTAACTTCTATTGATGGCCAAGCCCTGACGGAAAATTTCCCCAATCCTTCCAAAGAAGAGCCGGTGTGCTTTGTCTCCTTCCTCCTAAGAGGCATAGGATTTCCTATCCACCCTTTCCTTAGGCGGTTTCTGGAGTTCTATGGTCTCTAGCTGCACGACCTTATGTCGGGGTCTATCTTGCACATTGTGGGCTTCGTCGCTCTTTGTGAGCTGTTTCTGGGTTGTGAGGCTCATTTCGAGCTATGGCGAAAATTCTTCTGCCTTGTCCCTCGCTCCCAGAAGGGATCTATATTCGAGGTAGGCGGCGCCGAAGTGTGGCGTATAGCAGGGACAGCTTATCTGTTCGGCACTCCAAAGAAGGCATCCGAAGAGTGGCCCTCGGAGTGGTTTTATATTGAGAATGTTGTCGTGCCGGACCCAATCCGGCAAGGCCTTCCCGAATACTCCAGTGCTCCTTTAAAGAAGTGTTTCAACTGGTGTCCTCGAAGCCTCAAGGAAGAAGATAGTGCGGAGATCAAAAGACTAGTAAGCAAGATCAAATTACTTGCCCACCTCGAGCTGACAATAATTGAAGTGATGGCGATCTCAATAACGCGATGCGTGCAGTCGCTTCAGGCCAGATGGTTTCCTATGTGGCATTATAATGGCCAGTACCCAGGAGACACTTCTTCAAAGAGAATATTCCCAATGCGCCTCACCCACCGCATTATCTCATGCTCAAAAGGGGCGATGCTCATCCTGCCGTACTACATCAAGAGCGTCTTCCAAGAAGGCGACACCTACGCAGGGTGGGTCTCTGATGCGAAAGGGGACCGGAGACACCACCGAACCTCCTCCTTTATCGAAGAGGTATGACTTTTTAACATATACTTGGTGGCGGAGCCGGATCATAATTTTCTGCTTTATTTTTGCTTTTAGGAAGAGCATACGCCGGACTATGTCCGGGGATCCTACTGGTCATGGTCCAACCAATCCGGCACCGGGCCCATCCACAAGGACTAGGGTTGATACGAGTGTAATGTCGGATTGTCCTCTTCAAGAGGATTCAGATGTGGTATCTGTTACCAATTCTGAAGTGGAAAGCACAATGAATCATTGGCGGCAAAAAGCAGCCATGCGTGACCCAGATTTTACCAAGGAGGCGTTTAACGCCTTCAGTTCTGCGGATGCGTATATCCGAGCCGCTCAAGACGGACTTGCCGGAGCCACTCACCAGCTTTCTAAGGATATGTGGGTGAGTGTTAATTCAATATTCATATGCCAGTAGCCCCGAGACTTAAAGCAGTTGGCCCAACTGATTTAAGGATTGTTGTGTCCTTAGGTATGCTACCTCTTGAGCTTGCGTTGTATTCCCTCAAAGAGGAAAGGGAGATGCAGCATAGTAGCATAAGTATTTCCCTCAGTTTTTGAGAACCAAGGTATCAATCCAGTAGGAGACCACGCGCGAGTCCCTCGCACCTGCACAAACAAATAAGAACTTCGTAGCCAACGCGATAAGGGGTTGTCAATCCCTTTATGGTCACTTACGAAAGTGAGATCTGATAGAGATGATAGTTTATATTTTTGGTATTTTTAGTTTAATAGAACATCAAATAAAAGCGATAAAAGTAAAGTAGATGTAGATTGATATGTTGAGAATAGACCCGGGGGCCATAGTTTTCTCTAGTGGCTTCTCTCATGATAGCGATATTCTACAGCGGGTAAACAAATTACTGTCGAGCAATTGATAGAAAAGCCAATAATTATGAGACTATCTAGGCATGATCATTGCGTATAGGCATCACGTCCGAGACAAGTAGACCGACTCCTGCCTGCATCTACTACTATTACTCCACACGTCGACCGCTATCCAGCATGCATCTAGTGTATTGAGTTCATAAGAACAGAGTAACACCTTAAGCAAGATGACATGATGTAGAGGGATAAACTCAAGCAATATGATATAAACCCCATCTTTTTATCCTCGATGGCAACAATACAATATGTGCCTTACTGCCCCAACTGTCACTGGGAAAGGACACCGCAAGATTTAACCCAAAGCCAAGCACTTCTCCCATTGCAAGAACTATAGATCTAGTAGGCCAAACCAAACCAATAATTCGAAGAGCCTTGCAAGGATATTATGAGCACACATAAAAAGTTTAGAGAAGAACCAAATATCTTTCATAGATAACCTTGATCATAAACTCACAATTCATCGGATCTCGACAAACACACCACAAAAAGAGATTACATCGAATAGATCTCCTCGAAGACCGAGGAGAACTTTGTATTGAGATCTAGAGAGAGAGAAGAAGCCATCTAGATACTAGCTATGGACCCGAAGGTCTGTGGTAAACTACTCACAACTCATGGTGTGGGCGATGATGATGATGAAGGCCTCCGTGATGGATCCCCCTCCGGTGGAGCTCCGGAACAGGCTCCAAGATGGGATCTCCACGGGAACAGAAGGTACGGCGGTGGAATTAGGGTTTTCTCTCTGTTCACGGAGTTTCTGCCATAGCCTAGATAGCATACATTCTGATTTGCGTAACTTACAATCTAAGCATACAAATCGTAGTCTTTTATTTGCGTAACTTACATTCAGATTCAAGTCATTGTAGATTCTCTAGGTTTTACTTTTCTCACGTCGGAGTTGTTTGGTTGTTTTCAAGTCTATTCCAATTCAGAATTAGTTTGGTTAGATTAACTATCCGAATCAGATTGTGTTTCCTTTGATAACCATAGTCATCCTTTCTTATTTTTTCTAGCACTTTCCTGTTGAGACTAGCATATCCTTTGCTCTACGGGATGCTCATATAGGAATTTGGAGAGTGCATAATTTGTTTTGGTAAAATCAGATTGGTTACTAATTGCTCAGGTTTCTGTTGAAAAAAAGAAGAGAAAAAAGAGAAAGAAAAAAACCAAAAAAGGAGAAAAAAAAGAAAGCTACACGTGAAATTGCATATAAGTTTGGAGAGTTTGTTTAGTTTTTCTGCCACGTTCACTGCACTAGTAGATTGAACAATCTTGTGCCCGTATAAATTGAGCGTTTTGCTAGCGTCTCTCGTGTGCATTTGCAACAAGAGCATTACTCCGACATTCCAGAATTTTGAGCTCGATTTCAGAGTTGCATTTGCCCCACTTATCTCCACCGTGTGTGTGTTCCCATGGGTCTTTTTGTCATATGATCAACACTAGGATATGTGAATTGATGTTTTTAGGTATCCCAACCAAGCTCCACCATATACCCTGGTTTGTTGTGTGATAGTTTTCACCCTCGGTATTTGGTATCCGTGCACGTTCTGCCCATACAAGTTGGTAAACTTTTCTAATTCACTCTTGAACGATAAGATACCTTGTTTCTTTCAGTTTTGAGTGAGTTGAGAGTTTTCCACATACACTATATTTTATGTGAGTATTAATCACCTAATCACGTCCGACGAGTCTTTTGGTGTACAACAGAAAAAGGATCCTAAATTTGTGGTGCATCAGAATGAATATGAAGCTCTTCGTGATCATCTTCAGCGAAAAATTCAGTGTGCAACTGACCCATAAATGAGAATGTGCAGAACATGGAGTTGGACCTGAAGGATGCCATAGAAACCATCACGACAACACAACAACAAGTTACTGAAATTCAGGGGACTCTAGTTACCTTGCAGCAAGCCTTGGCTGCGTTGCAACAGTCCGTTGATCGCCACCAAAATCAGCAGCGTGATGATGATGATGGTGAAGCTAGTGTTCATGGTGATAATGGCGCTGTCGCACCTTCTAATGTTGAAGGCGTTGCAGCACGTCGTGCGCAATTATAGCAAGCTAATCGCGACCGGCAAGCTCCACACGAGCTGTTTGTTGCTGGACAAGATGATGGACGTGGTAATGGAGGCCGTGGTGGTGGCCGTGGTGGTGCCATACCCGTAGGCCGTGGATTTACTCCTTTTGGTGCGCCCCGTCGATTTGATGATGATGCTTTTGCACAACCTGTTAACTGTGATGAAGATGGGCTGGGAAAACCAAAGTTCACCATCCCCAAGTTTGTTGGTTCTACTGATGTTGAAGAGTACCTCAATTGGGGGCTAAGGGTGAAAAAATTATGGCGCATGCATGAGTACACCGAGACAGAAAAATAAAATTTGCATCTTCTGAATGTGATGACTATGCTTTGCTTTGGTGGTATAATAATGTACAGTCCAGAATTGAAGATGGTGAAGGTCCCATTGTTACATGGCGATCTGTGAAGGAAGAGATGTGTGCTTGCTTTGTTCCACGCAATTATATTCGTTTTCTCTATGACAAATTGCAGAATTTGATGCAAGGTACTTCTTCCGTGGATGAATATTTTCAGGAGATGGAGCTTATTATGCAGCGTGCTAGAGTGCGTGAGGAGACTGAACAGACAATGTGGCAATTTCTCTCTGGTCTGAACCATAACATCTACCGTATTGTTTGTCTTCACCAATATTATGACATGACTAATTTGTTACATCAAGCACGTGAGGCTGAATTGCTAGTGGTTGAGGATGCTAAGTTTACATCTGGCACAACAACAAGTAGAGGCCGTTTTACACCACGAATATCACCTACTATGGAGCCTACTCCTAGTTCCACTTCTGGCTTTCATGGTAATGCTTTTTCCCAATCAGATTCGGTGACCTCTAATGCGAAGAAATCAGCGCAACCTGTTGCTAGTGCTGTTGGTTCTACTAATTATACAGCAAGAAATATGGACATGAGTTGCCATACATGTGGTGGAAGGGGCCATTTTAAGAGAGATTATCCCAATAAAAAGGTTATGTCGATTAATGAGGATATAACAGAATATGAAACTGGTGATGATGCTTACCTTGATTCTGAAATTTGGGAGGAAGATGAAGATGGTTCAATAGATGCTGATGCTACACACTATCCTACAATTGTTTGCTCGCCCAAAGTGCTAAGTGTTACTCCTAGTCCTGCAGAACAGTGTTGCAATATGTTTCAAACAAAGGCTGTTGTTGGTCCTAGTAAGGCGTGCAAGGTTATAATTGATGGTGATAGTTGTCACAATTTGGCTAGTAAGGAGTTATGCCAAAAGTTGAAACTGAAATATTTACTGCACCCCAATCCATATTTTATTCAGTGGCTAAGTGATAGTGGAGAGATGAAGATCAGGCACATGGTGCGTGTGGAATTTTGGATTGGACCATACAAAGACACCATTGAGTGTGATGTGGTTCCTATGACCGTGTGTCACTTGTTGTTGGGACGCCCATGGCAGTATGATAGAGATGTTTGTCACAGTGGGAGAGCCATCACAAATCATTTGAATTGTCATGGCAAGGAGGTTACTTTGAGGCCTATGACACCGCAACAAATTGTCAATGAATCTCGTCAAAAATTGAAGTGAATCTTGAAAAAGAGAGTGAGAGATTAGATAAGCGAGAGACTACACTTCCGGCGAGGGAGAGCCACAAGCCAAATCTGAGCGATAAAAGTAAACGTGAGGAGTGAATTCCTTAGTTATGTTAGCTACCAAATCTGATTTGAGAGAGTTTCGTGAGGATCCCACTGTTGTACCACTTGTGTTGATGTGCAAGGGTCAAAATTTTGTTTCTAACAACATGACCCCTCTCTCTATTGGTGTTTCTAATGTATTGCTGGAATTTAGCGACGTGCTTTCGGAGCAGGTACCTGTTGGTTTACCACCATTGCAAGGTATTGAGCATCAAATTAATTTGATACCAGGAGCAACGCTGCCCAATCGAGCACCATACTGTACCAACCCCGAGGAAACAAAGGAAATTCAGACAGAAGTACAAGAGCTTCTTGACAAAGGTTATATTCGCGTGAGCTTAAGTCCTTGTGTTGTTCCTGTCATTTTAGTTCCTAAGAAAGATGGTATATGGCTCATGTGCGGAGATTGTAGAGCTATAAATAACATCACTATTCGATATCGTCATCCTATTTCATGTTTAGAAGATATGTCAGATGAATTGAGTGGTGCTGCTATTTTCTCTAAAATTGCTTTGCGTAGTGGGTATCATCAAATTAGGATGAAAGAAGGGGAAGAAGGGAAGATAACCTTTAAAACAAAGTTGGTTTATATGAGTGGCTAGTCATGCCTTTTGGGTTAACTAATGCACCTAGTACTTTCAAGAGATTAATGAACCATGTTTTGAGGCATTTCATTAGTAAATTTGTGGTTGTATATTTTGATGATATGCTTATTTATAGCCGCAATGAATCTGAACATAGCGATCATATTCGACAAGTTTTGCAAACGTTGTGTAATGCTCAGCTATATGGTAATCTTGATAAGTGCACATTTTGCAAAGATAAGGTCATATTTCTGGGATATGTTGTTTCTAAGCATGGAATTGAGGTAGATGAATCAAAAATTGATGCTATAAAAAATTGACCTACTCCTTCGAATGTTAGTAAAGTACGAAGCTTTCACAGTCTTGCTCATTTCTATCGATGTTTTGTGAAAGATTTCAGTGCTATTGCTGCACCTTTGAATGAGCTTACAAAAGGGTGTTGATTTTGTGTGGGCGCAACCCAAGATAATGCTTTTGGTGAGTTGAAACGTTGTTTGACTGCTGCACCTTTGCTTATACTTCCTGATTTCACTAAACAATTTGACATTGAGTGTGATACTAGTAGAATTGGTATTGGGGGTGTGTTGATGCAAGAGGGTAAACCGATTGCATATTTTTCTAAAAAACTTAATGGTGCACAATTGAACTATCCTGTTTATGATAAATAATTGTATGCTCTAGTTTGTGTCCTTGACATTTGCCAACATTATTTATGGCCAAAATAATTTATCATACATTCTGACCATGAGGCTCTGAAATATTTGAAAAGCCAATCCAATTTAAACAACATCATGCTAAACGGGTTCCATTTGTTGAATCTTTCCCATACATCATTAAATACACAAAAGGTAAATATAATGTTGTTGTTGATGCTCTTTCTAGAAAAAAACATGTTCTTGACACAATTGGATGTTCAAGTTCCTAGTTTAGAGAGTTTGTGTGCTTTATATGCTACTGATCCTGTTTTTTCAGCACCATACAAATTGTGTTCTGATGTAAAAGCACGGGAAAATATCACATACATAATGGCTATTTGTTTAGAGCTAACAAACTATGTGTTCCAGAATCGTCCATGTGTTTGCTATTGTTGCAGGAATCACATGCCGGCGGTTTGATGGGTCACTTCGATGTGAGAATACTTTGCTTATGATCGGTGATCATTTTCATTGGCCTAAGATGAGGCGTGATGTGGAAAGATTTGTGAAGCGTTGCATTACTTGTAATAAGGCAAAGTCTAAGCTGAAACCTCATGGTTTGTATACTCCTCTCCCTGCTCCTACTACACCATGGGAAGACATAAGCATGGATTTTATGTTAGGATTGCCTAGGACCAGGAGAGGACATTGTTGGTGTCAAAACCGACAGATCTCGGGTAGGGGGTCCCGAACTATGCGTCTGAGGATCGATGATAACAGGAGACTTGGGACATGATGTTTACCTAGGTTCAGGCCCTCTCGATCTAGGTAATACCCTACTTCCTGCTAGATTAATCTTGATGAATATGATTACAAGAGTTGATCTACCTCGAGATCGTAATGGCTAAACCCTAAAACTCTAGACTATGATTCTGTTGTTCTCTACTAGCCTCTACGGACTAAACCCTCCAGTTTATATATGCACCAGAGGGCCCTAGGGTTTGTACATAACCAACTTCCAGAGGAAGGAAAGATTACACCCGAACCAAAAACTTGCCATTATACGCATACATGGGTCCTATCCGGATACGAGAGACAATCTTCAACAATGATCTTCACGGCCCACCAGTCCGGCCCATCACGAGTTATCCGGCCACATGAGGACCCCTCGATCCAGGACTCCCTCAGTAGCCCGTGAACCTGTCCTCGATGATGATGAGTTTGACTTCCGTATTGTCTTCGACATTTCAAGGCGGGTTCCTTCTTGCGAATATATCTTCTACAAAAAGTGTATTGTGTTTGGCTCTGCATAGTTAGTACAACCCTTAGCCTCGAAGGCAAGGCATTTGAAAGAAAATTAATAATGTGTCTTTACTAACAACTTTTTGGTGAAGCGTCGCGTCCATCCCACTTAACATATCAGACCGTTTTATTTGGTCCAAGTTTCGCTTTTCGAGGTATAACCCCACTTGGCACGTCTTATCAATACAGAGATCATGCCCGCTTATTAGGGGATCCTTATCAATGTGACGTGAGCATCCAAACCACGCATTACAAACGACCGCTTTGGGAACCGGTGAGGTCTGTGGCTAAAGTGGGGTGACATTTTGTATTCGCAACGTTATAAAAGGACATCAATCCCTTCCATCAGCCCCACGCTTTCCTCAAGCCCGAGCTCTCCAATCTCCCTAGCCCCAGCATCCTCATCTCTTGCGCCCGTAGTTGTCCGTTCCGCAACCACCACTTACTTCCTTAGCAATGGCTGGATCCGGCGCCAAGGGAAAGTGGAAGGCCTCCACGGTTACTGAGAAAGCCGTGGAGGATCTCCGCAGTGCAGGCTATCTCGCTGCCAATATCGTGCACTAAGTCACCGCCCAGGACCAGGTGGTTCCTGTCCCGGAGGTGGGTGAGAGAGTCGTGTTCCTCTCGCACTTCGTTAGGGGGCTAGGATTCCCTCTTCACCCCTTTGTACAGGGTTTGCTGTTTTTCTATGGGCTATATTTCCATGATCTAGCCCCGAATTCAATCCTTCACATCTCCGCTTTCATAGTGGTGTGTGAAGCTTTCCTCCGCATTCCCCCACACTTTGGCCTATGGCTCAAGACCTTCAACGTGAAGCCGAAGGTGGTAGACGGGCAACACGCGGAGTGTGGGGGCGCTATGATAAGCAAGCTCCCGAATGCAACCTGGCCAAAGGGGTCGTTCGTGGAGACGAACAAGGTTTGGCAGTAGGAGTGGTTCTATATCACTGAGCCCCGCATGGCCAAATGGGCGGCGGTGCCTGCTTTCAGATCTGGACCCCTGGTGAGGCTAACCTCCTGGACTGAAAAGAGTCCGAACAGGGGGTCTCAGGCTGAGGTGACGGCACTCCAAGGCCGTGTGTCCAGCATGATCACCAAGGGCTACCAACTCACAACCGGGGTTCAGGTAATGCTGATTCGACTTGTCCTTCCTTGCCAACACCGAGGCTCCTCCCTATGGGAGTTCGATCCGGCAGGAGACCGGCCCCTGAAATATCTCTTCGGCTCCATGCACAAAGAGATCTAGAAACTTCTCTTCAAGAGCCAGTAGGAGTGGCCGAAGGAAACTGAGGACGCAGGCTACAGCACTGCGTTCACCGCACCAGAGGTAATCAAAAATTCTGCCAAACATATATACCCTTCTTATTTTAATGATAATAGGAATTGGAGTTTTTGCGTGATATACAGAGCTGGACGAAGAAGGCAATCCGGATTAAGTGTCCGACGCCTTTTCCAGAAGACCCAGACACGCCTCAACTGACGGCGATGCTGGTTCCGGCGCCGTACAAGGCGCCAGACAAGAAGTCCAAGAAGAAGAGCAAGGAGGCCGAGTGCGCCCCCCGCCCTGCGAACGCGAAGTCTGAGGAGATCAACATCCTCTCCTCCGAAGAGGAGGAGGACAATGAAGAAGAAGAGTCCCCTGCCCAGGGCAGGGGGGAGAAAAGGGCGGCCCCTGCTGACGTAGGCAAGGCCGCACCCCGGAGGAAAGTAAACCTCCCTACCAGTTCAGACTCGTCGTCCAAACACAATTTTGTGGTGAAGCCTAGGGAGAAGCCCCCAACCGAAATATAAGTTGCTAGGATATATTAACTACTGCACCTTGTTTATTTAGCATTTTAATGCTTTTAAGTATTTATCATCTACTAACCTACATCCCTCCCCGAGCACACCCCGACGCCTCCTTATCGGAGGGGAACTCTCTGGCGCCTGGAGAGACGGAGAGTGACCCGCTGATCCGAGCTCCATCGCCCGTGGCCCGCGGGGACAACAAAATGTCTTCCCAGCGTGCGTCTCCTGCTCAAGGAGATGGGGGTGGGGCAAGTGATAGGGCGACCGAGGGTAACACCTCGGCTACCGCTGACCATGGGGAAATAATCCTCATGGAGACCAAAGACAGGGGGCCCAAACAATCCGGGGCCCCGCCGAATACTGATCCGGAACCTAGCGCGACTCCGGGGTCCGAAGACCAGACCCCCAAGGCGGGGGCGGATACGACGGCGCCCGGGGTGAATCCGGAGGCGCCGGACCCTCTGTAAGGAGCACTGCAAAGTGCTTCCGTCGTGGAGGAGCACCGCACCATAATGGGTGTGGTGATAAAGAAGATTCAGTCCGTCAAAGGCGGACTGAATAAAGCCTTCAATAGCCTACTAACAGGCTTAGACATAAGCAATGTAATGTTCTTTATGGAACTTTTATTTGTTTTATATGCACATATATAGCCAGTAGCCCCTGATGCTTTGTGTGATTCTGAACAGAACCGGAAGAAGTATCCATAGTATAGCATATTATAGAGCTGAACTGTATGCTTTTGCATTTGAACAAGATTCACTAGTTGTGGCAACTGCATGAGATGCAAAAGTTTCCGAACTAAATCGGAAGCTTTCGGAGGCCAACGCGGACCTCGACCGCGTCAACCGGCGTTTAGATGAAACGCAAGGTATGCGGATTTGAAAAATCAAGATGTCAAGAAGACTGATAATATTAATTTAGTATGAGTATGAACTCTTTATGATATATTGTATTAAACAGTTGGCGCCACTGAGCTTGAGGCGCTCAATGGCGAACTCGCGAAGGCCAAGAAGGAGGCCGAGGCAAGCAAGGCAATCGCTGACAAAGCGGTTCCCGATCTAGAGGCCGAAAAGGCCGTGTGCCTAAAGCACGAGGCTCGGGTGTCCGAAGTCGAAGATGAACTCAAAGATGCTATTCACCAATGCGAGGCGTTGGAAGAGAAGACTTCAGAACAAGCATCCGAGCTCACTAAGGTAGTTAAGGCTGCCTAGGATGCGCGAAGCGAGTTGCGTAGCGTCTGTGAGGAAATCAGGCAGGCGCGGGAGATAGCATCTGGTAAGAATTTTCTCTTGCAGAGCATCTTTGGAGGGCAGAAGTACCTTGGGCTGACACGGTTATGGAGTTCTCCAGGCGTGTTTGCTGATCTCCCGAGGAGCAGTGCTGACGCTGCCCAACACTTCTGAGCCTAGGAGGGGAGCGACACGGAGAAGCTGTTCTGGTCGCAGTTCTATGTGCCGAAACATCCGGTGCCCATCAACGACCAGATAAAGCAGTTGGTCGAGCTGCACAACATGGCGGGTTCGGCCATGAAGGATTTAATAGTCCGGCTGTGGCCCGTTGAGCCAATCCCAAGCAACTACTTCGGATTGGTGAAGCGGCTCGTCGAAGCGAGTCCGCGGGTCGATGCGTTAAAGCGTTCGTCTTGCATAGAGGGTGCTCGGATGGCCTTCTCCCGTGTAAAAGTGCATTGGGCGAAGATGAAGGCGCATGACATAGCCACTGCTGGCCCACCCGAAGGCAAGGAGCACCACAGGTCGGAGAGATACTTTGAGACGTCATAGAAGGCGCCCGCCTTGTAGAAGGCCAGTGCTCAAAAGATGTTATCTTTGAGTAATTGTATCCGGTTGTAAAGACTTAAGCTTATGAATCGATGTATATAACTTTTGCGCTATTATAATGTGAGCGAATTTCACCTCCTATGCGGTCGTTTATTTAACTTTGAAAGTTTCCAGTCGTCAACTTTAGCCCCCATGTAAATATTACTAGGGTGTTCGGTCATATGCATAAACACTCTTTATCCAACGTCTTGGTCCATGTAGGAGGTGTATGCGGAGCGAACCAGGCAATCGGACTATGCGGCGTTATTGCTTTCACTTAGCCATAGGAGTTTGACAAGTGGGGCTAGGTACTAGCCCCTGGTGCATATATGGTATCTCCGAATTAAGGTATCCATTTGTACACGGTCTGGAAAAAACCAACCCTTCATATAACACGGGGTATATCTCCATTGATCGTAGTATAACACTCAGTTACCGGATTGCACACGAGATTCTCGCATATCAAGACAGTCAATTTTCGGCTTTCTCTATTGAGGTACTTGACCGGATGAGCCAGAAGTACAATCACAATAGTTCTCCCTTTACAACCTAGCCGAACAATCGGGAATGTAGGGGTAAGCACAGGAGCCTGGCAACCCAACTATTGACCCAAGACATGATTCAGAACTGATGCATATAAAGCAAATATCCAGGACGCCGAACACTCCGTACAAGTGTTTGGACTTTTCGACATATGTCGGGCTGAATACAGCCCCTGGTAATAGACCCTGTTGTCAAGGCACATGTGGCAATGTGACATGGGGAGAGAACACTTGTGGTGAGAGAATAAAACTCCAAACACAATATAAACCAAGCTATTTCTATAATATCTCGTTATAGTACGGCGAGTCATATGTTTATAGATAATGCCGATAACTTCCTTGGACATTTTAAAGGCCAGAAAAGTATAAAACAAAAAGAAGAGAAAAAAGGCTTACACAGGGTCTTAATCTAAAAAGAAACCTTAGTGCGGGTCCATGCTGCACGTCTGCGCTGTTTTCTCCTTTGTAATGTGTCCTTGAAGGGGGGAGTGTGATGGCCATCTGTAAAATAAGAAGGAAAAAGAAAAAACCTGGAAAAGAAAAAGAAATCAAGTGTGGCCGTATACAAAACTGGTTCGTTTAATGAACCTTGAAGGATAATTTTAAAGTCTGAATAGGGTCAGGTCGAACTATGGACTGTTTGTATGCAGTGTGCCCCAAGCCCTGCCCAAGGAATTTTAAGGGCATAATTGTGTACATGAGGTACGTATGTTACCACCTTATGGGGAAGTCGATGGGGGCGTGGCTGCTAATCGAGGTCAGGTATATCTGAGCTGCCGCAATTAGGCGTATGCCGGATACATTTAGCTATGTCTGAGGTCCTGACGACCGATGAGCTGTTCGACTTGAATAGTCCGTTTTGGATTTCGGATGCTAGGGCCGCAGTGTCCTCCTCCGTACGGAGAGAACGCTCCATATTTCCATTGGTTGTGATGACGCCACGTGGTCCAGGCAGTTTGAGCTTTAAGTAAGCATAATGCAGAACTGCATTAAAGTGGGCGAAGGCCGTTCTTCCGAGCAGTGCTTGGTAGCCGCTTCGGAACGGAGCTATGTCGAAGATTAGTTCTTTCCTTCGAAAGTTATCGGGAGAGGCTAATACGACCTCCAATGTTAAAGAGCCTATGCAGTGGGCTTCTACGCCCGGTATCACCCCTTTAAAGGTCGTGTTGCTTGTCTTGATTCTTGATGGGTCTATCCCCATCTTGCAGACAGTGTCCTAATATATCAGATTTAGACTACTGCCGAAGTCCATAAGGACTCGAGTGAGATGGTATCCATCGATTATTGGATCGAGCACTAAGGCAGCCGAACCCCCGTGACGGATACTAGTCAGATGACCCCTGTGATCGAAGGTGATCGGATAGGCCGACCATGGGTTGAATTTGGGGGCAATAGGCTCAACGGCATAGACATCTCGGAGTGCGCGTTTGCGCTCCCTCTTTAGGATATGAGTGGCATAGATCATGTTCACTGTTTTGATCTCCGGTGGAATTTTCTTCTGTCCCCCTGTGTTCGGCTGGCGAGGTTCATCCTCATGTTCGCTCTGAGGCCCCTTTCCCTTGTGTTCGGCGTTGAGCTTGCCGGCCTGCTTGAAAACCCAACAATTACGGTTGGTATGGTTCGCAGGTTTATCTTGGGTGCCATGGATCTGGCAGGGCCTGTCTAATATTTTGTCCAGGCTAGATGGACCGTCTTTGTTGCCTTTAAAAGGCTTCTTCCATTGACCGGGTCTGGAGCCACTGAATCCGGCGTTTACCGCCGGATCATCTGGGCTTCCAGCATTATTTCGACGTTTGTTTTTATTACGTCGTGGCTTTCCATTGCCATCCCTGACTTCAGATGTGCCAGGGTCGCTGGTGCTGCTATGAGCTAGCTTGCTGTCCTCGCCCGCGCAAAAACGGGTCATGAGTGTAGTTAGGGCAGCCATTGTCCTCGGCTTTTCTTGGCCGAGGTGTCTAGCTAGCCATTCATCCCGGACACTGTGCTTGAAGGCCGCTAAGGATTCAACATCCAGACAGTCGACGATTTGGTTCTTCTTACTGAGAAACCAATTCCAAAGCTTGCGGGCTTACTCCCCGGGTTGTTGGATTATGTGACTTAGATCGTCAGCATCCGGAGGCCGGACATAAGTTCCTTGAAAATTTGGCCCGAAAAGCGTCCTCAAGCTCTTCCCAACTTCCAATGGAATTTTCTGGGAGGCTGTTCAGCCAGTGCCGAGCTGGTCCTTTCATCTTGAGGGGTAAGTATTTGATGGCGTGGAGATCATCTCTGCAGGCCATGTGGATGTGAAGAATAAAGTCTTCTATCCAGACAGCAGGATCCGTCGTTCCATCATACGCTTTGATATTTACGGATTTAAACCCTTCTGGAAATTCATGATCCAGCACCTCATCGGTGAAGCATAGAGGGCGTGCGGCACCCCTATATTTTGCTATGTCATGGCGTATGTCTGACAATTGTGATGTTTAGTATTGACCCTGAACTGGTATATGACCGGCATATTTGGCTTGATAGCTGCCGTCCCATGCGGGAGCATGGTCTATGGATCTGTAGATGGATCTGGTCGTGCCAGCCATTTTGTTCAGGTCCTCACATAGATCGTGTTACCAGCCCCGAGCCGCGTCCTCCTTTCCTTTACGTGGTGGGGGTGCGGGCTTGTGTACGCCATTGCTAGCCACTCTGTCCCGTCTACGAGGTGGTTGGTCTGGCTTGTCGGTGGTGTTGTTCTTCGGCGGTATAGGCGCAGTAGCCTCATCATCGAATTCGGGCAACAATTTACGCTTAGGATAGCCTTTTCTTTGGCGATTGCAGCCATATTTTTGCTCAACATCTAGCACTTCGTTCTATCTATCACTGAGTGTATCCTGTGCGGCACGAAGCCGCCACTCTTGCTTTTTCAGGCTCCTTGCGGTGGCAATAAGCCTCTGGTGGAAGCGTTTTTGTTCTAAGGGTTCTTCTGGGATGATGTATTTGTCATCGCCCAGGCTAACAGCCTCTTCGGAGATAGGTTCATAATTGCTGTCTTCGGCATCGCTGTTATCAGACAGCGGTTTTGGACTATGTTCACCGTCCTCTCGCTCGGCCTGCTCCATAGCTGGATCTGCGGGGTCTTCGGCTTGCTCTGGACTGTCACCGTTGTCGGTGACAGTGTTGCTATCTTTCCCTTTACGGGATTTAGTTCGGCGTTTCGGACGCCGATGCTTGGGAGGTTCATCGACAGGCTTATCCTTTGTGGGATCGTTTTCGCCATCGCCCTCCTTCTCCTTAGGTGTGTCCACCATATATACGTCGTATGAGGACGTAGCTGTCCATCGCCCGGTTGCGGGCGGGTTTTGGTCTAGATCTGCTTCGGCTTCGAGGTCCATCCCTTCGAAGTCTTCGAAAGCGTAGTCAAGTAGATCGGTTAGATCTTCGACCGTGGCTACGAAGTGGGTGGTGGGTGGGAAGCGAAATTCTCCATCATCAGCCTCCAGTTCAAACCGGATATAATTCGGCTATGTGTCCCTAACTAAGGAGAGGGATTTTAATGAGTTTAGCACATCGCCAAAAGGTGAGTATCGGAAGATATCTGCGACGCTGAATTCGACAATAGATGTCTGATCAAGCTCGAAGGACGTAGATGCACATGGTTCGGAACCTACAGCCCGAGATGAGTCTGGAGTTCCGATAACATAGATCCCACTCAGGGTTGGGTCTGTGTGCGGCTCCAGCGCCGCTGAGTCTGCGGCTTCCGCGACAGGGTTGAGCTTCTCGTCCTCGGGTGACGCAATCTTCTCTGGATCTAGGGCCAGAACGGTTACATGTGCTATCCCCTGGAGGTGGTCCGATGACAGAGTTAGGTCATGTTCATCGTGGTGGCAGGGAGGAATTGCCGTGGGCTCGAATCCGTCGAAGATCAAGTCTCCGCGGATATCAGCAATGTAGTTCAAGCTTCCAAACCTGACTTGACGGCCAGGGGCGTAGCTCTCAACCTGCTCGAGGTGGCCTTCTGTGTTGGCACAGAGCATGAAGCCACCAAACACAAAAAGCTGGCCAGGAGGAAAAGTCCCATCGGTGGTGCCGACATTCTTGATGAAGCGATCCATTAGTCCTTCGGTCGATGACATAGTGGAACTCTCAATGAAAGCACCAATGCCGGTGTCAAAACCGACAGATCTCGGGTAGGGGGTCCCGAACTATGCGTCTGAGGATCGATGGTAACAGGAGACTGGGGACACGATGTTTACCCAGGTTCAGGCCCTCTCGATCAAGGTAATACCCTACTTCCTGCTAGATTAATCTTGATGAATATGATTACAAGAGTTGATCTACCTCGAGATCGTAATGGCTAAACCCTAAAACTCTAGCCTATGATTCTGTTGTTCTCTACTAGCCTCTACGGACTAAACCCTCCAGTTTATATATGCACCGGAGGGCCCTAGGGTTTGTACATAACCAACTTGGAGAGGAAGGAAAGATTACACCCGAACCTAAAACCTACCATTATACGCATACAGGAGTCCTATCCGAATACGATAGACGATCCTCATCAATGATCTTCACGGCCCACCAGTCCGGCCCATCACGAGTTATCCGGCCACATGATGACCCCTCGATCCAGGACTCCCTCAGACATGATTCAATTTTTGTGGTAGTTGATCGTGTCACATTTTATTGCCTGCCATAAAAGCGACGATGCATCGCACATTTCTAAACTATTTTAGGGATATCGTGCGCTTACATGCAGTACCAAAGACGATCGTTTCTAATCATGCCGTGAAGTTTATGAGCTACTTCTGGAATACATTTGGGGAAAGCTGGGGACAAAGTTATTATTCAACACTACTTGTCATCCCCAAACAGATGGTCAAACGGAGGTGGTAAATCGCACGCTCTGCATGTTCTTGCGGTCCATGATAAAGAAGAACCTGCATGTATGGGAGGAGTGTTTGCCGCATGTGGAGTCTGCATATAACAGGGCGGTACATTCTACAACTCAGCTCTGTGCATTTGAGGTGGTCTATGGTTTTAAACCCATTACGCCACTTGATTTGCTGCCCCTTCCAATTCAAGAGAGACTGAACATGGAGGCATCCAAGAGGGCTAATTTTATAAGGAAGATACACGAGCATACTACAGAAGCAATCAAAAAGAAGGATGAGTACACTGCTGATCATGTTAATAAGAAGCGAAAGGAGGTGCTATTTCAATCGGGCGACATGGTGTGGGTACACTTTTGCAAAGATAGATTTCTTGAACGGCGCAAATCCAAGTTGAAGCCAAGAGGCGATGGACCATATAAAGTGCTTGCCAAGATTAATAATAATGCATACAAAATTGATCTTCCGATTGCAGAATTTGGCATGAGTAAGTTGAACATCACTGATTTGATGGCATATACTGGAGAAGACCTTGGCGCGTCGAGGTCGATGCCTTTTCAAGGGGGGGGGGAGGATGATGAGGACATCCCTAGTCCTTTACCATCGTTTTCCATTAATGCTGATATTGCACAAGACAAGTCCAATGAAATAATAATTGGACCAATTACAAGAGTATGTGCAAAATTACTAGAACAACAGGTGAATTCACTCTTAGTTGAATCTGAGATTTGTCTTAATGAGAACTTTATACTTCCTAGACAAGCTTGGCATGTGGAGATGAAGAATTGCAGCAAGAACAATGCCTACTGATGTCCAATATCAGCAAGTGCATGAGGGAGGAAAGGGAGGCAGGTGCACAACATAAAGGGAAGAAAAATCATAACCGGACTCGGATTGACAGCCAGGAAGGCCGCAATTTATATACGCGCATAATCCGTGTCCGTGCTCCAAATAAGGCGTTTAAATACAATTTGGAAAGCTTGACTCGTGTGCTTTCCAAAATGTATACACGCAGCCCGCGATTCACAGTGACCGAGTCGCAGTCACCAAAACAATACTGCCGTTGTTTCAGCCAATTTTTCAGATAGATTCGTCTAAGTTAGGAAAGTTAGAGATATGCTGGATTTTGACCCCAACACTATGTTGGATGTCCAGGGGTCTTTATATACCCTTGTAAGTCATGGCTTTTAGGGTTAGACCATGTTTTGATTAAACTCATACCAGATTGAATTGCTTCAAGCATTCCTCTGTATTCATATTCCTCTTTGCATCGATCAGGAATATTTACCTACACCAAATTTGTTTCAATAGGTGTATTTGGTACTGAAAGTCAAGTGCTATCTGTCATTCCATTGGGAATTAGGAGATTGCAGAACCACTTCATGGTCGGCGGCTACGTGCGCAAGTGTGTGGTGTTGCAAATATCCATAGGGTTGAAGATCTATTGCATTGGCAACGGGGGAACAACCGGAGAGTTCAAGAGCATCTCACAAATTATCCAGCAAGTTCATTATCAACATCATCCGCTCAATGAGAAGATCAGGCCACCCCTTATCACTTTTGGTACAAAATAATCAACTTGCTTCCTCCATGAATCGTCGAATCCCTTCATATGTCAGGCTTGTTGGAGAAACATGCATTTAACCTTATCATACGCTTTTTTGAAATACACCTTAAAAATCACTCCATCTAGTTTCTTCGAGTGAATCTCATGAATTGTTTCATGTAGGACCACCACACCCTCTAGTATGTGTCTACCCAACATGAAAGACGACTGAGTCGGTTGCATCACAATATGTGCAACCCGCCTTAGTCGGTTTGTGGCAACTTTTGTAAAGGTCTTAAAGCTCACATTAAGCAGACATATTGGTCTGAATTGCTCAATATGCACTGCCCCCGCCTTCTTTTTTGGACTAACTCCTGCAGGGCACAACCGCACAGTC
This sequence comes from Secale cereale, assembly GCA_902687465.1. NCBI lineage: Eukaryota > Viridiplantae > Streptophyta > Magnoliopsida > Poales > Poaceae > Secale > Secale cereale. Next base: position 269,728,278 of record LR738709.1, read on the forward strand.
CTTTATTAAAAAACAACCAGTTCCAAAATAAGAAGAACTTTACAAAAACTAAGACTACAAAGGAGTATTAGATCTAAACTTACCTAAACACACTTGCCTAATACACGACTCAAGGGAGCCACTCCAACCATTTTAAAAGGTGAGGTCTAATATGAGCCTTAACCCTATGCGAAAGCAAAGTCAAGTCATGTACAAATTTACAACGCCAATCACTAAAAGTAACTCTCTTCCCTCTGAAAGTTCTTCCATTTATGATGATCCAAATATTCCAAGCTGCTGTGAAGACCACCTCAAAGAAGAAACTTTTAGCAAATCTCTTCCTAGCGAAAGAGATGCATCGGTGAACATCAGAGCCTCCAGACCAGTTTATCTATAGGTAGTTCCATATTATTGCACTGAAGTTACAAGAGAAGAACAAATGCAGCCCACTAGTACGCGTCAGCGCTATACAAACGTGTTTTAGCCCCTTTCCGCGACGACATTTGGAACCATCGCCTAGTGAGTGTGGGCGATAGGGGATTCCTTCCCACACGACCCAGAAATCATCGGGGATAGGCCCTCCTAGGACAACAAATGAGCTCGTGTGCGATCAGGCGAGGCAACGAAACCAATCATTTCCGTAGTTATGTACATCCGACACGGTGAATCCCAGAAAAAACATTTTCATAGGTATGTATATCACACACAGTCAATCCAAGGAATACATTTTCGTTCTTATGTATAGCCCACTTAGTCAATAGAGTGAAAACGTTTCCGTTCTTATTTACATCCCACACAGTTTTATGTATACGCTCGTGTGTGAAAGATGTAACTATCACACACACTCTGCCTTGGTTAACTGTTTGCTTTTATGAACTACATCACACACGATTTGATGTAGAAAACTGTGTGGCATTGGGCTATCCATCAAAAGCGCTTTTACTGCGAGAACCGTTTGGTTCCATGACCGTGTGTTCTCTTTTTATTTTTGCTTATAATTTATTATTCGATTTGGAAATTTTGAAATATGAAACGTGCAATTCAAATTCTCAGCACAATGATTCATCAACGAATCCATAAATAAAATTGCCAGTACAATATGTTCAGTAATTACATGATTAGGCAGCAATTAACTATGACGAACCACAATATTTAAAGGCGGTAAAGGTGAAGAGACAAGTGTAAATCATTTTAACCGCCGACAGTGTTGAAGAAGCGGAATGCCCATGATGTGCCTTCCTGCATGCCATAGGGACGAACCATTTTTGTCCAACCCCTTGTGACGATCGCCCACCCATCCTTCACAGCCTTCAGGAATACTTCTAGAGCATTATCATGGTAGCATGAATTATATACTTTTAACCTTAGTTGCCTCCACTCCGTTCATGTAGTTTGCAAGGTAATCATTAGTAAATAGCTTTGGAAACCACTTAAAAGAGAAAAATATCAGATACTAAGGTCTAATAGAGTAACTTGTTGTGGGCAGGGGAAAAGGCAACACATTACTTACCATCCTAAAGTTCAGTGTTGTCGTCGACAAACTGTAAATAAAGAGCTTAATTCCAATCACCCGTTTCTTTCGCCTAACGATCTTTCTTAGTTTCCTCACTTGACGCTTGTTCATGAATATCTCATTGCCCCATACGCAAAAGGGATCGAAGCGTGGATCAGTACCGCTCCTATATGTACCTACAAGCAAAACAGTAAATGTTAGAAGCTAAATTGAGATTGCACAAATGATGTAAAATACAACTACCTATGTTCCTAAGTACAATTTTTTTCTGAGATTTCAATATGAACTACATACCAATGTATATAGAATTATAAATATAGTTTAGATTAGAATCTAGATTCACTCATTTTGCTCCTTATGTAGTATATATTGGAATATCTAGAAATACTTATATTTAGGAATAGATGGTGTATAAGACATGGGATGGAGCTAACCTCGATGGCAAACAACATCATTCCCCATTGTAGCCCTGTGTAAGTACATGTAAAGCCAATGTTAACTACAACAGGGTTAACATCCACCAAAAATAGCAAATGGTAATAAAACAGTAGCATCTGTAGTGATATCTTCATTTCGAAAGAGTAGCACGGTAGCAAATGGACGGATTAAAAAATGGATACAACTGTCAATTGCAACAGGCTTAACAACATCCTAATTCATGTATCGTAAGTTTGTAGCCATTGAAATACAACTCTTTAAAAATGGATACATCTGTTAATTGCAACAGGCTTAATGGCCATTGAAACCGGTACTGATAAAGATGCAATTGGCAGAGTTAAACATCACAGGGTAGGTGCTGCCAAAGCAGATAATGGCCCAATTATCTAAAAAAGGGTAGGGAAAATAGCTAAAACATGTGAGGCATGTTTACTACAACATGCTTAATACATCGACCGTACAAAACATAGCCATTAATTGCAACTGGTATTGGTAAGATTGAATTAGTGAGTACATACTTGGTAAGTCCTGAGAGGTAGTTGCTGGGGCACTTCATCTTGGCTAGAGCCCCCCCCCCAAAGTCAGCGGCGGCGGAGGGGAGCTGTTCCTTTGGGTCGAAGCGTGGATCAGTGCCACTGACATGTGTACCTAAAGGCAACCAGTAAATGGTAGAAGTTAAAGTGCAATTACACAAATGATGTGAAATAGTGTAAGACATGGGATGCAGCTAACCTCGACGGCAAACAACAACATCGGCTGTTATGACCCTGCGTAAGTATATGGATAGGCATGTTAAGTACAACAGGGTTAGCATCGATCCACCAAAAATAGCAAATGGGCAGCATCTCTAGTATATCTTTATTGCGGAGAGTAGCATGGTAGCAAATTGACACATTAAAAAATGGATACAACTGTTAATTGCAACAGGCTTAACAGCATCCTAAGTCATGTTTTGTAAGTTTGTAGCCATTGAAATACAATTGTTTTAAAATGGATACAACTATTAATTGCAACATGCTTAATGGCCATTGAAACCGGTACTGATAAAAATGCAAGTGACAGAGTTAAACATCACAGGGCAGGTGCTGCCAGGGCAGAGAATGGCCCAGATGTCTATAAAAAGGTAGGGAAAATAGCTAAAACGTGTTGGGCATGTTTACTACAACATGCTTAATACATCGACCATACAAAACATAGCCATTAATTGCAACTGGTATTGGTAATATTGAACTGGCGAGTACTTACTTGGTAAGTCCTGAGAGGTAGTTGTTAGGGCACTTCATCTTGGACAGAGCCCACCCAAAGACAGCGGCGGCGGAGGCGAGCTATTCCTCTGGGTCGAAGCATAGATCAGTGCCACTGACATCTGTACCTACAGGCAACCCGTAAATGGTAGAAGTTAAACTGCAATTGCACAAATGATGTGAAATAATGTAAGACATGGGATGCAACTAATCTCGACGGCAAACAACAGCATCGTCCGTTATGACCCTGCGTAAGTACATGGACATGCATGTTAAGTATAACAACGTTAGCATCCACTAAAAATATCAAAAGGGCATCATCTCTAGTGATCTCCTGAGTCATGTATTGTAAATTTGTTGCTGGTATTGGTGGAATTGAGCTGGACACGACAATATTTGAACATCACATAGTGTGCAGTACTAAAATAAACAAGGCACGAACATGCTTAATACATCAACCGTACAAATCATAACCGTTGCAAGTGGTATTGGTAAGATTTAGCTGGTCAGATCTTACCTGTTAAGTCCTGGGGGGTAGTCGCTCGGGGACTTCATCTGGGCCAGAGCCTGCACCATATTGGCAGCGGCAGCGGAGGTGAGGTGTTCCTCCGGGTCAACACGCACAGCGGCCATCGAGCCATGGACCGCCATCAGCTCCTGGTGGTAGGGATTTGGAGGCATGAGGATGTTTCGCAGGCGCCATTTAAGCAATCAGGCCGGGACGGTGATATGTCTCAAACGTATCTATAATTTTTGATTGTTCCATGCTATTATTTATGAAGTCTTGGATGTTTAATGGGCTTTATCATTCACTTCTATATCATTTTTGGCACTAACCTACTAACCCAAAGGCCCAGTCCAGATTGTCGTTTTTTGCCTGTTTCAGGGTTTTGCAGAAAAAGAATATCAAACGGAGTCCAAACGGAATGAAACCTTCGCAAGAGATATTTTTGGAGAAAATCACACACGCGGAGCTTGAGAACCACGTCAGGGGGCCAAAGGGTGGCCCATGAGGGTGGGGGGCGCGCCCCCTGCCTCGTGGCCCCCTCGAGCGTCCCCCGGTGCCCTCCTTCTTCCTATGTAAGTCTACGTACCCCAAAACTTCCGTGAACAGAGAGAAAACCCTAATTCCACCGCCGTACCTTCTGTTCCCGTGAAGATCCCATTTTGCAGCCTGTTCCGGAGCTCCACCGGAGGAGGATCCATCACGGAGTTCTTCATCATCATCATCATCGCCCTCACCATGAGTTGTGAGTAGTTTACCACAGACCTTCGGGTCCATAGCTAGTATCTAGATGGCTTCTTCTCTCTCTCTGGATCTCAATACAAAGTTCTCCTCGGTCTTCGAGGAGATCTATTCGATGTAATCTCTTTTTGCGGTGTGTTTGTCGAGGTCCGATGAATTGTGAGTTTATGATCAAGGTTATCTATGAAAGATATTTGGTTCTTCTCTGAACTTTTTATGTGTGCTCATAATATCCTTGCAAGTCTCTTCGAATTATTGGTTTGGTTTGGCCTACTAGATCTATAATTCTTGCAATGGGAGAAGTGCTTGGCTTTGGGTTCAATGTTGCGGTGTCCTTTCCCAGTGACAGTAGGGGCAACAAGGCATGTATTGTATTGTTGCCATCGAGGATAAAAAGATGGGGTTTATATCATATTGCTTGAGTTTATCCCTCTACATCATGTCATCTTGCTTAAGGCGTTACTCTGTTCTTATGAACTCAATACTCTAGATGCATGCTGGATAGTGGTCGATGTGTGGAGTAATAGTAGTAGATGCAGGCAGGAGTCGGTCTACTTGTCTCGGACGTGATGCCTATATACAATGACCATGCCTAGATAGTCTCATAATTATTCGCTTTTCTATCAATTGCTCGACAGTAATTTGTTTACCCGCCGTAGAATATCGCTATCATGAGAGAAGCCACTAGAGAAAACTATGGCCCCCGGGTCTATTCTCAACATATCAATCTACATCTACTTTACTTTTGTTGCTTTTATTTGCTGTTCTTATAAACCAAAAATACCAAAAATATAAACTATCATCTCTATTAGATCTCACTTTCGTAAGTGACCGTAAAGGGATTGACAACCCCTTATCGCGTTGGCTGCGAAGTTCTTATTTGTTTGTGCAGGTGCGAGGGACTCTCGCGTGGTCTCCTACTAGATTGATACCTTGGTTCTCAAAAACTGAGGGAAATACTTACGCTACTGTGCTGCATCTCCCTTTCCTCTTCGAGGGAATACAACGCAAGCTCAAGAAGTAGCAAGAAGAATTTCTGGCACCGTTACCGGGGAGGCTTACGCAAAAGTCATATACCAAGTACCTATCACAAACCCTAACCCTTCGCATTATATTTATTCGCCTCTCTTTTTCCTCTCCCCCACTTCACCCTTGCCGTTTTATTTGCCCTTCTTCCGCCGTGTGTTTATCGTTCGCTTGCTTCTTGTTTGCTCGTGTGTTGTTTGCTTGCCTTATTGCCCTCATGTTTGAGATGGGATACGATCCTATCGAGAAGGGTAGTAATGTCGAGGGCAACGTCCATATTGATCCCCCGGATGAAGCTACCACTTTACATATTAAGAAATTCCGGGTTGGTAGCGGTAATATTATTGGAAAAGGCATTCTTCGAGACTTCTTCACTTGTGCCGGTGCTTTTCCCAATGTGGGTGGCTCTATTCTTCATAGGACTATTAGCCTTGCGGATGCTGTATCTATGCTTGTAGTAGAAATTGAAAGGTAATTTATCCATATGCATCCCTGTATTCAGAGAATCTTTTTGGAATTTTCCAATATTGAGCATTCTTCCGTAAAGCATGCAGCTACTATCTTTTTGGATCATGAATTCAGATATATCATGCAAGAGGCCAGAGAAATCTTTACTCATTACGGAGTAGATGCCGGTCGACCTCCTATAGAGGCTATCTTGTTCAATCAAGAAGACCTAATGCGGTTGCGATCTCCTGATCATGCTGCTTTTAATGAAAACCTTAGAAAAAAGGTTCCTGTTGAGATCTTGATTAATAGAATTTCTGAGATAAACGATGATTTTGCTGTTCAAAATAATGGGTTAGGCTTCTCCGTTGAGCGAAGGCTTATGACCTTCTGCCAAAAGAATGCCTATAATGATGAATTGGTTATCCACTACAAAGGGCCAAAAGAGGAACATGTTCCTCCCGAGATTGGTGTAGGGGACTTTTGTCCCATTAAATTTAGCCCTGTTGATTACTTTTTCTTGCCACAAAGGAAGCTTGCTACTGAACGTAGGGAATATGAGATGAGCTTTTGCGACATATCATATCATTATGGCATTCCCTAGATTTATCTTGTATCGTGCTTAGATAGGGGCGTAAAACAATAGCGCTTGTTGGGAGGCAACCCAATTTTTTGTTTTTTGTTTTTGCTGCTGTTAGGGAATAAATATTGCATCTAGCCTCTGATTAGATGTGGTTTCATGTTTTGTTTAGTGTTTGTGCCAAGTAGAACCTTTGGGAAGACTTGTGTGAAGTTTATGTGATCTTGCTGTGAAAAACAGAATCGTTAGCGCTCGCTAAAGTGGTCTTCTGATTTTACTGGAGCATGCTTTTTAGTTGATTCTTTTTTCAGATGATTGGTAGAAAAATTCCTCAAATTTAGCAATTTAGTTTGAATTTTTTGGAGTTCCAGAAGTAGGCGAAACCTGCAGATTATTACAGACTGTTCTGTTTTTGACATATTCTGTTTTTCGTGTGTTTGCTTATTCCGATGCATCTATGAGTAGTATTGGAGGATATGAACCATAGAGAAGTTGGAATACAGCAGGTTTAACACCAATATAAACAAAGAATGAATTCATTGCTGCACTTTTGAGTAGTGGTTTGCTTTCTTATACTAACGGAGCTCACGAGAATTTTTGTCTAAGTTTTGTGTTGTGAAGTTTTCAAGTTTTGAGTATTGCTTTGATGGACTATGGAACAAGGAGTAGCAAAGGCCTAAGCTTGGGGATGCCCATGGCACCCCAAGTAAAGTCAAGATAATCAAAATCCTAAGCTCGGGGATGCCCCGGGAAGGCATCCCCTCTTTCGTCTTCATCCATCGGTAACTATACTTGGAGCTATATTTTTATTCGCAACATGATATGTGTTTTGCTTGGAGCGTCTTGTATAATTTGAGTCTTTGCTTGTTGGTTTGCCACAATCATCCTTGCTGGACACACCTATTTGATAGAGTTAAATATGGCCTAGAAATTGTTAGAACACTCTATGTGCTTCACTTATATCTTTTGAGTTGAATAGTTTTTGCTCTAGTGCTTCACTTATATCTTTTAGAGCACGGTGGTGGTAATATTTTGTAGAAATTGTTTAACTCTCATGCTTGACTTATATCCTTTTGAGAGTCTATTGAAACAGCATGGTAATGTGTTTAGGCTAAAGAAACTATTCTTCACATGATAAACATCCAATGTCAATGTAGTAATTTTTTTCACACTAAGTGCATTGAATAGAATGAGATGTTGGATGCTTGATAATTGTTTTGAGACATGAGGATAGTGATATTAGAGTCATGCTAGTGGAGTTATTATGAAATTAAGAAATACTTGTGTTAAGGTTAGTGACTCCCGTATCATGCACGTATGGTGAACCGCTATGTGACGAAGTTAGAGCATAAGGTATTTGTAGAGTGCCAACCTTTGTGTGGAGGTCGGGGGCGCGCGATGGTTAACTCCTACCAACCTCCCCCCTAGGAGCATGCGTTGATTGCTTTGTTTTGATGACTCGTAGATTTTTGCAATAAGTATATGAGTTCTTATGACTAATATTGAGTCCATGGATTATACACACTCTCACCCTTCCACCATTGCTAGCCTCTCTTGTACCGCACAACTTTCGCCGGTGCCATAAACCCACTATATATCCTTCCTTAAAACAGCCACCATATTGTTCCCCAAAACAGCCACCATACCTACCTATCATGGCATTTCCATAGCCATTCCGAGATATATTGCCATGCAACTTTCCACCGTACCGTTCATATGACACGCATCATATTGTCATATTGCCATTCCATGATCATGTAGTTGACATCGTATTTGTGGCAAAGCCACCATGCATAATCTTTATACATGTCACTCTTGTTTCGTTGCACATACCGGTACACCGCCGGAGGCATTCATATAGAGTCATACTTTGTTGTTGTAGTATCGAGTTGTAATGAAAGTGTGATGATCATCATTATTAGAGCATTGTCCCATGGGAGGAAAGGCTAAATCTATAAAGCCCCCCCCCC
>LR738709.1:269736834-269826490 GCA_902687465.1 Secale cereale
CCCCGCAAAAAAAGAAAAAAAAGAAAAAAAGAAAGGCCAAAGAAAAAAAGAAAGGCCCCAAAAAAAAGAAAGAAAAAAGAAAGAAATTAAGGGGACAATTGCTACTATCTTTTTTCCACACTTGTGCTTCAAAGTAGCACCATGTTCTTCATTGTAGAGAGTCTCATGTTTAGTCACTTTCATATACTAGTGGGAATCATGAGCAAGCAAGTTGGATGCAGACCCACTAGTTTCTTTTGTTGAGCTTTCATTCATATTTAGCTCTAGTGCATCCGCTGCATGGCAATCCCTACTCACTCACATTGATATCTATTGATGGGCATCTCCATAGCCCGTTGATACGCATAGTTGATGTGAGACCATCTTCCTCCTTTTTTGTCTTCTCCACAACCACCTCTATCCATGGCTCATGCTCATGTATTGCGTGCAAGTTGAAAGGCTTGAAAAGATAGAGTGTGAAAACAAGTGCTTGGCTGAAATCGGGGTTGTGCATGATATGAATATTTTGTGTGATAACGAGGGAGCATAGCCAACACTATATGATTTTGTAGGGATCTTTCTTTAGCCATAGTATTTTGAGAAGACATGATTGCTTTGTTAGTATTTCTTGAAGTATTATTATTTCTTATGTCGATATAGACTTTTATCTTGAATCTTTCAGATCTGAACATTCATGCTACAATTAAGAGAATTACATTGGAAAACTATATTGGTTAGCATTCCACATCAAAAATTATTTCTTTATCATTTACCTACTCGAGGACGAGCAGGAATTAAGCTTGGGGATGCTTGATACGTCTCCAACGTATCTATAATTTTTGATTATTCCATGCTATTATTTATGAAGTATTGGATGTTTAATGGGCTTTATCATTCACTTTTATATCATTTTTGAGACTAACCTACTAACCCAAAGGCCCAGTCCAGATTGCTGTTTTTTGCCTGTTTCAGGGTTTTGCAGAAAAAGAATATCAAACGGAGTCCAAACGGAATAAAACCTTCGCAAGAGATATTTTTGGAGAAAATCACGCACGCGGAGCTTGAGAACCACGTCAGGGGGCCAAAGGGTGGCCCACGGGGGTGGAGGGCGCGCCCCCTTCCCAGGGCGTGCCCCTGCCTCGTGGCCCCCTCGAGTGCCCCCCGGTGCCCTCCTTCTTCCTATATAAGTCTACGTACCCCAAAACCTTCGTGAACAGAGAGAAAACCCTAATTCCACCATCGTACCTTCTATTCTCGTGAAGATCCCATCTTGGAGCCTGTTCCGGAGCTCCATCGGAGGGGGATCCATCACGGAGTTCATCATCATCATCATCATCATCGTCCTCACCATGAGTTGTGAGTAGTTTACCACAGACCTTCGGGTCCATAGCTAGTATCTAGATGGCTTCTTCTCTCTCTCTCTCTGGATCTCAATACAAAGTTCTCCTCGGTCTTCAAGGAGATCTATTCGATGTAATCTCGTTTTGCGGTGTGTTTGTCGAGATCCGATGATAGTGAGTTTATGATCAAGGTTATCTATGAAAGATATTTGGTTCTTCTCTGAACTTCTTATGTGTGCTTATAATATCCTTGCAAGTCTCTTCGAATTATTGGTTTGGTTTGGCCTACTAGATCTATAGTTCTTGCAATGGGAGAAGCGCTTGGCTTTGGGTTCAATCTTGCGGTGTCCTTTCCCAGTGACAATAGGGGCAACAAGGCACGTATTGTATTGTTGACATCGAGGATAAAAAGATGGGGTTTATATCATATTGCTGGAGTTTATCCCTGTACATCATGTCATCTTGCTTAAGGCGTTACTCTGTTCTTATGAACTCAATACACTAGATGCATGCTGGATAGCGGTCGATGTGTGGAGTAATTGTAGTAGATGCAGGCAGGAGTCGGTCTACTTGTCTCAGATGTGATGCCTATATACAATGATCATGCCTAGATAGTCTCATAATTATTCGCTTTTCTATCAATTGCTCGACAGTAATTTGTTTACTCGCCGTAGAATATCGCTATCATGAGAGAAGCCACTAGAGAAAACTATGGCCCCCGGGTCTATTCTCAACATATCAATCTACATCTACTTTACTTTTGTTGCTTTTATTTGCTGTTCTTATAAACCAAAAATACCAAAAATATAAACTATCATCTCTATCAGATCTCACTTTTGTAAGTGATCGTAAAGGGATTGACAACCCCTTATCGCGTTGGCTGTGAAGTTCTTATTTGTTTATGCAGGTGCGAGGGACTCACGTGTGGTCTCCTACTGGATTGATACCTTGGTTCTCAAAAACTAAGGGAAATACTTACGCTACTGTGCTACATCTCCCTTTCCTCTTCGAGGGAATACAACGCAAGCTCAAGAAGTAGCAGACCATGGTAGAGATCGGTGGGTTACCTGACTGGATCCGAGCAGAACGTAGATGTGGTTGAAGCTGTGGTTGCGGTGGCGACGGTTTGAGATGGCGGTAGGGGAGGGCACGAGGGGGGAGGGTGAGGATTTGGTTGGAGGAATAAAATCTGAAATCGCGCGCCTAATGAAAATTTCGCTGCGAAACTTGAAACTTGGGCGGGGGAAACACACAACGCACACGAAGCGCGTAAACTCGTGTGCGAGAAAAAAGAAAGTTGACAGGTCCCATCTCCAAAAAAATGTACACGTGTACTTGATTTTTTTGGGTCAATGGTATGCCTGGTTTATTAGGAAACATCGCACAGTACCTGACTTATGCAAGAGCTCAACGACAAATGACAACATAAATTTCGCTTCCCTTACAATTTTTCTCGTTCATTATCGCACACGGTTCATCTCAATCGCTTCCGGAAACAGTGTGCGCTGAGCCTATTGTGTGTTGCGTTATGATTGGCCGGAACCCCAGCCACATGGATCACGCATGTGCATCGTAGGATGCGCTGTGATCGAACGGAAATCCACGTCCCTCACGTCACACCCGTGCACATGTAGCTAGATTGTATTTATATGCGCTAAATGCCTAGAAAATGCACACAATCCGCTAAATATTGTAAATGAGCCTGAAAAAATGCCAAATTTGAACACGGTGATTTGCAGGGTGTATGTTGATGACCCACAAGTGTCGGGGATCTATCGTAGTCCTTTCGATAAGTAAGAGTGTCGAACCCAACGAGGAGCAGAAGGAAATGATAGGCAGTTTTCAGGTAGGTATTTTCTACAAGCACTGAAATTATCGGTAACAGATAGTTTTGTGATAAGGTAATTGGTAGCAAGTGACAAATAGTAAATGTAAATAAGGTGCAACAAGATGGCCCAATCCTTTTTGTAGCAAAGGACAAGCCTGGACACACTCTTATATGAAGGAAAACGCTCCCGAGGACACATGGGAATTATCGTCAAGCTAGTTTTCATCACGATCATCTGATTCGCATTCGTTACTTTGATAACTTGGTATGTGGGTGGACTGGTGCTTGTGTGCTGTCCTTACTTGGACAAGCCTCCCACTTATGATTAACCTCTATTGCAAGCATCCGCAACTACAAAACAAGTATTAAGGTAGAAGCAACACATAAACTATGGTTTAAGCTTCTGTTACTCTAGCAACCCATCATTTACTTATTACTTCCCAATGCCTTCCTCTAGGCCCAAACAATGGTGAAGTGTCATGTAGTCTACGTTCACATGACACCACTAGAGGAGAGACAACATACATCTCATCAAAATATTGAACGAATACCAAACTCACATGACTACTTATATGAAGACTTCTCTCATGTCCTCAGGAACAAAGTAACTACTCACAAGACATAATATTGTTCAAGATCAGAGGGGTATTAATATGCATAATGTATCTGAACATATGATCTTCCACCAAGTAAACCAACTAGCATCAACTACAAGGAGTAATCAACACTACTACCAACCCACAGGTACCAATCTGAGGTTTGGGTACAAAGATTAGATACAAGAGATGAACTAGAGTTTGAGAGGAGATGGTGCTGGTGAAGATGTCGATGAAGATAACCCTCCCCAAGATGGGAGAGTTGTTGGTGATGATGGCGGTGACGATTTCCCCCTCCCGGAGGGAAGTATCCCCGGCAGAACAGCTCCGCTAGAGCCCTAGATTGGTTCCGCCAAGGTTCCGCCTCGAGAGGGCGGCGTCTGGTCCCGAAAGGCTCCTTATGATTTTTTCCAGGTCAAAACACCCCATATTGGAGAAGATGGGCATCGGGGGGTCACCGGGTTGCCCACGAGGCAGGGGGCACGCCCAGAGTGGGGAGGGGCGCCCCCACCCTTGTGGATAGGTGGTGACCCCCTGGTGAATCTCTTTCGCCGGATATTTTTTATATTTTCTGAAACGGTGTTTTGTGAAGTTTCGGAGCTTTTTGAGTTGTGCAGAATAGGTTTCCAATGTTTGCTCCTTTTCCAGCCCAGAATTCCAGCTGCTGGCATTCTCCCTCTTCATGTAAACCTTGTAAATAAGAGAGAAAAGGCATAAGTGTTGTGACATAACGTGTAATAACAGCCCATAGTGCAATAAATATCAACATAAAATCATGATGCAAAATGGACGTATCAACTCCCCCAAGCTTAGACCTCGCTTGTCCTCAAGCGAAAGCCGATATCGAAAAATATGTCCACTTGTTTAGAGATAGAGGTGTCGATAAAAATAAAATACGGACATGAGGGCATCATGACCATTCTTATAACAGCAACGCACATATATTGTCATATGATTCTTATGCTAAAGTAACAATTCATTCACAATGTCAAGTATGAATCAGAAACTTCATTGAAAACCAACAAACTATGATCTCAGTCATTGAAGCAATTGCAATTTATCATAATATCAGAAAGAATCATTGTAAGAGCTTTTCAGCAAGTCCACATACTCAACTATCATATAGCCTTTCACAATTGCTCACACTCACGCAATAATTATGGGTATGGAGTTTTAATCGAACACAGAGTAAGATAGGGGCTTATGGTATTGCCTCCCAACCTTTTACCTCAAGGGTAATGTCAACAGTAATAGACCATGATAACTTACATCCAAGTGGGTATATATGTCAGGATCTTTCCAACATAATGTGCTTGCCAAAGGATAAATTGTAAAAAGGAAAAGTGATTTTCACCTTGACTCTTATAAGGCAAGAATAATAGATAGGCCCTGCGTAGAGGGAAGCAGAGGTTGTCATGTGCTTTTATAGTTGGATGCACAAAGTCTTAGCGCAAAAGAACGTCACTTTATATTGCCACTTGTGATATGGACCTTTATTATGCAGTCCGTCGCTTTTATTACTTCCATATCACAAGATCGTATAAAGCTTATTTCCTCCACACTAATAAATCATACATATTTTAGAGAGTTCGCAAACATGACAACTTACTTGAAGGATCTTACTCAATCCATAGGTAGGTATGGTGGACTCTCATGGCAAAACTGGGTTTTAAGGATGTATGGAAGCACAAGTAGTATCTCTACTTGGTGCAAGGAGTTTTGGCTAGCATAAAGGGGGAAAGGCAAGCTCAACATGTTGTATGATCCATGACAATATACTTTATTTCGAATATAAGAAAACATTACCCATTATGTTGTCTTCCTTGTCCAACATCAACTCTTTAGCATGTCATATTTTAATGAGTGCTCACAATCATAAAAGATGTCCAAGATAGTATATTTGTATGTGAAACCTCTCTTTCTTTATTACTTCCTATTAATTGCAACGATGACCAAGACTATGTTTGTCAACTCTCATCAACTTTTACTCATCGTACTCTTTATATGTGAAGTCATTACTTCCCATAAGATCAATATGATCTCTTTGATACTTTATGTATTTTATTTTATTCTCTCATGACCAAAGTGAGGAAATCAAGCCCTTGACTCAACACTAATATTTATTATATAGCTCATGGACTCGATTACAAAGGTAAAGATCATAAAGCAAAAGCTCACAACTAGATCGTGCTAACTTTATTCTACTAGATCAAGATATTACCAAAAGGATCGAACTAAGAAAAACGGTAAAGATAGGAGTGTGATGGTGATACGATACTGGGGCACCTCCCCCAAGCTTGGCAATTCCCAAGGGGAGTGCCCATACCCATATGATTATGTCCCCTTCTTCGGAGGTGGTGATGACGGAGTTGTTGATGATGTAGGCTTGTCGTCCATCTTCCAAGGCATGGGCTCACCATCGTAGAAGGATGATCGAGTCTCCGGGATACTCAAATTAGCAGCCAAACTCATTTTCTTGAATCTATATTCATACTCACATTTTTGGTTTTGCAGGTCATAGATCTGGGGCTGGAGGTGTTCGATTTTCTCTTGGAGATTGGAGATGGCTTCCCCGAAGATCCTTGCGTCCAGCTTGTGGTTGTTGGCGAGCTCCGTGATCATCATGTGGTTGGCATTGAGTCCTCGTTCCACCATACCTTGGCACTTGAAAAATTGATGCTCCGTTGCTTCGAGTCTTGTCTCCATGCTTCTGGTCCTCCTTGGCCCCTCAACATCGCGGATGTGCAACACCCCGTCACGCAACTCCATGGTTTGAGGGCGATGCAGCACCTCAGTGAGGTAGGGGTTGATGACCTTCTCGAAGAACATGTCCTTGGGGGTGCTGGAAGACGCCATGATGATCTAGATATGTCAGAAACAACAGCTCGAAACAAAAACAGAGGATTTTTGCATGATACGGTGGTCAAAACCTTCGGGAGAATATATAATGAATTTTTACCGACCAAACGGAGTAACGTGCAAGAAATCGGAGTCCGGGAGGCACACAAGGTGCCCATGAGGCAGGGGGGCGCGCCCTCCACCCTCGTGGATGGCTAGTGTCTCTTCCGGACTGCCTCTTATTTTTTCTATTTTTCTAAATATTCCAAAACGGTGAAAAATTGCCATTAGAACTGTTTTGGAGTCGGTTTACTTACCGTACCACATACCTCTTCCTTTTCTGGGTCTGAATCATTCTGGAAATTGTCCCTTATGTATTCCTTCGGGGTTACGGTTTCAATAACACTGGTTTCAACATTTATAGGATTACCTCAAATATAATGTTTGATTCTTTGACCATTCACCACCTTCAGATTTGTGCCTTCGAAGTTGTTGATTTTTATGGCACCGGAACGATAGACCTCCTCGATAACGTAAGGACCTTCCCATTTAGAGAGAATTTTTCTTGTGAAAAATCTTAGACGAGTTGTATAGCAAGACATAATCACCTACGTTAAACTCACACTTTTGTATCCTTTTGTCATGCCATCTTTTAACTTTTTCTTTAAACAACTTGGCATTCTCATAGGCCTGGGTTCTCCATTCATCAAGAGAGCTAATGTCAAATAGCCTCTTCTCACCGGCAATTTTGAAATCATAATTGAGCTCTTTAATAGCCCAATATGCCTTATGTTCTAGCTCGAGAGGTAAGTGACAAAATTTTCCATAAACCATCTTATATGGAGACATACCCATATGATTTTTGTATGCAGTCCTATAGGCCCATAATGCGTCATCAAGTTTCTTGGACCAATTTTTTCTAGACCTATTAACTTTCTTTCGCAAAATTAATTTCAGCTCTCTATTACTTAATTCTACTTGACCACTAGTCCGAGGGTGATAAGGGGATACAATTCTATGGTTAACATCATACTTAGCAAGCATTTTACGGAAAGCACCATGAATAAAGTGTGAACCACCATCAGTCATTAAGTATCTAGGGACTCCAAACCTCAGGAAAATAACTTCTTTAAGCATCTTAATAGAAGTGTTGTGATCAGAACTACTAGTTGGGATAGCTTCTACCCACTTAGTAACGTAATCAACATCAACTAAAATATGTGTGTACCCATTAGAGGAAGGAAACGGTCCCATATAATCAAAGCCCCAAACATCAAACGGTTCAATAACAAGTGAATAATTCATAGGCATTTCTTGACGTCTACTGATATTATCAATTCTTTGACATTCATCACAAGATAAGACAAACTTACGAGCATCCTTGAAGAGATTAGGCTAATAGAAACCAGATTGCAATACCTTATGTCCAATTCTATCTCCAGCATGGTGTCCTCCATAAGCTTCGAAGTGGCACTTGCGTAGGATCTGTTCCTGTTCATGCTCAGGTACACAATGTCTAATAATACCATCTACTTCTTCTTTATAAAGATGTGGGTGATCCCAGAAGTAATGCCTCAAATCATAGAAGAACTTTTTCTTTTGCTGGTATGTGAAGCTAGGAGGTATAAACTTAGCAACAATGTAACTAGCATAATCAGCATACCATGGAGCAGTACAAGAAGTATTTATGACATCTAACTGTTCATCAGGAAAGCTATCATCAATAGGTTGTGGGTCATCAAGTATATTCTCTAGCCTAGACAAGTTATCTGCTACGGGGTTCTCAGCTCCTTTTCTATCAATAATATGCAAATCAAATTCTTGCAACAAGAGAACCCATCTGATAAGTCTAGGTTTAGCATCTTCCTTTTCCATAAGGTATTTGATAGCAGCATGATCAGTGTGAATAGTTACTTTAGAATCAACAATATAAGGTCTAAACTTATCACAAGCAAATACAACTGCTAAAAATTCTTTCTCACTAGTAGCATAATTTATTTGGGCACTATCTAGAGTTTTACTAGCATATTGGATAACATTCAATTTCTTATCGACTCTTTGTCCTAGAACAACACCTACATCATAATCACTAGCATTGCACATAATCTCAAAGGGTAAATTCCAGTCAGGAGGCTGGAAAATAGGTGCAGAGATCAATGCTTTCGTAAGTATTTCAAATGCTTCTAAACAATCATCATCAAAGACAAAAGGAACATCTTTTTGTAAGAGATTAGTCAGAGGCCTGGAGATTTTGGAGAAGTCCTTAATGAACCTCCTATAAGACCCGGCATGACCAAGGAAACTTCGTATACCTTTGATGTCCTTGGGACACGACATCTTTTCAATAGCATCAACTTTAGCTTTGTCAACTTCAATACCTCTTTCAGAAATTTTATGTCCCAAGACAATCCCTTCATTAACCATAAAGTGGCACTTTTCCCAATTCAAGACAAGATTAGTTTCTTCACATCTCTGCAAAACTCGATCAAGGTTGCTTAAGCAATCATCAAAAGAAGTTCCGTAAACGGAAAAACCATCCATGAAAATCTCAACAATCTTTTCACAAAAATCAGAGAATATAGCCATCATGAATCTTTGAAAGGTAGCAGGTGCATTACATCGACCAAAAGGCATACATCTATAAGCAAAGGTACCGAAAGGACAAGTAAAAGTGGTATTTTCTTGATCCCCTTTTGACACAGGTATTTGAGAGAAACCGGAATAACCATCTAGAAAGCAAAAATGAGTATGTTTGGATAATTTGTCTAGCATTTGATCAATAAAAGTCAAAGGGTAATGATCTTTCTTAGTAGCTTTATTTAATTTGCGGAAATCAATTACAATCCTATAACCTGTAACAATTGTTCGTGGGATCAATTCATCTTTATCATTAGGAACAACAGTCATACCTCCCTTCTTAGGGACACAATGGACAGGACTTACCCACTGGCTATCAGCAACTGGATAGATAGTACCTACCTCTAGAAGCTTTAGTATTTCCTTCCTTACCACTTCTTTCTTCTTAGGATTTAACCATCGTTGATGATCAATAACCGGTTTAGCGTCCTCTTCCAATTTTATCTTGTGTTGGCATAGAGTGGGACTAATGCCCTTAAGATCACCAGAGTATATCGAATAGCAGCACGATGCTTCTTCAGAGTTTTCAATAATTTTTCTTCTTGCTGCTCTGAAAGGTTAGCACTAATAATAACATGATATACCTTCTTTTCATCCAGATAAACATACTTAGGATTATCAGGTAATGGTTTAAGTTCAAACACGAGATAACTCTTGGGTGGAGGAGGATCCCCTAGGATTTCAACATGCAAATTGTTTTTCAATACGGGTCCGTGCTTAAAGATTATTTCATCTATTTCCCTTCTCTCATTCATATACATATCATTTTCATGGTCTAGCAGATATTGTTCTAAAGGATCGTTAGGAGGCACAACAATAGAAGCAAGACCAATAATTTCATCCTTACTAGGTAATTCTTTATCATGGGGTTGTCTATGAAATTTAGCAAAGTTAAAATCATGAGACATATCCCCTAAACCAACAATAACAATATCTTTTACGCAGTCTATCTTAGCATTAACAATATTCAAGAAGGGTCTACCCAATATAATGGGACAAAAATCATCTTGTGGGGAACTAAGAACAAGGAAATCAGTAGGGTATTTAACCTTCCCACACAAGACTTCAACATCTCTAACAATCCCAACTGGTGAAATAGTGTCTCTATTGGCAAGCTTAATAGTAACATCAATCCCTTCTAACTCCGTGGGTGCAATATCATGCATAATTTCTTTATATAAGGAGTGAGGGATTATACTTGCACTAGCACCTACGTCACATAAACCATGATAGCAATGATCTCCTATTTTAACAGAAATAAAAGGCAAGCCTACAACAGGTCTATGTTTATTTCTAGCATCGGGTTTGGCTATTCTAGCAGCTTCCTCTTGGAGGTAAATAACATGTCCATCTAAATTTTCAACCAAGAGATCTTTAACCATAGAAACACTAGGTTCAACTTTAATTTGCTCAGAGGGTGTAGATGTTCTAGTATTACTCTTACGAACCACAGTTGAATCTTTAGCATGATCCTTTATTCTAACAGGGAAAGGTGGTTTCTTAATATAAGCAGTGGGAACAATAGGATCAACATTATAAGTGATAGTCTTTTCTTCAACTTTAACAGGTTCAACTACTTTCACTTCAATGGGAAGATGGTATTTAAACCACTTCTCCTTGGGAAGATCAACATGAGTAGCAAATGATTCACAGAAAGAAGCTACTATCTCAGAGTCAAGTCCATATTTAGTGCTAAACACACGGAAAACATCGGTATCCATAAAAGCTTTAATTATTTCCAATCTTTGGGTCATACGCTACTCCTTACCTTCGCCGAGATCAAACTTATGGGTCATACGCTACTCCTTACCTTCGCCGAGATCAAACATCGGTATCCATAAAAGCTTTAATTATTTCCAATCTTTGGGTCATACGCTACTCCTTACCTTCGCCGAGATCAAACTTATGGGATTTATTGGAAATAATTAAAAGAAACTCCAAAGATTGGGATCTCGGCGAAGGTAAGGAGTAGCGTATGACCCATAAGTTTGATCTCGGCGAAGGTAAGGAGTAGCGTATGACCCAAAGATTGGAAATAATTAAAGCTTTTATGGATACCGTTGTTTTCCGTGAGTTTATCACTAAATATGGACTTGGCTCCGAGATAGTAGCTTCTTTCTGTGAATCTTTTGCTACTCATGTTGATCTCCCCAAGGAGAAGTGGTTTAAATACCATCCCCCTATTGAAGTAAAAGTAGTTGAACCTGTTAAAGTTGAAAAGACTATCACTTATAATGTTGATCCTATTGTTCCTACTGCTTATATTAAGAAACCACCTTTCCCTGTTAGGATAAAGGATCATGCTCAAGCTTCAACTGTAGTTTGTAAAAGTAGTACTAGAACACCTACACCCTCTGAGCAAATTAAAGTTGAACCTAGTGTTGCTATGGTTAAAGATCTCTTGGTAGAAGATTTAGATGGACATGTTATTTACCTCCAAGAAAAGTCTACTAGAATAGCCAAACCCAATGCTAGGAATAAACATAGACCTGTTGTAGGCTTGCCCGTTATCTCTGGTAAGATAGGAGATCATTGCTATCATGGCTTATGTGACGTAGGTGCTAGTGCGAGTATTATCCCTCTTGATTTATATCGAGAAATTATGCATGATATTGCACCTATTGTGTCATGGTTTTGTCACGGCAGATGTCCTAGCAAAAGGACTTAGTCGTGAGGCCATCGCTACGAGTTATCTTAAAGGGGTTAAAGCGGACAAGGACACAGGGATTTTATACTAGTTTGGCACCTTCGATGAAGGTAAAAGCCTACATCTAGTTTGGTGTGTATTGCTTAGGGTTTCGACGACCAGGGAGCGAATCCGCTTTGCCTGTGTCTCGAGCTGTTGTTCTCTGCCCTGAACCGTCGCCGGGTCGTCCCTTTATATAAGAGGTGACGCCCGGTCCGGTTTACAGAATCCTGAGGCCGGCTCATAAACGTGTCCGCCTCGGTCTCTATTCTTTCTATCTTACATCTCAAGTTACATAGTATGGTCGTTTACAAATCATGGGCCCTAACACTTGGGCTCTAAACCTCTTGGGCTAAAGTCTCTTGCTTCATGCTCTGCTAGGCTTTAATAAAATAATCTTGATAACATAAACCGGCCCCTCCTGGGCGGTTTATCCCTGGTAGTAATATCCCTGACATTAGGCCCCAGATTGATTTGAACCTGTTCATGTCAATCTTCAAAGTCTTGTACAAATCCATCCTTCTGCGTTCTCAAACGCTTCATGAACCAGCGTGACATCATCTCCTTAGATCGATTTAAACCGCCGTGACGTCATCTCCGCATTTAATACATGTACCCGTTTTTTATATTTTATTCATTAAAGCTCCGAAGATCGAGGCGACAGTATCATCCATATGCACTTTTTAGGCTCCTTGATTCCCGCGCCTACCATTTTATCCCTTCGGCTTATAAATAGGGCAGAGGGGCATCCCCTTTTTCCCCCCTTGCCTCTTCTTGTTCCTCTGTTCACTCGCGCTCGAACTCCGCCGCTGTCCACCGAGCTCTGCATCTTCGTCAAGCCCGGCCGCTGCATCAACCAGATTGTTTCCAGAGATTCGCCAGCGCTTCTCTGCATTCGTCGCCTCAGGCACATCCTCTTCTTCCTCGTTCATAGATATTGGTTTTAGGGTTTCTTCATACGAGCTCGCGGATAAGCCCTTGTTCCTCGCAGTTCTCTGCCATAGCTTAGTAGTTTCGCCATAGATCTAAGTCCCCTAGTTAAGAACTGTAAGAATAACTCTGCTTCTTCACCGTGGCTTGATCTTTCCCAATATGACTAGTTAGATTGCATCTGTTAAGATCTTCATCACGTTCGCTGCATATACTCTTGAATATCTCGGAATTTTGAACATGCCGTAGATCCGTATTTTGTTACTGCCCATGCGAAAACTGTTTCTCCACACTTCAGATCTGCATCTTATTTACCTTTGTCGGCGGTTTAGCCTTACCAGATCCTATAATCCAGCAAATGTCACTGCTACAGCTGTTTTTCAGATACTTTAATCTGGTAGATACCATTAGGCCCCTGCTTAAACCACCGTCTAGACTAGTACCTTTATAAAGCCTGCCGGTTTAAACTTGCTTAGATTATAAGCCGGCTCTTCATTGTATTTTCAGCCTTTTCCTTCGAAAAAAATGACCACTCAAGCCAAGCAGTTTGTTTCCTGCAACTGGGTTCAATCCCGGATTACTGAGGATGACTTTGAGAAAATGGCTTCAATTGGCGCTTTAGGCCCAGAGGATGTCCTTCACTGGAGGGCTCCCAGATCAGAATGTCCTCCAAAGCCCAAGGAAGGAGAAATCCTCGTCTTCTTCGATCACTTGGCCCGAGGATTCAACCCTCCCGGGTCAAAATTCTTCCGTGACGTGTTAGCAAACTTCCAGCTTCATCCACAAGATATTGGTCCCAACTCTGTATCAAATATTTGCTATTTCCAAGTCTTTTGTGAAGCTTATCTGCAAGAGGAGCCGTTAGTGGAGCTATTCCGGGATTTCTTTCACCTAAACCATTGTGCTGAATTTCATGATCATCCGAACACTGAACTCGACGGGATGTCTATCCAGAAGAGGAAGGATGTTAGTTTTCCTCATGCTACTCTCCAAAGCGATCCAAAGGAATGGATCCAGACTTGGCTCTACTGCATAGACACTTCGCCAGAAGGTGAAATTCCATTGCCGGGTTATCGTTCCCACCGTCTTTCGGAAAACCACCCTTTTCCGCAGCGGTTGAGTGCCCAGGAGCGAGCTCAGTATGCCCCTCAGCTTTCAAAGCTCAGGGCCTTTGTGGCCAATGGTCTGACTGGAGTTGATTTCGTTCGCTGCTGGCTTTCTTGGAGTATTCTCCCGTCAAGCCGACGCTCCGGTTTAATGTGTGAGTATACCGGGAATCCCAAGGATCCTTTGCGCCACACAGAGGCGGTGCTATCAGAGGCTGAGATCAATGAATCCGTCAAGAAGCTTCTGAATTTAACTCTAGAAGCTTGTAGTCAGACCGGCTTGGCACCCTTCTGTGTAACCAACAAACCACCGTCGGTAAGAAAACTCTTCCGTCATTTTGCTTTGTTTTAATCCGTCCGTAGTACTTGTCTTAAACTGCCTTTATTTCCTTCAACAGGACAATGACCCTTTCTGGAAAAGGAAGACTCAAGATAAACCGGTGAAAGCAACCCGCCAAAAGACCCAAGCTGTTAAAAGAAACAAGAAGAAGAATACTGCCGCGTTGGGATCTAATGCGGAAGAAGATGACCCGGCCTCCGAGGTATCACCTAATTCTTTTGACTTCCTTGTCTTCTCTTTAACTGGATTTTTATTAACAATGATTGTTCCCAGGGACGTGTCGAAGGCAGTAAAGCGGATGATGTTGAGGTAATCACTCTTTCTTCCGATTCAGAACTGCTGCCACCACCAAAAATTTGTCGGACAGTCCGGAAATTTCAATTTTCTCATCCTTATGCTTATTTGGATCCAAACTTTCTTTTGAAGAAGCAGCAACATGAAGCTCGCCGCACCACTCGCCATAGTGGCCATGCGATTGAATCCATCGGATTAACGCACATCCCAGCTCGGAGGTGTCGTTCTGAGGTTTTACTTACTCCAACTGCTCTTTACCCCAAAGCAGGTCTTATTCGACAACCCCTTAATCCTTCTGATTCGGATTATCAGGAAACTCCTCTTTCATCTTCTGGCGAATCCACAGCCACACAAATTCCTCCCCTCAAGACTGTTCCTGGGTAAGTTGTTTTTCACTCTTTCCGGTTTAACATTTTGTCTTTGACTTTTGATTTTCATTATCTCTACCTTTCACAGTAAACCCAAACCTAGCAAAAAGGCCAAATTGAGTAAGCCGGCAGTCGGTAACACCACTCCCGAACCGGCAGAAGATCCGGAGCTTGCCGAACCTTTCGAAGATAATGTTGAGATACCGCATGATGATCCTCCTCCCACGGATCATGAAGTCTTTGTTTATCAGGGGAGTGATCCCATGGAGCGTGATCTTGTACCGGCCAGCCCTGCCCGGGCTAGCCCTGCTCCCGCTAGTCCTCCTAAGCAAATGGCCCTTCACCTGGTGATGTTGAAATCACGGGGATCGGTTTTACTACCCCAGGGGAGCCTGTCGCTTTGGCCAAGCATACTGCGAAAGAAGAATTCCTCAACAAGGATAAGGGCAAGTGGAATACTGATTTGTCCAGTTACTCTCAGCTCAGCGCTCAGGAGCTTTATTCCGGATATTTAAACCGGCTACATACCAGTCGCGATTATGAAGCTGGACTGGTAAACTTGATGAAGGAGCGTTATGAGGTAACTTCTCCTTTGTCTTGCCCTCTATTTCTGCTTGTGTCTTGTAACTGTATCTTTACTCCATCGTAGCCCCCAAGTGACGGTTTAGCCTTTTAGGATGAACCGGGACTTCAGTAGATCCAATAGATAGCTTTGTTTTACACATTTGTAGCCCCCAAGGGCCGGTTTACTTCCTTTAGGATGAACCGGGACTTCTACTTGTATTCAGAACAATGTCACATTAGCCCCCAAGTGCCAAGTATATAACTTGTTTATGTGCTTGGGACTTGTCTGAAAAATGCTTGTTTTACTGCAAATATACATTAGCCCCCAAGTGTCAAGTGCATAAATTGTTATGTGCTTGGGACTTTTACCGCAAATGCCTCATGCAAATATAATGTGTCTTCCTTGTGCGAGACTGACTTAAACCGGACGAACTCTGAAGTAACCGAGCTCCGGGATACTTTGAAGTTCCAAGAAACTACTGCCCTTAAGGTCAAGGATGAGCTGACACTTGCATTAGCAAGCATAGAGAAGCTGAAAAAAGACTTTGAAACGGAGCAGTCAGTCTGGGACGCTGAAAAGGCTGCTTTGGAGAAGAAAGCCAGTGACGCAGAGGCTGCTCTTAATCTGGTAACAGAGGAGCTGTCCGGATTGAGGCAGCAAATAAATGACATGACATCCGCCATCTTTGGTAAGTACTGTTAACATAACCCTGATCCTTGCTAACCTGTACCGTTCCTGTTCGACTCATAATTTTAACGCAGGGAGGCGCATCACTCATCTTGGCGATGATGTGCGAAAGAAATTGAAAGCTACGTACACTCTGGTGGAGAAGCTTTATTCCGGTGCTCGGAGGGCCATTAGTGCTATCTCGCACAACAAACCGGCTCCTACCACCATCCAAGGTACTTTGGAAAAGCTGTCAATTCTGCCTGCCCGCCTTATAGAAGTGAAGAAGTCGTCTGCAAGGGCAGCTGCTTTAATGGCTCTGACTCGAGCGAAGGCTTGGGTTCCGGATTTTGATACGACGGAGGCGATGAACGGCTATCCAAGCATGAAGGAAGACGTATCAGCCTTTTCGAGTGATGATTTACGGGCCTTAACCAAGGATATGCAGCCTCTGGCTAGCAAACTTGCTGACGAAGCCGATTTATCTAGATATCATCCAGGCTACGATGCGGAGAACGTGCAGGCAGATCGTCCGTCTTATGATATTGAAAATCTTATTCCGCCCGTCTGTAAGCACACCTTTGCTCCTGACATTGATCCGTCAGACCTCATAAATGACGAAGTTTATTTCCGAGCTCTGGCCAAGATTGACTGGACCACTATTGACTTCCAGCAGCTGAAAGAAACCGCCGAAGAACCGGAGCACGCTGATCCTCAATCTTCACGGCGAGCTGACGTAGAATCTTAAACCAGCGCCGGTTTAACTTTATGCTTCAGTACTTTGAGAAAAACTGATAATTCTTTTGGGCCTTCTAGCGCCTTGTAATAGGATAACTGAGATACTCTGTGTTCGTCCCCTACTATATTTTGCGAGATTGCTTCAATTGGCTACTTCTTAAATATGTCCCGCTTTCAATGCTTTTGACGGTTTATTCTACCTGTTTCTGCATAAAACAATGTTCAAAGTGTCCTGGCGGTTTATCGCCGGACGGGTCATAATGCCCAAGCACATGGTCTAAGTTGATAACTTGAACTGTGTACACAGTATAAATATGTATCATACCTGTGATTAAGTGTATCACAACAAACCTTAATCCGACAGGAAGAAATAATGATCCAAGGGATAAGTGGCAATGACTCCCTTGATTATTTGTCGGTTCGTCATGAAAACCGAACCGGGTTACGATGAACTCCGGTTTAGTTGTAATTAGTACTGGTGTGTGTAACCCAGACTAGAACTTTGTAAACACACATGTAGTGGCAACTTATAGTCATTCACTCCCTGAATCGATGGACTTGGTTGAAAACCAATGACCTTGAGGATAAAGATTTGATAAAACATAAAAAATAAAAATAAAGTTTTGGGCAAATAAGACCATGTAATCAAGTCTTTTTACAAGCTGCCAGGCTCCAAATTCGAGGCTTTTTATGAGCTGCCAGGCTACTGTCATTAACCATTTTGCAAAGCCTATTAAGATGGTCCTCAATCCTTAACCAAATCATCAATGTCAAATGCTACCAAGTTCGAAAAATCTTGTAAAGATTGACTTGTGTAATCACTTGATGATAGTCAATTTAACATTACCAAGTTCAGGGTCTATATAGATTGACTTGTGTGTACGTTCGATG
The DNA here is from genome assembly GCA_902687465.1 of Secale cereale. Classification (NCBI taxonomy): domain Eukaryota; kingdom Viridiplantae; phylum Streptophyta; class Magnoliopsida; order Poales; family Poaceae; genus Secale; species Secale cereale. The sequence goes on from LR738709.1 coordinate 269,754,637, forward strand.
GGTCGTACCAGGTTTACCTGGACGGAGTGACTTACTTGATGCAGGCAGGTTAATCCGGGGTTTTAGGTGTATACACCAAGCTTCCAAGCCGTGTTTACTACAAGGGTTGTCAACTCGTTGATGTCTTGCATCAGGAGCCCCCAGGTAGCATTTGAGCATTGCTCGTCGGGGCCTATGTTTGAGTTGTGCTAGGCATCAAACTCTCTTTTGCCCCTCATCATCATGTGGAAATTGCCGAAGTAACCAGAGCTATGCTCTTATGATAACCTTGATGTGGTCGCCGGTTTAAGAGGCCATAGGAACTCCCTTGCACACAGAAGCCCCCATGTGACACTCTTATGAAAAAAAGCCGATTGATACCCTACTTTGTCGGGGGCGCCGGTTTATTATATTGATCATAGTATATACATTGTAAAGATATGTACATAAAGCGGAGCCTATGGCTCAAGCGTAGTAAGGTCGAAGAAGAGCAATTTTCCACGGCCGTCTAGTCTCCTCCTCTGCCGTACATGAGTCCTTATGTTCTCGAATGTCGACGAGGTAGTATGATCCATTGTGCAGGTTCTTGCTGACCACAAAGGGTCCTTCCCAAGGTGGGGATAGCTTGTGCATGCCTGTCTGGTCTTGGATGAGCCAGAGCACCAGATCTCCTTCTTGATACATCCTGGTTTTAACCCGGCGACTATGGTACCGGTATATATCTTGCTGATAAATTGCCGATCGAGCTGCTGCTGTGTCCCGTTCTTCATCCAGCCGGTGCAATGCATCTTGCCTTGCTTTTTCGTTATCCGCTTCAACGTAAGGCGCCACCCGCGGCGAGTCATGATGGATATCACTAGGGAGGACCGCTTCAGCTCCATATACCATGAAGAAAGGCGTGTACCCTGTGGATCTGTTAGGTGTAGTGTTGATGCTCCATAGTACATAAGGCAACTCCTCCACCCAACAACCCGGTGTCCTCTGCAAAGGAACCATAAGCCGGGGTTTGATGCCTCTCAAGATCTCTTGATTGGCTCTCTCAGCTTGGCCATTAGACTGAGGGTGAGCTACTGATGATACATCAAGGCGGATGTGCTCTCGTCGACAGAACTCCTCCATAGCCCCCTTGGACAGATTGGTACCATTATCAGTTATAATGATGTGTGGAAAGCCAAACCGGAAAATCACCTTTTTGATGAACTGAACTGCTGTTGCTGCATCACACTTACTGACTGGTTCCGCTTCAACCCATTTGGTAAATTTGTCCACTGCCACCAAAAGGTGGGTCTTCTTATCTTGTGATCTCTTGAAAGGTCCAACCATATCAAGCGCCCAAGTCACAAACGGCCAAGTAATTGGAATCATCCTTAATTCCCGCGCCGGTATATGAGCACGCCGTGAGAATTTATGGCAAGCATCACATTTTCTGATCAAGTCCTCTGCGTCGGCATGAGCCGTCAACTAGTAGAACCCATGACGAAAAGCTTTAGCCACCAAAGATTTTGAGGAGAGCTTCATACTCAGCTGCATTGTTAGTACAAGGGAACATTAAATAGAGGACACATAACTTATCACCTCGTGGGGAAGTTAACGCGACTCCAGCCCCCGAGCCCTCCAATTGCCTGGATCCATCAAAGTGAATAGTCCAATATGTGTGATCCGGCTTTTCCTCAGGTGCTTGCAACTCTGTCCAATCGTTGATGAAATCCACCAATGCTTGGGACTTTATCGCAGTACGGGGCACATACTTCAATCCGTACGGGCTAAGCTCAATGGTCCACTTTGCAACCCGACCAGTAGCCTCTCTGTTCTGGATTATACCCCCCAACGGAGCTGAACTAACAACAGTGATTGGATGGCCTTGAAAATAGTGCTTTAGCTTCTGGTTTGCCATGAAGACTCCATACACCAATTTCTGCCAATGCGGGTATCTCTGTTTTGATTCAATGAGCACCTCACTTATGTAGTAAACCGGCCGCTGAACCGGATATTCTTTGCCTGCCTCCTTATGCTCTACCACAATGGCAACGCTTACTGCACGGGCATTAGCAGCCACATACAACAATAGCGGCTCATTGTCAACTAGGGTAGCAAGGACGGCTGGCTCTGCTAATTGTTTCTTCAGGTCCTCAAACGCAGCATCAGCAGCATCACTCCAGACAAAGCGATCTATCTTTTTCATCATATGATAAAGCGGGATAGCCTTCTCTCTCAAACGGCTGATAAACCGGCTGAGCGCCGCAATACATCCCACCACGCGTTGGACATCGTTGGTGCACGCCGGTTTAGCCAAGGATGTAATTGCCTTGATCTTCTCTGGATTAGCTTCGATTCTCCTGTTCGATACTAAGAACCCCAGGAGCTTGCCTGCTGGAACACCGAAAACGCACTTCTCCGGATTAAGCATCATTTTAAAAATCCGGAGATTGTCGAAGGTTTCTTTCAAGTCTGTTACCAACGTCTCCCCCTTCCTGGATTTCACCACAATGTCATCCACATATGAATGAACATTCTGCCCAATCTGTCCATGAAGGCAGTTCGGCACACAACGCTGATAGGTCGCCTGGGCACTCTTAAGCCCAAATGGCATAGATGCATACCAGAAGGCTCCAAAGGGAGTTATAAAGGCCGTCTTCTCCTGGTCCTTAACTGCCATCTTAATCTGATGATAACCTGAATATGCTTCCAAAAAACTTAGCCGCTCACAACCTGCCGTAGCATCAATGATCTGATCAATACGGGGGAGGGTAAAGGGATCAGTTGGGCAAGCTTTGTTCAGATCTGTGTAATCAACACACATTCGCCAAGTGCCATTTTTCTTAAGTACTAGCACCGGATTGGCCAACCACTCTGGATGAAAAACCTCAACTATAAAGCCTGCCGCCAAGAGCCTAGCCACTTCTTCCCCAATAGCCTAGCGCCATTATTCATTGAAGCGGCGCATAAATTGCTTAACCGGTTTAAACTTAGGATCAATGTTGAGATTGTGCTCAGTGAGTTCCCTCAGTACACCTGGCATGTCAGAAGGTTTCCATGCAAAGATGTGCCGATTCTCACGGATGAACTCGATGAGCGCGCTTTCCTATTTCGGATCTAGGTTAGCACTGATAGTAAACTACTTGGATGAATCGCCGGGAACGAAGTCATCCTGTTTGGTCTCTTCAGCAGATTTGAACTTCAAGGCCGGATCATGCTCTGTGGTTGGTTTCTTCAGCGGAGACATATCTGTCGGATCAACATTGTCTTTATAAAACTTTAGCTCCTCAGTTGCACAAACCGCCTCAACATAGGCTACATCACTTTCCTCGCACTCCAACGCGATCTTGCGATTCCCATGGACTGTAATGGTTCCCTTGTGTCCTGGCATCTTAAGCTATAGATAAACATAACACGGCCTGGCCATGAACTTGGCGTAAACCGGTCGCCCAAACAAAGCGTGATATGGGCTCTTGATCTTTACCACTTCAAAGGTCAAGGTCTCCGACCTGGAATCATGTTCATCTCCAAAAGTAACCTCCAGATCGATCTTGCCAACTGGATAAGCCGATTTACTGGGCACTACCCCATGAAAAACTGTGTTGGACTGCTGAAGCTTCTTATCTGTCAGCCCCATGCGCCGAAAAGTCTCATAGTATAAAATGTTGATGCTGCTGCCTCCGTCCATAAGCACTTTTGTAAACTTGTAGCCACCCACCTGAGGTGCCACAACTAGAGCCAGCTGACCCGGATTATCAACCCGGGGCGGATGATCCTCTCTGCTCCACACAATGGGCTGCTCCGACCAACGTAGGTAACGTGGCACCGCCGGTTCAACGGAATGTACTACCCTCTTTAGAACTTTCTGATCACGCTTGCACAAGCTCGTGGTGAAGACATGATACTGCCCACTGCTCAGCACCTTCAGATTATTCTGATATCCGGATTGCTGCTGCTGCTGTTGACACTGTTGATTTTCCTCATTGTTATGACCGCCTTGGCCGTGCTATTGGTTATGCTGATTGTGCCCGTTGTGGTTGCCGTTATTGCCTTGGTACCCTGAACCGGATCCACCACCTTGATAACCCGGCCCTTTAAAACTAGGGCCTGACCCGCCGGATGGTCCGTGATCGTACCGAGACCGGTTCATGAATTCCTACATAATAAAACAGTCTTTCCAGAGATGTGTAGATGGCTTTTTTGCTGTATCGTGCTTTGGGCAAGGTACGTTCAACTGGCGTTCCAGATTAATAGGCAGCCTCCCATTTCGTGGGGGCGGCCTACCCTTGCAGCACTGTCCGTCCTACTGAGTATTGGTGTTGGCCACAAAATCCGAACTACCATCCGCTTTACGCTTACCGTTGTATCCTTGATTTGCCGGGTTGGCCTGCAGCGCCATACCATTCTTGTTTGCCTTCCCTGACTTGTCACTATCGGCGTCTGGGTATTTGGTATTATCGAAGTCCACATACTTCACCAAAGCGCCCATGAGTGTCCTCATGTCATCACAATTACGCTTAAGCCGTCCCAACTTCAATTTCAAAGGTTCAAACCAGCAATTGCCTTCCAAGGTTACCGCTGCTATGCACGGGTTGATGCTATTTGAGGAATGCAGGATCTCTGACACTCGACGCACCCAACTACTTGTAGACTCATGCTCTCCTTGAACGTAGGCAGCTAGATTGACGACAGACATTGGCTGCTTGCATGTGTCCTTGAAGTTATTGATAAACCGGCGCCGCAATTCGGCCCATGATCCGACGGAATTGGGTGGTAAGCCCTTCAGCCAAGTGCGAGCCGTGCCGTCTAGCATCATTTGTAAAATACTTAGCGCACGCTGCATCATCCACATCCAGCATCTCCATTGCCATCTCATAACTCTCAACCCATGCCTCCGGGGATAGATCTGCCGTGTAATTGGGCACCTTGCGCGGTCCTTTGAAATCCTTGGGTAGTTTCACGTTGCGCAAAGCGGGAGTAAGACAAGGCACTCCTAGGGAGCTAGACATAACCCCCGGTTCAACTGTGGTAGATGGGCGAACCGGCGTCGCCTGACGGGCTTCGTATTGTGCTGTTACTTCGGCCTCCCGGCGTTGCCTGCCCTGATCCACCACGTTCTGAGCGTTCGCGCCTCCTCCTGCCAGATCATTCTGCCGTGGTGGATTACGTCTTCGTGCACTGCTTGACACGGCCGGTTCATCCAGACGCCTAGTGTAACTCTGGCTTGGGCGAGGAGTTGAATGAATCCTTTCACGGCTGTGAGAATAAGCTTGCTGTTGAGTTAGCACCATCTCCAAAAACTCCCTGGCCTGTCGCGCCTCCACCGCTATGGGGGACGTTCCTTCAATGGGAAGGGCGGCCAGTCGTGAAGCGGCGGCGACTATGTTATCCAATGGGTTGGAATAATGACCGGGAGGGGTGGGCACATGCTGTGATGGCACAACCTGGCGGGTTGGCTCCGCGGCCGGCGGCTGGACTGACGCTCCTGTGCCCGGCGCTCCTCCCCGATTTATCTCTGGATGGTTACTGGTTCCTGCTCGTGGCGTGCTAAAGAGGTTCCTTGCCTCATAAACCGGTGGCAAGCGAGATCGTTGCCTTCTCCTCATTACCTCGTGTAAAGCGTTCTGATCCAACATGAGTCGATAGGCTTGAGCATCAAGCTCAACTTGCTTTGCAGCCATCCTGGTTTTCTCAGCAGCTAGGTCCAATTTGGCTTGATCAATCTGGCTTTTCACCTTAGCGACCTCCGCATCATGCTACTCCTTATTGGCCTGGGCTACTTCTGCTGTTAATAGCGCTGTCAGAGTATCAACCAAGACGGATAAAGTTTCAGACGGTGACGGGGCACGATCTCTAGCCCTAGCCCCAACCGTGTCTGATGTTAACACCGCTATAGTTGAGGACTGCTGCATAGGTTGTGATCCGGCCATGAAGACGGCAACCTGGTTTGGCGGATCGAGGGGGTCCGGAATACTGTCACCATCGGAACTGCCATCCAATCAGCCGTCCTGTAGCAGATATAAAGATTCTGTCTCTCCGGAGGACGATTCATCGCCGGAATAGACAATAGTCTCACCGCCAGAGTCAGATCCGTCCTCGGCTTGCACTCCATGCACTGCTCCAACGAAGACACGCTTCATGGCGGGCTAAATCCGGGAAGGTCTCACACGCTGAGCCGACTAGACTATGTTGGGGAAGATGTCCGGCTCAGGGCCCGGTTCGCTGATCTTGCCGATGAAGACGTGGATGCTGCCGAAGGGGACCCGGTACCCGTATTCGATTGAATCGGCCTCGGGGCCCCCAGCCTACATCATTGATGTAGATCTTGCCACGATGACTCTTGGTCATCCGGCCCACTGCGTAGCCCTTGAGTCCTTCGAAGCTGCCCTTCAAGAACTCGAAACCATCGTGCGATAGCCCCACGGTGGGCGCCAACTGTCGTGGTTTTGTCACGGCAGATGTCCTAGCAAAAGGACTTACTCGTGAGGCCATCGCTACGGGTTAGCTTAAAGGGGTTAAAGCGGACAAGGACACATGGATTTTGTACTAGTTCGGCCCCTTCGATGAAGGTAAAACCCTACGTCTAGTTTGGTGTGTATTGCTTAGGGTTTCGATGACCAGGGAGCGAATCCGCTTTGCCTGTGTCTCGAGCTGTTGTTCTCTGCCCTGAACCGTCGCCGGGTCGTCCCTTTATATAAGAGGTGACGCCCGGTCCGGTTTACAGAGTCCCGAGGCCGGCTCATAAACGTGTCCGCCTCGGTCTCTATTCTTTCTATCTTACATCTCAAGTTACATATGGCGTTTTGCAAATCATGGGCCCTAACACTTGGGCTCTAAACCTCTTGGGCTAAAGTCTCTTGCTTCATGCTCCGCTAGGCTTTAATAAAATAATCTTGATAACATAAACCGGCCCCTCCTGGGCGGTTTATCCCTGGTAGTAATATCCCTGACATATTGAGTTAGAAGGGATTGATGTTACGATTAAGCTAGCTAATAGAGACACTATTTCACCAGTTCGGATTGTTAGAGATGTTAAAGTCTTGTGTGGGAAGGTTAAATACCCTGTTGATTTTCTTGTTCTTAGTTCCACACAAGATTAATTTTGTCCCATTATATTTGGTAGACCCTTCTTGAATACTGTTAATGCCAAGATGGACTGCGTGAAAGATATTGTTACTGTGGGATTTGGGGATATGTCTCATGATTTAACTTTGCTAAATTTCGTAGACGACCCCTTGAAAAGGAACCACCTAGTAAGGATGAAATTATTGGTCTTGCTTCTATTGTTGTGCCCCCTATTGATCCTTTAGAACAATACTTGCTAGACCATGAAAATGATATGCATATGAATGAGAGAAGGGAAATAGATGAAATATTCTTTAAACAGGGACCCGTGTTGAGAAACAACTTGCCTGTTGAAATCCTAGGGGATCCTCCTCCACCCAAGGGTGATCCCGTGTTTGAACTTAAACCTTTGCCTGATAATCTTAAGTATGTTTATCTTGATGAAAAGAAAATATATCCTGTTATTATTAGTGCTAACCTTTCAGAGCAGGAAAAAGAAAAATTATTGAAAACTCTGAAGAAGCACCGTGCTGCTATTGGATATACTCTGGATGATCTTAAGGGCATTAGTCCCACTATATGCCAACACAAGATAAAATTGGAAGAAAATGCCAAACCAGTTATTGATCATCAGAGACGATTAAATCCTAAGATGAAAGAAGTGGCCAGGAAGGAAATACTAAAGCTTCTAGAGGCAGGTATTATCTACCCAGTTGCTGATAGCCAGTGGGTAAGTCCTGTCCATTGTGTCCCTTAGAAGGGAGGTATGACTGTCGTTCCTAATGATAAAGATGAATTGATCCCACAAAGAATAGTTACAGGTTATAGGATGGTAATTGATTTCCGTAAGTTAAATAAAGCTACTAAGAAAGATCATTACCCCTTTCCATTTATTGATAAAATGCTAGAAAGGTTATCGAAACATACTCATTTTTGCTTTCTAGATGGTTATTCTGGTTTCTCTCAAATACCTGCGTCAAAAGAGGATCAAGAAAAGACCACTTTTACTTGTCCTTTCGGTACCTTTGCTTATAGACGTATGCCTTTTGGTTTATGTAATGCACCTGCTACCTTTCAAAGATGCATGATGGCTATTTTCTCTGATTTTTGTGAAAAGATCGTTGAGCTTTTCATGGATGATTTCTCCATTTACGGAACTTCTTTTGATGATTGCTTAAGCAACCTTGATCGAGTTTTGTAGAGATGTGAAGACACTAATCTTGTCTTGAATTGGGAGAAGTGCCACTTTATGGTTAATGAAGGCATTGTCTTGGGACATAAAATTTCTGAAAGAGGTATTGAAGTTGACAAAGCTAAAGTTGATGCTATTGAAAAGATGCCATGCCCCAAGTACATCAAAGGTATACGAAGTTTCCTTGGTCATGCCGGGTTTTATAGGAGGTTCATAAAGGACTTCTCCAAAATTTCCAGGCCTCTGACTAATCTCTTACAAAAATATATTCCTTTTGTCTTTGATGATGATTGTCTAGAAGCATTTGAAATACTTAAGAAAGCATTGATCTCTGCACCTATTGTCCAGCCTCCTGACTGGAATTTACCTTTTGAGATTATGTGCGATGCTAGTGATTATGCTGTAGGTGCTGTTCTAGGGCAAAGAGTTGATAAGAAATTGAATGTTATCCAGTATGCTAGTAAAACTCTAGATAGTGCCCATAGAAATTATGCTACTACTGAGAAAGAATTTTTAGCACTTGTATTTGCTTGTGATAAGTTTAGACCCTATATTGTGATTCTAGAGTAATTATTCACACTGATCATGCTGCTATCAAATACCATATGGAAAAGAAAGATGCTAAACCTGGACTTATTAGATGGGTTCTCTTGCTGCAAGAATTTGACTTGCATATTATTGATAGAAAGCTTAGAACCCCATTGCAGACAACTTGTCTAGGTTAGAGAATATACTTGATGACCCACAACCTATTGATGATAGCTTTCCTGATGAACAATTAGCTGTCATAAGTACTTCTCGTACTGCTCCATGGTATGGTGATTATGCTAATTATATTGTTGCTAAGTTTATACCTCCTAGCTTCACATACCAGCAAAAGAAAAAGTTCTTCTATGATTTGAGACATTACTTCTGGGATCACCCACATCTTTATAAAGAAGGAGTAGATGGTATTATTAGACGTTGTGTACCTGAGCATGAACAGGAACAGATCCTACGCAAGTGCCACTCCGAAGCTTATGAAGGACACCATGCGGGAGATAGAACTGCACATAAGGTATTGCAATCCGGTTTTTATTGGCCTACTCTCTTCAAGGACGCCCGTAAGTTTGTCTTATCTTGTGATGAATGTCAAAGAATTGGTAATATCAGTAGACGTCAAGAAATGCCTATGAATTATTCACTTGTTATTGAACCATTTGACGTTTGGGGCTTTGATTATATGGGACCGTTTCCTACCTCTAATGAGTACACACATATTCTAGTTGCTGTTGATTACGTTACTAAGTGGGTAGAAGCTATTCCAACTAGTAGTGCTGATCATAACACCTCTATTAAGATGCTTAAAGAAGTTATTTTCCTGAGGTTTGGAGTCCCTAGATATCTAATGACTGATGGTGGTTCACACTTTATTCATGGTGCTTTCCGTAAGATGCTTGCTAAGTATGATGTCAACCATAGAATTGCATCCCTTTATCACCCATAGACTAGTGGTCAAGTAGAACTAAGTAATAGAGAGCTGAAATTAATTTTACAAAAGACATTTAATAGGTCTAATGAGAATTGGTCCAAGAAACTTGATGATGCATTATGGGCCTATAGAACTGCATACAAAAATCCTATGGGTATGTCTCCATATAAGCTGGTATACGGAAAAGCTTGTCACTTACCTCTTGAGCTAGAACATAAGGCATATTAGGCTATTAAAGAGCTCAATTATAATTTCAAACTTGCCGGTGAAAAGAGGTTATTTGACATTAACTGCCTTGATGAATGGAGAACCCAGGCCTATGAGAATGCCAAGCTGTTTAAAGAAAAAGTTAAAAGATGGCATGATAAAAGGATACAAAAGCGCGAGTTCAACATAGGTTATTATGTCTTGCTATTCAACTCTCGTTTAAGATTTTTTGCAGGAAAACTTCTCTCCAAGTGGGAAGGACCTTACGTTATCGAGGAGGTCTATCGTTCCGGTGCCACAAAAATCAACAACTTCGAAGGCACAAATCCGAAGGTGGTGAACGGTCAAAGAATCAAACATTATATCTCAGGTAATCCTATAAATGTTGAAACCAATGTTATTGAAACCGTAACCTCGGAGGAATACATAAGGGACACTTTCCAGAACAATCCAGCCTCCAAAAAAGAAGAGGTATGTGATACGGTAAGTAAACCGACTCCAAAACAGTTCTAAAGGCATTTTTTCTCCGTTTTGGAATATTTAGAAAAATAGAAAAATAAGTAGCAGTCCGGAAGAGACACAAGGCGTCCACGAGGGTGGAGGGCGCGCCCCCCTTCCCTAGGCGCGCGCCTCTGCCTCGTGGGCAGCTCGTGTGCCTCCCAGACTCTGTTTTCTTGTAGGTTACTCCTTTTGGTCAGTAAAAATTCATTATATATACTGCCGAAGGTTTTGACCTCTATATCACGCAAAAATCCTCTATTCTTGTTTTCGAGCTGTTTTCTGCTAGCGTTTGCGAAACCAGGCATCATGTTGTCTCCCTCCTCCAGCAACGAAGGCAACGATGTGTAATGCCCAGTATGCGGCTATGTCCCCCACGTGTCGAGGCACGACTTAAGGACATAAACGCATACTAGAATGATCTGAAGTATGGTATCTTTGCACAACTCATGTAAAAATCAGGGATGAAAGACTAAAAAGATAGTTGGCTTACACTCACCACGCCACACAAGTGAATACAATAGCATACATCATCCAAATAACATCAGAGTCCGACTACAGACGAAATCCAAACGAAAAGATACCATAAATAACAGAAGCCCGGATCATCCTAGTAAGAGCCACTACTGATCGTCGAGATAAGACACATAGTAACGTCCACGCTCTTCATCGAACTCCCAGTACAACTCTGAACCATCTCCTGCATAGTTCTCAACGGTACCTGCATCTGGTGTGTGTTGAATCTGTGAGCCACAGAGGACTCAGCAATCCCGTTCCCGGGTATCAAAACTACCAAAGCCTTAGGTGTGGAAGGGCCATAAACAAGGTTGCAGCAGCACTAAGCACTAACCTACAAGTTTAGAGCGAGAAGAGAACAAGTGACAACGATCGCCAAGTTGATCAAGAAGTGATCCTAGCTACTCACGATCAAACATAACCTCACCGTGTTCACTTCCCAAAGCCCTTCGGAAAGAGACCATCATGGTTACTCACGCATGTAGTGTATTCATGAATACGGTGTCAAGTTATCTACAACCGGATATTAACAAATTCCCATCTGTCACATAACCGCGGGCACGACTTTCAAAAGATCAAACCCTGCAGGGGTGTCCCAACTTAGCCCATCACAAGCTCACGATCTGCGGAGTCGCAACTCCAAAGTGGGAAGACCCGAGTATTCTCGGAATCCCGTGCTCAAGATATTTCGACAAAGGTAAAACTAATCTAGCGAGACCTCCCGGCATGCTGACACCCTGATAGTAGCCGCGGGTATCTCGTCTCAGGCCACGACTAGATAGGTCTATGGGAGCCAGAACCTCGAGTTGCCTCAAGTCGGCCCCGCAGGCTGCCTAGTTTTGACCAACACTCATGAGGAGCACTGGCCCGGATTGTAAGATTAAGTCCTCGGGGTCTGGAAAGTCCCAATACAAGTTATTTAGTTATGGTGAAAGTGCAACTAATCCCCGGGTGGTTTTGGTAATTAATAACAACATATATATCATTGAACTAATATTTACTTGAGAATCATTTCAGAGAAGTTCGATGATATGGGTATGGAAATGTCTGAAGAAGTGGACCCCTCAAAATGCTAAGACAAGCATTGGCAAAAGCTCAAGACTCTATTTTTGGTTTAGTGATCAAAGATCACATTGAGTCCATAGGAAAAGCCAATACTATTAAAAGGGGATGAGGTTGTGTTGATGATCTGGTTGCTCAAGTGCTTAGTGATCTAGCTCCCTCAACTATCAGCACCTTTCACTACTTAACACACTCATAAGTAATCTCGGACAAACCGATTCTGCAAACTCAGTCCCACCGAGATGAACCACCACAGTTATTCTTCCAAACCCTAATTTCTCGGTCCATCCGATTTTGAGTTTCGGTCTCACCGAAACTGGACTGCCAACCTTCTGTAACCAATTGACATCACTTCGGAATATCCGAGTTGTTAATTTCGGTCCCACCGAGAATGGCAAGCTCCTACCTTTGACTCACTTCGGACACACCGAGATGGTATTTTCGGTCCCACCGAAAATCCCAACGTTCACTATATTTGAACTTTCGGTCTGACCGAGTTTTCACTTCGGTCTCACCGAGATGGCTCAAATATGTGTGTAACGGTTGGATTTTGTGTGGAGGCTATATATACCCCTCCACCCCCTCTTCATTCGTGAGGAGAGCCATCAGAAAGTCTACCACTCCTACCATACACTTTCTGAGAAGAGAACCACCTACCCTTGTGTTGAGGTCAAGCCATTCCATTCCTACCATATGAAACTTGATTTCTAGCCTTCCCAAGTTGCTTTCCACTCAATCTTTTCTTCCACCACAGCCACATAAGTGAGGAGAGTTGAGTGTTGGGGAGATTATCATTTGAAGCACAAGAGCAAGGAGTTCATCATCATCAACACCATCTATTACCTTTTGGAGGGTGGTGCCTCCTAGATTGGTTAGGTGTCGCTTGGGAGCCTCCGTGTTTGAGATGTGGAGTTGAACCAAGAAGTTTGTAAGGGCAAGGAGATCGCCTACTTCGTGAAGATCTACCCCGAGTAAGGCTAGTCCTCCGTGGGCGTAGGCCATGATGGAATAGACAAGGTTGCTTCTTCGTGGACCCTTCGTGGGTGGAGCCCTCCGTGGACTCGCGCAGCCGTTACCCTCCGTGGGTTGAAGTCTCCATCAACGTGGATGTACGATAGCACCACCTATCGGAACCACGACAAAAATCTCCGTGTCTCCAAACTACGTTTGATCTTCTCCACCTCTCTTTACTACATGTGCAATTTACTTTCCGCTGCTTATACTCTAGAATTGCATGTGTAGGGTGTTACTTGAATTGATCTTAATTGTGAAACTGCCAAAAACATTGCATGATCAAAAGGCAGATTTTTTATATTGTCAAGTAGTCTAATCACCCCCCCTCTAGACATACTTTCGATCCTACATATGGCAAATGGTAAAACCAAAGTTGGGCCTTGCTGGAAAAGCTTTAGCACTGAGCGAATTATCAAGGGGGGCCCATAAACCCCAACCGTGTTAGGAACGCAAAATCAAGGAACATTACACCGGTTTATCGGTTCCTAGGGTGGCATGAGTGGAAAAAAACACCAAGCAAGAGGCCTAGCCTTCCACCCATTACCAATATATAGGTGAATTAGTTTAATAGGTAATATATTGTGATATCCCAACAACAACTTCGTCATAGAGCAATCTTCAAAACTTCACCTGCAATTAACAACGCTATAAGAGGGGCTGAGCGAAGCGTACTTAGCCAAACAACGGTTTGCTAGGAAGGTGGTTAGAGTGTTTCATGGCAACAATAGGAGGGCTGACAAACAGGAATAGGCATCGAGGCAATATCTAAAGAGCGAAACATCTAGCATAGGCAAAGATAGAAGTGATATCTGGGAATGGTCATCTTGCATGTTGATTCCACGGAGGGATCGTAACCTTGCTCCTCAAACTCAGCCTCGGTAGTAACCTCGAACTCCGAATCGGCTCCCGACTCTACCTAACACAAGAACACAACAACGACACAATATCAAACACGGTGCAATGCACAATCAACATGATGCAAGTCATAACATGGGATACGAGTATGATGTGCGTATACATGAGGATACTCTTGAGCCTAAGGAGAAGATGATGGAAAATGCCTCATCTTGGGAAACCAAGCAAGCCACTTGATAGAGGGGAAGATTTCGGTTGAAATCGATATAAAGATCGCCGGAAACAGATGCACGGTTTGCAAATGGCAAGCACAACAAGATTCAAGCAAAACTGCAGTTTACAACAACAAGGCATCTTTGGAGCAAGCAATAATTATGCTACAGCACCCAAACATGGACACAAAGGGCATGGATGGGAAATAGACATGATACTTAACAAGCATGAGCTTATAACACACCCAAAACCTTGCTGGAACACAATTAAACAAGCATGCAAGTTGCAATAAATTTACAGAATTCTCAGACTTAGTGAAAATTACAAGGCATGGCAGAATTACACCCACTGGACAACTCTAAACATGCTCAACAAAGACGGTGGCATCATGGATACGTGGCATAAAAATTACCAGATTCACACTTAGCAGAAATTTATAAACACGATGACATATTAACTAGCTTATTGCACATATCTCAAGACATAACATGGCATGAAAATGAATCTATCATATAGAGCACATACTCAAGAGCAAAACTCATGTTGACACCTAGTTCATATGACACATGGATAAATATGCACAAGCAAGGCAAAACATCGTCTCATAACAAGTTCAGGAACTTATCAGCCAAATGCACTTTTGCAACAGAGATAAACATGGCAATATGACACCTAACATGAATGCTACAGCAACCATCATGTAGATCATCTCACAATGAAGATCTGGACATATCATTCACTCCATTCGGACCAACATGCACAGAGTTACTAGCTCACGAACATGGCAACAAAATTACACAGACAACAAGTGCTGAAATAGTTTCAGCAACATGCACTCTTGCCACGAAGATTAAGTCAACTAGATGAACTCTAACATGCATGAAACTGATGCTAACATGTAGAGCACGACGAGACGAACATTTTGACACATCATACGGGCAAAATGGAGCACCGAGCACAAAGTTATCACAAGTCAAAGGAGGCAACAAATTTAACGGTTCTGGGGACTTAGTGGAATTTTACCTCCGCGAAAAGTCAACGCGGGATGGAGGGGTTTCGGGACGGAGGGATCCGGGCGGAGCGGGGCCGTTTGGATGGAGGGAGTGGTGGATCTGGTCCACCTGACCAGATCCGGCCGGATCCCGCCGGAGGATCGCCGGAGTTGGCCGGAGGGGCGGCCGGAGGTGGTGGCCGGCGCGCGCGGCGGCGGAGAAGGGGGACGCGACCGCGGGGCGAGGCCGGCGCGCTAGGTGGCGGAGGAAGCGGCGCCGGCGGCGGCGACTACGGCTGGCGGCAGGAACCGCCGGTGGCGAAGGTGGCGGCGGAGGGCGTGGGCGCGCGAGCGCGGAGGCGCGCGGGCCCGATCCGGGCCGCGGCGGGCCCGGTCGGCGCGGTGGAGGATCCGGCGGTGGGGAGCCACGTGGCGCACAGAGATTGGCCGGGCGCGGTGGCTGGACGCATCCGGACGTATCCGGCGCGGAGAGGGAGACGGATCTAGGTTTTTTTACCCGAAAATGGAGGGGATGGGGCTGTTTTATAGGTAGAGGGAGCTAGGAGTGTCCAAATGGGGTGCGGTTTTCGCCCACACGATCAAGATCCGACGACCGAGAGGATGGAAGTGGTTGTGCTGGGTTAGTGGGCTGTTGTGGAGGGGGTCTTGGGCCAAAAGGAAGAGGATCTTTTAGCCCACTAGGTTAACCGTTGGAGTATCAAACGACCTCGAAACGCGATGAAACTTGACAGGCGGCCTACACGTCCTAAAACAACAACGCACGACAAGTCTCACCTCATTCCGAGAATGTTTCACGACCACATACGAAAGGACATGGAGGTGCCACGGGCACGTGTGTGTGTGTCGGAACTTGAAACGGGCAACGGAAAGAGACGAGCATGACCGGGTGCAAGTGACAACAAGAATGCAATGAAATGCACATAATGAAATGACATGAATGATATGCACACACGCACGCGGAAAAACGAAGAAACCCGAAATGAAAGAAGAGCCCAGAATGGAATTGATGAAGTCAACGTTGCATACATTGCCATAATAGGAAGGTATCACATATTGGGTGTTACACGATGCTTGGCTGATGAAGATAGATCTGAAGAGGGAAGGACCCGAGGAGACCCACAAGGAGAAGAGGTGGAATATCCGGCTCCGGCATCGGGAGAAGAAGACACCCCTAAATCTCTTCCCAATCTCTTTACCTCAGGTGAGATTGAAGCTTTCAGGATGATTGAGTTAGCTCAAATTCGAAACAAGCTTCTCAGAAGTGAAAATATTTTGTTGAAGGATTACATAGTTGCACTCAAAGGTATTATCCGCAAGCTGGAGGATCTCCTACGCTCGATATGTGATGATCCAGCATCACTACTTTCAACTCCATCATCACCACCCCCGAATTAGGAGACATAATCATATGGGTATGGGCACTCCCCTTGGCAACTGCCAAGCTTGGGGGAGTGACCCCGTTATCGTATCACCATCACTCCTACCTTTACCGTTTTACTTAGTTCGATCCTTTTGGTAGTATCTTGATCTAGTAGAATAAAGTTAGTATGATCTAGTTGTGAGCTTTTGCCTTATGATCTTTACCCTTTGTAATCGAGTCCACGAGCTATATAATAAAGATTAGTGTTGAGTCAAGGGCTTGATTTCCTCACTTGGGTCATGATAAAAAAAAGAGAAGAAAACATAAAGAGTATCAAAGAGATCATATCGATCTTATGGGAAGTAATGACTTCACATATAAGAGTATGATAAATAAAAATTGTTGGGAGTTGACAAACATAGTTTTGGTCATCGTTGCAATTAATAGGAAGTAATAAAAGAAGAGATGCTTCACATACAAATATACTATCTTGGACAACTTTTATGATTGTGAGCACTCATTAAAGTATGACATGCTAAAGAGTTGATGTTGGACAAGGAAGACAACATAATGGGTTATGTTTTCCTATATCCGAAATAAAGTATATTGTCCTGGATCATCCAACATGTTGAGCTTGCCTTTCCCCCTCATGCTAGCCAAAACTCCTCGCACTAAGAAGAGATACTACTTGTGCTTCCATATATCCTTAAACCCAGTTTGCCATGAGAGTCCACCATGCCTACCTATGGATTGAGAAAGATCATTCCAAGTAAGTTGTCATGTTGCAAACTCGCTAAAATATGTATGATTTATTAGTGTGGAGGAAATTAGCTTTATACGATCTTGTGATATGGAAGTAATAAAAGCGACGGAATGCATAATAAAGGTCCTTATCAGAAGTGGCAATATAAAGTGACGTTATTCTATGCTAAGACTTTGTGCATCCAACCATAAAAACACATGACAACCTCTGCTTCCCTCTCCGAAGGGCCTATCTATTATTCTTGCCTTATAAGAGTCAAGGTGAATTTCACCTTTCCTTTTTACATTTTGTCCTTTGGCAAGCACATTGTGTTGGAAAGATCCTAACATATATACCCACTTGGATGTAAGTTTTCATGATCTATTACTGTTGACATTACCCTTGAGGTAAAAGGTTGGGAGGCAACACCATAAGCCCCTATCTTTCTCCGTGTCCGATTAAAACTCCATAAACATAAGTATTGCGTGAGTGTGAGCAACTGTGAAAGACTATATGATAGTTGAGTATGTAGGCTTGCTGAAAAGCTCTTATTGACTCTTTCTGATATTACGATAAATTGCAATTGCTCCAATGACAGAGATCAAAGTTTGTTAGTTTTCAATGAAGTTTATGATTCATACTTGATATTGTGGATGAATTGTTACTCATGATGCCCTCATGTCCGTATTTTGTTTTTATCGACACCTCTATCTCTAAACATGTGGACATATTTTTCGATATCGGCTTTCGCTTGAGGACAAGCGAGGTCTAAGCTTGGGGGAGTTGATACGTCCATTTTGCATCATGCTTATATGTTGATATTTATAGCATTATGGGCTGTTATTACTTGTTTTGTCACACCACTTATGCCTTTTCTCTCTTATTTTACAAGGTTTACAAGAAGAGGGAGAATGCCGACAGCTGGAATTCTGGGCTGGAAAAGGAGAAAACTCTGGAAACCTATTCTGCACAACTCCAAAAGCCCCAAAACTCCACAGAACCTCGTTTCAGAAAATATAAAAAATATCTGGCGAAAGAAGTACACGAGGGGGGCCACCGGCTGTCCACGAGGGTGGGGGGCGCCCCCCCTCTCAGGGCGCACCCCCTGTCTCGTGGGCCCCCCGATGCCCATATTTTCCTATATGAGGTGTTTGGACCTGGAAAAAAATCATAAGGAGGCTTTCGGGACCAGACGCCACCGTCTCGAGGCGGAACCGAGGCGGAAACCAATCTAGGGCTCCGGCAGAGCTGTTCTGCCCGGGATACTTCCTTCTAGGAGGGGGAAATCGTCACCGCCGTCATCACCAACAACTCTCCCATCTTGGGGAGGCTATCTTCATCAACATCTTCACCAACACTATCTCCTCTAAAACCCTAGTTCATCTCTTGTATCCAATCTTTGTACCCATACCTCAGATTAGTACATGTGGGTTGCTAGAGTGACAGAAGCTTAAACCCTAGTTTATGTGTTGCTTCGTAAGGGGCTGCTTTGGATCCATATGATTCAGGCTCTGCTTAGGTTTACCTTAATACTTCTTTTGTAGTTGCGGATGCTTGCATTAGAGGTTAATCATAACTGGGAGGTTTGTCCAAGTAAGGACAGCACCCAAGCACCGGACCACCCACATACCAAATTATCAAAGTACCGAACGCAAATTAGATGATCGTGATGAAAACTAGCTTGATGATAATTCCCATGTGTCCTCGGGAGCGCTTTCCTTTATATAAGAGTTTGCCCAGGCTTGTCCTTTGCTATAAAAAGGATTGGGCCACCTTGCTGCGCTTTATTTACTTTTACCTTTTGTTACTTGCTACCAATTATCTTATCACAAAACTATCTGTTACCTATAATTTCAGTGCTTGCAGAGAAGACCTTACTGAAAACTGCCTATTTCTAGCGACCACGATCCGAATGGACCGAAGTCTCTGTGTTTTAGTGTCATCCCTGGATCGGTAATGCTGACACACACAGTACTTGAAGGATTTATAACAGAGTGGCAATCACACACTTATTACATCGAATGTCTCAAAAGAGACTTATTACAAAAGTCGATGGCTTAAGGCCATCTAACAAAAAATAACAGCGGAAGGCTTGGAAGATAAGTGAGTCCATCAACTCCAACGGCATAGCTGAGTGCATGACAAACGACCTAGAACGTCTTACTCCTCGTCTGAAAAGTCTGCAACGTAACATGTTGCAGCCCGAAACGGGTCAGCACATGGAATATGCTGGCAAGATAACACAGTAGATGCAAGTAACACAGTAAAGGCTAACACTATATGCATATTTGGCTGGTGGAGGCTCTAAGGTTTAAGTTTTTGCATAAAGCTAATTTTTCCCTACAACAAAGGAATAAATTTTATTTTAACTATCATGGTAGTTGAAACATCATTGAGAAGGTACCTCCAACTCAATCCCAATTAAAGTAATCATTAACCCAACAAATTAATTTTAGAGTGATGAGATCAACCAATAATTCAAGTACCAGATAATCAAGATTTGTCCATAACCGGGGACACGGCTAATCATGATCAGTTTGTACACTCTGCAGAGGTTTGTGCACTTTTCCCACAAGACTTGATCGCCTCCATTGGACTTCTCGCACTACATGGTGTTTGAGAAACGGATGACCGAGACAATCTTTCAGAAGCATTAACTCTTTACCCCGGGTGGACCGATACACCTACTTTCCCCTACATATGCTAGTCCACCACTCAAAGAGCTCACACAACTTACACATACTATGCCAGAGCCCATAATGGCATTGTGGCTGCACACGGAAGTTTCTAGCATGAATAGTTTTATGATCCCTTTGAGCCTGGGTGGCATACCATAGGACAATCACATGGAACCCCGGGATTTCCTAGGACAACACTGGATTCTCCAGGTGCCCTGCAACCAATCCACCCAGATATGTATTCAAGTAGCCACCTTAAGTTGAACCATTAATTAACAACTCACATCTGTCATGGATTTCACTCAAACCCAAACCACGTCTACGAGGATAGCATGATAACATAAGCATAACGTAGAAGTAACTCCCAAGGGTTTGAAAATAATGCAGGTAATACTTTCTACGTCAATCTACTTCCCAGACCCACAAGTTAAGAGATCCTACTCATGCAATGTGTGAGGGTATGATCTAATGCATAAAAACTGGGTAATAAAGGGGTATGATCAATGTGTTACTTGCCTTGCTGATGATTCAAAAAACCTAGAGACTCATAGTAGCACGCTTCACAGTCCGGGTATTCTATCGCAAGAAAACAATAGCATACATAAGCAATCAAGAAAAGATGCACAAACAAAACTCCAAATAAAAAGATCTAACCAGAAAGTTCAACTTAAGAACTACGGTTTGCAAAAAGAATCAAATCAAACGAAGCAACGAAACTCCAACTACGAAAGAAACAAGATCCGTTTACTAGATTGATCTAAGGTCAAATTTTACAGTAGCAAAACCTTGTTCAAGTTGGTTAAACGGAAAGAGGGCGTCGATACGAAGATCTGGGATTTTGAATCACCTGATTCCGACTCTCTAGCGAAAAGAAAAACAAAAAACAAGATCAGGGCAGAAATCACGATCGAAATAGTCACGGATAAAAACCCCGAAAAAGAAAACTGACGAACAGGCTAACGACCGAACGTTCCCTGTCTGTAACTAATTGGCGGATAGCGTTCGTTAAAATGAACGTACGGACGAACGTCTGCAAAGTAACTAAACCGAAAAAC
Source organism: Secale cereale (assembly GCA_902687465.1). Classification (NCBI taxonomy): domain Eukaryota; kingdom Viridiplantae; phylum Streptophyta; class Magnoliopsida; order Poales; family Poaceae; genus Secale; species Secale cereale. The sequence continues at coordinate 269,775,532 of LR738709.1, forward strand.
CGAACCGATCTGAAAAAACAACAGATCTAGGGTTTCTAAAAAAAGACCGATCGGTTTTAAAAAAAAAACTGACGGCGGCTACCTCGTTGAACAGGACGGTGGCGGCGGCGGTCTCCGGCGGCGGCGGAGGGTCCGACGGCGGCGGGTGGCAGCGGGGCGGCGACTACGGGGCGGCGCGGGGCGGCGGCTGTGCGACGGGCTAAGGCAGCGACTTGGGCTGGTGGTTGCGGGGCTCCGGGCTGCGCTTTTAAAGGCCCGACTAGGACCGGAGCTGCGCTTTTAAAGGCCCGACTAGGAAGAGTCCTAGTCGGTTACGACCCAAGGTCGGTTCGCCCCCCTTTTTTTAAACGAGTGCTGACGCACGAAAACTAACGAAAGAAATACTAAACGGACTCCAAAAATTCCGAAATAAATTTTCACCGTCCTCTAATAATATTTAGGACAAAGTGAACATTTTTCCCGGAACTAAATGCAATTTTGAAAAACGCACATTTTTCCTATGCAAATAAAATCGCAAATAAAACCGAATAAAAAACCAAAAGTGATTTTAATATTTTTCCTCCAATATTTCTTTTATTTTGGAGAAGTCATTTTATCTCTGCTCGTATATTTTATTTCGAAATATTTTTAGGAAGAGAAAAATAATTAAAATCAGCGCTATCCTCATACCGGTATTCGAGAAAACTCAAATACGGAAACAGTAGAATTCCCAACTCTCTCCGTAGGTCCTTGAGTTGCTTAGAATTTTCGAGGGTCGCCACGCACAAAGTGCAATAAGATATGCAATGCAATATGATCTATGTATAACATTCCAAATTAAAAATTTGGGATGTTACAAACCTACCTCCCTTAGAATGAATCTCGTCCTCGAGATTCGGCTTGGCTAGAGAACAGGTGTGGGTGGTCCTTGCATAGATCATCTTCTCATTCACAGGTGGCTTCTTCCTTGGTGTGGTGACTCCACTAAACTTTGCAAAACTTGATAACCTTACTGCGGGTGACCCTACTCGAAAATTCGAGAATCTTGACGGGTTTCTCTTCATAAGTCGAATCACTATCCAACTATATTGCTTCCAGGGGTACTGTGTCTCTTAAGGGAATATCGGCCATCACTGCATGACACTTCTTAAGCTGAGATACGTGAACACATCGTGCACTCCTGACAATCCTTCGGGTAACTCCAATTTATAGGCAACCTCTCCCATGCGACACTCTCCCTTAACTCCGAAACGTTTTACTCCTCGCAGAGGCGACACTCTCAGGTACGCTCTATCTCCAATTTCATAGGCTACTTCCTTGCGCTTCGAGTCTGCATAACTCTTCTGCCTGGACTGAGCTACCTTCAGTCTATCTCGAATCAGTTTAACCTTCTCTTCTGACTCTTTGATAAGGTCTGGTCCAAATAACTTACGGTCTCCAACTTCATCCCATAGTAACGGTGTTCGGCATCTCCGTCCGTACAATGCTTCGAACGGTGCCATCTTCAAACTAGCCTGGTAACTGTTATTGTACGAGAACTCCGCGTAGGGCAAGTTGTCATCCCAACTAGATCCATAATCTGGCGCACAAGCTGTCAACATGTCTTCCAGAATCTGATTGACTCTCTCGGTCTGTCCATCGGTTTCCGGATGAAAAGTTGTACTAAATTCCAGCCTCGTTCCCAAAGTCTGGTGTAGCTGATGCCAAAACTTTGAGGTAAACTGTTTCCCTCTATTTGATACAATGGTTCTCATAACTCCGTGCAGACATACGAATGGTCCTCGGAACTCTGTGCAGACATACGATCCTGGTCATGTATATCTTGGCCAACTTCGCACTGGTATACGTGGTTTTCACGGGGATAAAGTGGGCTACCTTGGTCAAGCGGTCCACTACTACTCAGATTGAGTCGTATCCTGATTTGGTCCTGGGCAATCCGGTGATAAAGTCCATGCCAAGCTTGTCCCACTTCCATTCAGGTATTGGCATAGGCTGTAACAATCCTGCTGGCTTCTGATGCTCTGCCTTCACTCTCTGGCATACATCACATACTGCTACATACTCGGCAATATCCTTCTTCATTCCCGTCCACCAAAAACGTTCCTTCAAATCCAAATACAGCGTAGTGTTTCCGTGGTGTATCGAGTATGGCGAATCATGTGCTTCCTGCAGTATCAACTTCCTGATCTCCGGGTCGTTGGGCACATAGATTCGACCCTCAAACCACAAGGTGTCTTTTTCATCTTCATGAAATCCCTTGGCTTTTCCTTCACTCATCTTCTCCTTTATCTCGGCAATCTCTTTGTCATGCTTCTGGGCTTCGCATATCTTTCCCAGCAATGTTAACTGAACCTCCAACGTTGCAACGAAACCTCTAGGGACTATCTCCAAACGAAGCTCCCTGAGATCTTTTGCTAACTCATGTGGCAATCCCCCTTTTACTAGGGTATTCGCATAACTCTTCCGGCTCAAAGCGTCTACCACGACGTTGGCCTTTCCGGGGTGATAGTGCAGCTTTATATCATAATCCTTTATAAGTTCCAACCATCTCCTTTGTCTGAGGTTCAGCTCCTTCTGGGTGAAAATGTACTTCAAACTCTTTTGATCCGTGTACACATCACAACAATTTCCAATAAGGAAATGTCTCCAAGTTTTGAGCGCGTGCACCATAGCTGCTAACTCCAGATCGTGCGTCGCATAATTTAACTCATGCGGTCGCTGTTGACGAGATGCATAAGAAACAACTCTTCCATCATGCATGAGTACTCCTTCAAGTCCTAAGCATAAGCATCGCAGTACACTTGGAAATCCTTGCGTATATTTGGCAAGATCAGCACTGGGGCTGTCATCAATCGTTTCTTCAACTCCTGGAAACTTTCTTCGCACTCTTCAGTCCAATGGTACTTTGTCTCCTTCTTCAACAGTGTCGTCATTGGCTTCGCAATCTTGGAGAAATTTTCTATGAATCTCCGGTAATATCCTGCGAGTCCAAGAAAACTACGGAACTCTCCAACTAAAGTGGGTGCCAACCACTCAGTGACTGCCTGCACTTTGACGGGGTCCACCGTTATACCTTCTCCTGATATAACATGCCCTAAGAATCCCACTTCCTTCAACCAAAACTCGCATTTGCTAAAGTTGGCGTACAACTGATGTTCTCTGAGCTTCTCCAGTACCAAACGCAAATGCTCCGCGTGTTCCTCTTCGTTCTTCGAATACACCAAAATATCATCAATGAATACCACGATAAACTTATCCAAGAACTCCAGGAACACCTTATTCATCATACTCATGAAATAGGCAGGGGCGCTAGTCAATCCAAATGACATAACCGTATACTCATATAGCCCATACCTTGTGGTGAAGGCTGTCTTAGGTATATCCTTCTCTCGGATCTTCAACTGGTGGTATCCAGATCGTAGGTCAATCTTGGAGAATACTTTCGCTCCCTAGAGTTGGTCGAATAGATCATTGATCATCAGCAGCGGGTACTTATTCTTAATAGTCACTTCATTCAGTGCTCGATAATCAACGACCATTCTTAAAGATCCATCCTTCTTCTCGACCAAAAGCACCGGGGCTCCCCATGGTGATGAACTCTGGCGAATAAATCCTTTCTCCAGTAACTCCTTGATCTGCTTCTTGATCTCCTCCAGATCATTTGCTGGCATCCGATACGGTATCTTTGATATTGGTCCGGTGCCAGGCAATAGCTCTATCAAAAATTCAATATCCCTATCCGGTGGCATGCCGGGTAGCTCCTCTGGAAAAACATCCGGGTAATCCTTTACTACGGGTAATTCCTCCTGAACAACTCCAGTGAGAGAATGTACTTGTGTCCTTCTAGGCGAATGCCTGGATACATACTTGATCCTTTTTCCCTCCGGGGTGGTAAGCAAAATAGACTTGCTGGCACAATCGATGTTCCCTCCATACATCGATAGCCAATCCATACCTAGTATCACATCCAATCCTTGTGACTCCAAAACTATCAGGTCTGAGGGGAAAACATGGAGTCCTATGACCAATGGCGTCTGAAAACATCCTTGATGTGCCATATACTCCGCTCCTGGAGAACTTACTAACATGGGGTCTTAAGGACCTGGGTGAGCAACTTATGTCTATTTACAAATCCCCGTGAAATGTATGAATGCGATGCACCCATATCGAAAAGAACTATTGCGGTAAATGACTTAACCAAAAACTTCCGACAACAGCATCTGGTTGCTCTTCAACCTCCTCCATGGTCACGTGGTTCACTTGTCCTTTGTTGAACGGGTTGGGTTTCTTCCCGGTGCTTCCATTGCTGTTCCAATTCTTAGCTTCAGGGCACTCCGTGGCATAGTGTCCATTCTTCCCGCACTTGAAACAGGTAACGTGTCTCAAATCCCTCTAGGCGGCTGTGGATGGGGTAGAGCGGTTCTGATTATTGTTTGCTCCATTCCCATTCCCAATCTTGGAGCCATTGTGGTTGTGAGAACTTCCTCCAGTGTGGGTGTGGCTTCCATGGTTATGGGTGTATCCTCCCGAATTCGGGGTGAATCGAGGCTTCTGCTGGGCTCCAGGGTTATTCCTTCCTTGTCCATACTTCCTCTTGCGGCTCTCAATCTGCTACTGCTTCCCTTCAATCATAAGAGCCTTATCTACCAACTCCTGGTAGTTGTTGAAGGTTGCCACCATCAACTGTACGCTCATCTCATCATTCAGCCCTTCCACAAACCTCTCCTACTTAGCGGCATCTATGGCCACATCATCCGTGGCATAACATGATAGGGTACTAAACTCATCTACGTTCTGAGCCACAGTACGGTTTCCTTGGCACAAGTTGCGAAACTCCCGCTTCTTCATGCTCATAGCTCCAGTTGAGACATGGGCAGTGCGAAAAGCTTGCTGAAATTGATCCCAGGTGACATGGGCTATAGGAAAAGTGGCTGTGTAATTCTCCCACCATGCTGCTGCTGGTCCAGACAACAGATGTGCAACAAATCGCACCTTCTCAACATCCGTGCAATTGGCGGTGGTTAAATCCCTTCCTATCTTGCGCAGCCAGTCATCAGCAACTATTGGTTCACTGCTGCTAGCAAACACCGGTGGTTGAACCTTAAGAAACGTGTCAGGTTGTCCATGGGTGGTGGTGGTGGAGGGTTGTTGTTGTTGTTGTTGTTGTTGTTGTTGTTGTTCTGGTTGTTCTGAGTGTTCTGGACAAGAAGTTGCATCAAAGTGTTCTGCTGCTGGATCAACTGAGTAAGCTCAGGGGGAAACTGGAATTCTGGCTCACGTCTCAAAGGCATCTGATGGGTGTAGATGGAAGAGATTAGAATAGAACTGAGGTCTAAGGGAAAAATTCCCTACCCATATGCACATGAGACAAACACAATCATATCACACCAATCAATTTCAAACAAGGACTTACAAAGATCTAACTAACGTTACAAAAGTGCTCTAAATACTACTTTGTGGGGGAAAACAACTAGTCATAGGGTGGTCATCTAAAATTTTTGATCGGCGGAAGATTCCATGATGTCTGCTCCAGCTTCATCTTCATAGTCTTCGTCATCACTATCATTGGGGTGTGAATCCGTGTCGTCGATGATGATGTAGTCTTCAGAACGAATCTCCTTGGGTTCTTCTTCCTCTTCTTCTCCTCCTGGGGCTGGATCTCCCATAAATACTCCTAGCTTCCTCGTCAAATCATCATTCTTCTCCATGATACGTCTCAAACGTATCTACTTTTCTAAACACTTTTGATATTGTTTTGACCTCATTCTTGCATGATTTGAACTAAACTAACCCGGACTGACGCTGTTTTCAGCAGAGCTGCCTGTATGGTTTTATTGTGTGCAGGAAAACGGATTTTAGGTATCTCAGAAAATTCCACGAAAAATCACAGAAAATCCACGCACCCGAAGGAACCCGGAGCTAGAAGAGGGGCCAGAGGGGGGCCAGGGGGGCCCCAGGCGCCCTGGTGGCGCGGCCCACCCCCTGGCCGCGCCGGGGGGTCGCCTGGGTGGGCCCCACCTCCCCTAGTGCCCTACTTTGACCCGTATTTTAGCTCGTGACGGAAAAATCCCAGATCAGAAGTTCTTTTCCCAGTTTTCGTCGCGGAGCCGCCGCCACCCTCTGTTCTTCTTTGGGAGGGCTAACCTGGAGGCTGAATTGGCCTCCGGAGAGGGGAGATCGTCGCCATCGTCATCATCATCACCACTCCATCATCCCTCCATGACTTCTCCTTCCATGTGTGAGTAATCCCCTGCTGTAGGCGAAGGGGATGGTAGGGATTGGATGAGTTAGATCATGTAATAGTTTGTCAGATCGTTGGGGGCATGTTGCCTATCATCTACTATGGTGTTTATCATCTTTGCTTCAACTCGTTATTCTTAATGCTTGTCACTTAGGGCCCGAGTGCCATGATTTCAGATCTGAACCATATGTGTTTGCATGAATATATTTGTGTTCTTGATCCTATCTATGAGTTGTTAGCACCTATTACGGTTCGGAACCGGCGATCCCAAAAGTGACAGCTTGGCACACCAAAGGGGATGGTCCGTAGTTTGAGGATTACATGTATCCATTGAGTCTATTGCTTTGTTCCGGTGCTCTTTGACAGGAGCACCTTAATCTCCATAAGTCCCTTTTGGCCCCGTTCGTAGCGGGATGGTAGGACAAAAGATGTTGTGCAAGTTCTTATTGCAAGCACGTACAACTACCTACGAGATACATGCCTAATGTTTGATATTTGCCTAGATGATCATTACTTTTCCGTGTGCCTTGCCCCAAGTTAGAATCATGATATATCTCATCCATGCAGCGCCCAACCATCCGTCTCCCTAGCCTACAGTGTTTTAAATCCTGCTGGTTACTAGTTGCTACTTTTGCTATTTACTCTTGCTATTTACTTTTGCTGTTTACTTTTACTATCACTATCATCACTATCATATCACTGTTACCACTCATCTTTTGTTGCAAGTAAGTATATTTCAGGTGCGGTTGAATTGACAACTCAACTGTCAAAGCTTATAAATACTCTTTGGCTCCCCGTGTGTCGAATCAATAAATTGGGTTATTCTTACCCGCGAAGACTATCTCGATCCCTTACGGTTGAGGGTTATCAAGTACCGTTTTCTGGCGCCGTTGCCAGGGAGCATAGCAATATTTACAAGTCTACTTGAAGTATCCTACCTGCTGCACTTCATTCGCTATGGGTAAGAAAGGAGACCCCAAGGTTCCGATCTTACTATCCACTACAAGAAGAGGTACTGTTCTGAGCACTAGTGCTACACTTGATTCACCCTCTGTTATGAGTAAGTTTGCCTCACCGCCACCACATGATGCTCCTACTGAATCTGTTACTATGTCCGATACTCTTGATGATGCTTCTACTACTATTGATGATATTAGTTCACTTGGTTATGCTCTTGAGAAACAGATCGCTGCTGCTGCAAAAAAGTCTGGAATTGAAATTCCTGTTACTCGCTACCCTACTGGTGAAACTTAGGATTATCCTGATTTGAGTAAACTCAAGGAGAGACTCCTTGATGATGATTACTATATGCTTGATGAAGATTTATGCAGGGAACTGACAGAGTTTTCTAGCTCTGACCCTGAAGTTATTAAGAAACTGTTTGAAAAACACTCTTTGAAGAACAAAACCGTTCCTGATCCTGAATTTGCTACATCTCCTATATGCATTGATGATCCTGATTATGATTTCTCTGTTGATCTTTCACTTATACCTATGGTTGAAGCTGACCCCTTTTATGGCAGAGAAAATGATGATGCTATTGCACACCTGACTAAACTCGGTGAGTTGGGTGGCCTGTTTACCACGGATGAGAAGATACGATACTTTTATATGACCAAGCTTCTTCCTTTCTCCTTGAAGGAAGGTGCTAAAGCATGGTATGATTCACTCCCATGCGGTTCCATTAAGAATCCTCAAGACTTAGCTCACTCTTTTGTTGATAAGTACTTTCCTGCTCACATGCAACATGCTGCTTTACAAAGAATTTATAACTTTAAACAGATGCAGGATGAGTCCCTCCCTAAAGTTTGGGGGAGGTACTGTGGTCTGATTCGGGCTAGACCATGACATGAAGTCCCTAAGAACGAATTAATCGATATATTCTATGCTGGTCTAACTGATGAATCCGGGTCCTATTTGGACAGTTGTGCTGGTTGTGTTTTCAGGAAAAGAACGCCCAAAGATGCAGAAGATTTGATGGGCAGGATTGCCAAAAACCATGAAGATTGGTCCGTCCCTAAACCACCTCCACCACCAAAGAAGAGGGGCATGTTTGTTCTAAGCCCCGAAGATATGCGAGAAGCAAAGAAGTCTATTAAAGAGAAAGGTATTAAAGCTGAAGACGTGAAGAATCTACCCCCTATTGAGAAGCTGTGTGAGCCTACCACTCACCCTCCTATGGTAGAGGTACACTCTCTTTTAGATTTCAACGCAAGTGACATCCCTCATGGTAAGCCTCCTGATCAATGTTTAGATGAGTTTGATAATTTTATTATGAAACAAAATCATTTTAATGAGAGGATACAAAGTCAGTTGCATGATAACTCCCTTGCTATCAAAAGTTTGCTTGATGTTCTAGGTAGAACGGTTAATGATGTTCAATGTCTTGTGAAACATTTTCATATGGTTCAAACTCAGCTTGAGCAAATTTCTAATGTGCAAAAAGATTTGCTTGCTAACAATGCCAAACAAGATGATTTGCAGGCTTTCGGGATTAAGACCCGAGGAGGAACTAGCACTCAAGATCCTCTCTATCCAAAGGGGCATCCGAGGAGAATCGAGCAAGATTCTCAAATGCTGGAAGAAGAAATTGTTGGCTCTCCAAAAAAGAAGAAGAAGAAACATAAGGAGACTAACAATTCCAATGATCCTATTACAGATGAAGAGCCAGCTGTTGATCCCAACAGTGTATCTATCTCCGATGCTGAGACTGAAGACGGTGCTGAACCTGAAGATAAGGATAATGAGAAGAATGATCCGCCTGAAGTTCGAGAAGAAGAAGCACCTGACAAACGTAAGAGGTACACTAAAGAAGACTTCATCGCAAGAAAACATGGGAAGGAAAGAGAACCATGGGTACAGAAACCCATGCCCTTTCCAGGTAAGTCCATCAAATCTAAAGAAGAAGAGCATTACAATAAGTTCTGTGAGTGGATTAAGCCTCTTTTTCTTCAAATCCCTTTGACTGATGCTATTAAGTTACCTCCTTATTCAAAATATATGAAATATATTGTCACTAATAAAAGAAAAGTTCCTAATGAAGCAATATCTACTATGCTTGCTAACTACTCTTTCAGTGGCAAGATTCCTGAGAAGCTCGGTGATCCAGGTATACCCACCATTCCTTGCTCCATAAAGAATAATTATGTCAAAACTGCTTTATGTGATCTTGGGGCAGGAGTGAGTGTTATGCCTCTCTCTCTTTACAAGAGGCTTTGTTTAGAGAAACTAATTCCTACAGATATCTCTCTTCAGATGGCTGACAAGTCAACCGCCGTTCCGATAGGTATTTGTGAGGATGTTCCGGTAGAAGTTGCTAATTGTTTGATTCTTACTGATTTTGTTGTGCTTGACATGCCTGAGGATGGGAGCATGTCCATTATTCTTGGTAGACCTTTTCTTAACACCGCAGGTGCTATTATTGATTGCAATAAAGGGAAGGTCACCTTCAATGTGAATGATAAAGAACACACGGTGTATTTCCCAAAGAAGACCGACAGGAGACATGGCCTCAACTCTATAGAAAATATCGAGACCGTGAAGATTGGAGAATGGGACTGTCCACTACATGTGCACCACAAATACAAAACTATCGTGGTGGGGACAATGTCCATCAAAGTAAAGGTTTAGTGATTACTTCGTAAGAGGTGAGACTTTTTGCTCTATATATCGCCTGTTTGTTGGTAAGACTTGATCAACCTTACTAGTAAACATGTTTTATATAGATGAAAAGTTGAGCTTGATATGTTTCCGTTTATTTTAGTTTTTGTTCTACTTGCTGTACCAAGTGTTTATGTTTTGAAGCTTCACAATACTACTCACTGCTTCAAGTTTTCAGAGAGAGTTTCGCAGCTTTTTGAACTTCAAAAAAATTTCAACAGTGAAGTTTTCAGAAAAATTCCAGAAAAATAAAAATAAAAATTTCCACGTCTGGAGTGACCCAGAGGGACCTGGGGCCAGCCAGGGGGACCCACCAGTGGCCCAGGCGGCCAGCTGGCGCGGCCTGCCCCCTGGCCGCGCCCAAAGGGCGCCTGGGGCCCACAAGGCCCCCCTCCAGGTAAGTCTTCTTCCTCTCTCTCTCTTTCTCTCCAAAAACGCGAGTTCTGCACTTGTTCTTGCGTTCTTGCTGCTCTTGGAGGCGATTCTTTGATCTCTCTCTACAACCTATCATTTGAGCTGAGATTTTGAACAAATACTCCCTGGTATGTGACTCCTCCACCCCTCCAATTAGATTTCTGATTGGTGGCTTCATTTGTGAGTATTTAGTAGTTCTTGGTGCTGTATAGATGAGCTTGCATGCATGTGTAGAAAGTTATTTTCCAAGTTTTGATGCAAGTTTATGCCTTGGGCAAGTGAGTTGAGTAGTTTGCCTTAACTCACCTTGTTTTAATCCTCGTTTTTGTAAATTGTCAAAAATTTCAGAAATGAGTTTGTTAGGAAGGGCAAAAGGGTGGCTTGAGAAGAGGAGGCCCGCACACTCCGATCAAGTTACTAGAGCCGTAGCTTCACCCTCGACTGCTAGGGTGAGCTATAATGAAGATCATGTGCCCCTGGAGTTGTTGGAAGACACAAGTCCAGCACGTGCTATGACGTTTCCATGTGATGAATTCCTTGAAGCTGCGGGAATCAAGGATGAGTTTAATAATCTTTGTGCTAATGCAGGTCTGACACGGCTCGTCACGTGTCGTGTTACTCAGTATCAAAAACTCACCTCCAGTTTCATTAATAGTTTTAGATATAATCCTGATTCAGGTGCTATTGAGTTTAAAATTTACAATGATCTTATCACCATGACTTTGGGAAAGTTTTGTGAAATAATAGGTGTGCCAAACGTTGGGAGGACGGCTAGGATGACCACTCAGCCCTCCGAGCTGAAAACCGTCTTCAACTCTCTCTGCAGCATGGGTACGAGGGATATTCATCGGTCAAAGATCTCCAGCATCTTATTCCCTCACCTCAGGTATTTTGCATATTATGTTGCTAGAGGGGTGTTAGCTCGTGACAACACGAGCAACACTTCTGCGCCGGATATTGCTATCCTGGCAGCAACCCTCTCAGGGAGATCTGATTATAATCTGGGTGCCTTAATTGCTCGACGCCTTGCTATGAACGGTAACAAGGGAGACTTATATGGTGGCGTTTATGCCACACTTATCTTAGAACATCTTGGAGGCACCCCACACCCTGATGATAATCCTTTTACTTATTTAAGCTTTGATCTTACTGCTATGAAAAGGCATAAGTTTGTTACCATGGCTTCTGAGCTTGATAATCTTGTTTATATCTTGCGTTTCGGAACTACCGCGGAACGCGAGATCCGTCTACCTGCACCTCTTTTGTTTGATTTTTCTCGCAGGAACGGATGGTCCTTTGATGTTATCCAGTTCGATGAGTTCATGGCCCAGCATCAGTTTCATAACCCCATGGAGGGGGTTGTGCCTGACGAGGAGGAGCACGGTGAGTTACCACCTTTTCAGGAAGAAACCGCCACCGAGTTTGGTGAAGGGTCTTCCTCTGCTTAGCGCACGGACCCTTCCTCGTGGGAGAATCCGAGGAGTTCGGTGTACGCGCCAGCATCCTTCTACGACCCTTGGACTCACCACTGTTCCCCCGGAGCAGGAGGCTCCTGGGGGGCAGTAGCTGCTACCAACTTAGGCCAAAAGCCTAAGCTTGGGGGAGTACGTGCCCCTCTCACTTTTCCATTGTATTATCCGTTTTATTCGCTATGATCTTTTTGAAGTTTTTGCCCGTTCTTCTCTATTTCTCTCTTTGCAAAAACAACAAAAAGATTTTCTCTTTCTTTTGCTTTCGTTCAACCTTTGAAATAACCAAAAAGATTTCCTTTTTTTTCTCTTTAGTTTGCTTTGTTTTCAGAGTTCAGCTCGAGTCCATGATGGCATTTAATTATATTTCCTACGTTCGATCGTGCAAGTGACGAGGCAGTAATGACGAAGATCGACTGAAGGGAAGCAACAAGGAAGACCGGTATGAACTCTTCTTGTTTCTACATTTGTACATATGCCTGTACTTATGATCTAGAGACCAGCTTGTAGCGACATAGTGCTATGTTTACAATGCTCTTCCAGTGGTTCATGCTTTCCTTGTGGCTAGTCTCGAATAGCTAGAGTATATAATGTGTTATTGAAATGATTTACATGCATTGCACTGTTCATAGTCTGGTATACTAAGGTGGTATTTCCCTTTAGAGAATTTTTGGATTGACTTGGCACATGTTTACACATGTTTAAGACTAAAAAGTCTGCTCTGCCTTGATGATCTTTGAGTTTCAGAATAGTTATATCACTTTCATGCCCGATTCAATGTTGCTTTGTCGCTCTGCATGATTATGGCCGTTATTGCTCTCTAGTTGGTCGCTTCCCAGTCTTTTGCTAACCTCCACTTGTACTAAGCGGACTGACTGCTTGTGCATCCAAAATCCTTAAAACCTGTTATGCCGTATGAGTCCACCATACCTTCCTATACATGGTATTTACCTGCCATTCCTAACGAAGACTTTCGTGTACCATCTCGAAATTAATCAAAAGCATTTCTCTTTTTGTGCCTCTGTTTTAGCTCATGAGGAAGTAGTAGTTAATTCATGATTTTTTTAAGTTGGACAAGTTTCACCCCGGGATTCCATGTCTAATGTGCAAACCCCTAATACGAGAAGGAACTGGCATAGAGTGCGCCCGGCTCATAAAAGATAATACAACAAACAAACCCTCCTTCACGCTTTGTTCATGAGAAATCAGAAAACTTTGGCAATGATAAACAAAGGAGATTAAGAGGATGTGATCGTCCTCATGCGGGAGCCGTTCCTCGAAACTTGTCCAGCTCAAGAAGTGATCGAGTTATCTGCTAGCATTCGTTGACGAAATATGCACCTCTCAAAAACATTTTTACCTCTGTTTTTAAAACCAAGAGCTCTGGTACATGTTTAGTTTTTGTTTCCGACCACGGGTTTTCAACCTTGCCAACAAAAGCCACGGTTCGAGAGTCTCCACCTTCTTTATTCAAAGCACCAACTAGGAGAGCATAATTGTCATTCTGAGTGTAATGTGCATTGTCCCAAAGTATTACATTGTCTTCTGCATGCTTGTGATATGATTTATGTTCTAGTCTCCTTTAAAACTATTGAGGAGTTTCTGCATTTATGTTTTGCTTCACTCATGGAGGCTAGCGAGATACCACCCTAATATGCTCAAGCTATGTGCAATGTAATCTTGTCTTGATTTTCAGTAATATATTATTTACTTTTAAGTATTTGTGATTGGTCACTTGAAAGAAGGATTGCTCCGTGCATTGTCCTCATAGTACTGTTTCAATACTTGCTAGACTCTTTTCGTAGTACATGCTTATATACATCTAATGAAACAAAAGAGTTTGTCAAAGTTTTCTTTGTCGCGTCCAGTTCGTTGAACTGAATTGCTTGAGGACAAGCAATATGCTAAGCTTGGGGGAGTTGATACGTCTCAAATGTATCTACTTTTCCAAACACTTTTGATATTGTTTTGACCTCATTCTTGCATGATTTGAACTAAACTAACCCGGACTGACGCTGTTTTCAGCAGAGCTGCCTGTATGGTTTTATTGTGTGCAGGAAAACAGATTTTTAGGTATCTCAGAAAATTCCACGAAAAATCACAGAAAATCCACGCACCCGAAGGAACCCGGAGCCAGAAGAGGGGCCAGTGGGGGCCAGGGGGGCCCCAGGCGCCCTGGTGGCGCGGCCCACCCCCTGGCCGCGCCGGGGGGTCGCCTGGGTGGGCCCCACCTCCCCTGGTGCCCTACTTTGACACGTATTTTAGCTCGTGACGGAAAAATCCCAGATCATAAGTTCTTTTCCCAGTTTTCGTCGCGGAGCCGCCGCCACCCTCTGTTCTTCTTCGGGAGGGCTAATCTGGAGGCTGAATTGGCCTCCGGAGAGGGGAGATCGTCGCCATCGTCATCATCATCACCACTCCATCATCCCTCCATGACTTCTCCTTCCATGTGTGAGTAATCCCCTGCTGTAGGCGAAGGGGATGGTAGGGCTTGGATGAATTAGATCATGTAATAGTTTGTCAGATCGTTGGGGGCATGTTGCCTATCATCTACTATGGTGTTTATCATCTTTGCTTCAACTCGTTATTCTTAATGCTTGTCACTTAGGGCCCGAGTGCCATGATTTCAGATCTGAACCATATGTGTTTGCATGAATATATTTGTGTTCTTGATCCTATCTATGAGTTGTTAGCACCTATTACGGTTCGGAACCGGCGATCCCAAAAGTGACAGCTTGGCACACCAAAGGGGATGGTCCGTAGTTTGAGCATTACATGTATCCATTGAGTCTATTGCTTTGTTCCGGTGCTCTTTGACAGGAGCACCTTAATCTCCATAAGTCCCTTTTGGCCCCGTTCGTAGCGGGATGGTAGGACAAAAGATGTTGTGCAAGTTCTTATTGCAAGCACGTACAACTACCTACGGGATACATGCCTAATGTTTGATATTTGCCTAGATGATCATTACTTTTCCGTGTGCCTTGCCCCAAGTTAGAATCATGATATATCTCATCCATGCAGCGCCCAACCATCCGTCTCCCTAGCCTACAGTGTTTTAAATCCTGCTGGTTACTAGATGCTACTTTGCTATTTACTCTTGCTATTTACTTTTGATGTTTACTTTTACTATCACTATCATCACTATCATATCACTGTTACCACTCATCTTTTGTTGCAAGTAAGTATATTTCAGGTGCGGTTGAATTGACAACTCAACTGTCAAAGCTTATAAATACTCTTTGGCTCCCGTGTGTCGAATCAATAAATTGGGTTATTCTTACCCGCGAATACTATCTCGATCCCTTACGGTTGAGGGTTATCACTCCACAAGTATCATCATCTCCTCCTCGTATCCGTCACGTGTAGACTTGAGTTCCTCTTCTAGCTCCAAGTTCCTGGTTAGTGCCTTCTTCAAATCTATCATCCCTGCACACATCTGGTGCTCCTGTCGACGAATGTGCTGGTTTAACTCCTGGATGAACGCTGCAATGGACCTATCCTTCCGGGTGCTGATCATGTCCCAATGCTCATCTCGGCGTCCACAAATCTGGTAGATAGTGTCCTTCAGCTCCTGCTTGTAGACTTCTCCGATCCTTCCCATAGTGATGTGGGCTGCCATACTCTTGCCTAGGCTCTAGGTTGGTGCATCAAAAGAAAACTCTATTGGCTCAGTGGATGGTGCGAAGGTTCTCCCGGGAATTTGAACTTGAATGCTCCATCGCTCCTCTTCTGGTAAAGTGGCTGAGTAGGTCCCGGTGAAACTTGGTATTCCAATGTTCAGGTAACTAGTGACCTCCTTCAAGTGTCGTCCAAAAGGTGTGTCTTCATCTAGTTGAGTGAACTTGTTCCTTGGGTCCACCATCCTAAAGAGTAGAAAATGAAGAGGAGTCAAAAATGAGTAGAGAAGAGTGACCTAGGGTTTATCTTAGTGGTCGTGTCCTACATTCAGCGTGTGCTCTGATACCATCTTGTAGCGACCACGATCCGAATGGACCGAAGTCTCTGTGTTTCAGTGTCATCCCTGGATCGGTAATGCTGACACACACAGTACTTGAAGGATTTATAACAGAGTGGCAATCACACACTTATTACATCGAATGTCTCAAAACAGACTTATTACAAAAGTCTATGGCTTAAGGCCATCTAACAAAAATAACAGCGGAAGGCCTGGAAGATAAGTGAGTCCATCAACTCCAACGGCATAGCTGAGTGCATGACAAATGACCTAGAACGTCTTACTCCTCGTCTGAAAAGTCTGCAACGTAACATGTTGCAGCCCGAAACGGGTCAGCACATGGAATATGCTGGCAAGATAACACAGTAGATGCAAGTAACACAGTAAAGGATAACACTATATGCATATTTGGCTGGTGGAGGCTCTAAGGTTTAAGTTTTTGCATAAAGCCAATTTTTCCCTACAACAAAGGAATACATTTTATTTTAACTATCATGGTAGTTGAAACATCATTGAGAAGGTACCTCCAACTCAATCCCAATTAAAGTAACCATTAACCCAACAAATTAATTTTAGAGTGATAAGATCAACCAATAATTCAAGTACCAGATACTCAAAATTTGTCCATAACCGGGGACACGGATAATCATGATCAGTTTGTACACTCTGTAGAGGTTTGTGCACTTTTCCCACAAGACTCGATCGCCTCCGTTGGATTTCTCGCACTACATGGTGTTTGAGAAACGGATGACCGAGACGCAGCCTTTCAGAAGCATTAACTCTTTATCCCGGGTGGACCGGTACACCTACTTTCCCCTACATCTGCTAGTCCACCACTGAAAGAGCTCACACAACTTACACATACTATGCCAGAGCCCATAATGGCATTGTGGCTGCACACGGAAGTTTCTAGCATGAATAGTTTTATGATCCGTTTGAGCCTGGGTGGCATACCATAGGACAATCACACGGAACCCCGGGATTTCCTAGGACAACACTGGATTCTCCAGGTGCCCTGCAACCAATCCACCCAGATGTGTATTCAAGTAGCCACCTTAAGTTGAACCATTAATTAACAACTCACATTTGTCATGGATTTCACTCAAACCCAAATCACGTCTATGAGCATAGCATGATAACATAAGCATAACGTAGAAGTAACTCCCAAGGGTTTGAAAATAATGCAGGTAATAGGTTCTACCTCAATCTACTTCCCAGACCCACAAGTTAAGAGATCCTACTCATGCAATGTGTGAGGGTATGATCTAATGCATAAAAACTGGGTAATAAAGGGGTATGATCAATGTGTTACCTGCCTTGCTGATGATTCGCAAAACCTAGATTCTCGTAGTAGCACGCTTCACAGTCCGGGTATTCTATCGCAAGCAAACAATAGCATACATAAGCAATCAAGCAAAGATTCACAAACAAAACTCCAAATAAGAAGATCTAACCAGAAAGTTCAACTTAAGAACTCCGGTTTGCAAAAAGAATCAAATCAAACGTAGCAGCGAAACTCCAACTGCGAAAGAAACAAGATCCGTTTACTAGATTGATCTCAGGTCAAATTTTACAGTGGCAAAACCTTGTTCAAGTTGGTTAAACGGAAAGAGGGCGTCGAGACGAAGATCTGGGATTTTGAATCACCTGAGTCCGACTCTCGAGGGAAAACAAAAACAAAAGGCAAAAATCGTGATCGAAATAATCGCGGATAAAAACCCCGAAAAAGAAAACCGACGAACAGGCTAACGAACGAACGTTCGCTGTGTGTAACTAACGGGCGGACAACGTTCGTTAAAACGAACGTAAGGACGAACGTCCGCAAAGTAACTAAACCGAAAAAACCAAACCGATCTGAAAAAAAACAGATCTAGGGTTTCTAAAAAAAAGACCGATCGGTTTTTTAAAAAAACCGACGGCGGCTACCTCGTTGAACAAGACGGCGGCGGCGGCTGTCTCCGGCGGCGGCGGGTGGCGGCGTGGGGCGGCGGGCGACGGCTGCGGGGCGGCGCAGGGCGGCTGCTGCGCGACAGGCTAAGGCGGCAACTTGGGGTGGCGGCTGCGTGGCTCCGGGCTGCGCTTTTAAAGGCCCGACTAGGAAGAGTCCTAGTCGGTTACGGCCCAAGGTCGGTTCGCCCCCCCTTTTTTAACGAGTCATGACGCACGAAAACTAATGAAAGAAATACTAAACGGACTCCAAAAATTCCGAAATAAATTTTCACCGTCCTCTAATAATATTTAGGACAAAGTGAACATTTTTCCTGCACCTAAATACAATTTTGAGAAACGCGCATTTTTCCTGTGCAAATAAAATCGCAAATAAATCCGAATAGAAAACCAAAAGTGATTATAATATTTTTCCTCCAATATTTCTTTTATTTTGGAGAAGTCATTTTATCTCCGCTCGTATATTTTATTTACAAATATTTTTAGGGAGAGAAAAATAATTAAAATCAGCACGATCCTCGTACCGGTATTCGAGAAAACTCAAATACGGAAACGGTAGAATTCCCAACTCTCTCCGTAGGTCCTTGAGTTGCTTAGAATTTTCGAGGGTCGCCACACACAAAATGCAATAAGATATGCAATGCAATATGATCTATGTATAACATTCCAAATTAAAAATTTGGGATGTTACACATTTCCTTCTGGTCCTCGTTGGGTTCGACACTCTTCCTTATCGAAAGGACTACGATAGATCCCCAGACTTGTGGGTCATTAGGACCCCCCTTCAATCTTGGTGATTTCCCCCTCAAAACCATGGAACTTCCTCGGTGATGGTTCATTTTATGAAAGGCGTGCATCACGACATAGGAAAACATTCTCCAATTTTCACCAAGGCATGGTGAGCCATACCATGGCACCACGCCAGACGTCATGTTTTCCAACCATGTGTTATATTTTTTGCATAGTTGTTAACCCAGTAAACGACGCGTTTATGGTTGACTATTGCCACACATTTCCTTGAAATATGTGCCCATTCGTCGTAAAAGGCATGAGAATGTACTAAATAACACGAGCATGGTTTTCCGTACTGTTCTTGTGCACCTTTTCATGCACCGATTGTTCGAATTTGAATTATGTCCATTAATACCTAGAAAATGCACATAATCACATAGTATGGTAAATAAGCCCGAAAAATGTCAAATTTGAACACTTTGCATTTCAGGCGGTGTGTTGATCGTTGGAAAAAACTAAATGACAAACTAGGACAGAAATTTGGATTCCCCTTCAATCTTGGGGATTTCCCTCTCGAAAGCATGGAACTTCCTCGGTGATGGTTCGATTTATGACGGCCGTGCATGATGACATAAGACAGACCTTCTCTAATTTTTACCAGGGCATGGTGAGGTCATACCATGGCACCATGCCAGGCGTCATGTTTTTTAAGCATTTATTTCTTTTTTTCTATAGTTGAAAACCCAACAAACAAACATTTGACCGCCGGCAAAACGTTAAGCAGTCGTTCTCACCGGGAAGCGAGACAGCCTTTGACCGCCGCCCGCCTCGCTCCCACTGGTCTGTATTAATGGCACGCCCGAGCGGCTGCACCACTCCCATCCTCGCCACACACACAATCCTCCCTCTCCGCCCACATCCTTGACGCCGCTCTCAGTCCTCAAAGTCGTCAGTGTATGAGGATGCCGCCGAAGCACGCCATCGGAGGGAGTGGCGACGCCGGGGCTGCTGAAGCACCGGAGCATGGCGTGAATATGGAGACAGAGGTTTCCATCGCCGCCGACAAGGTGGATAACGAGTTTGCCAAAAAGCGGAGGTGGGTCGAGCAAAAACCGCAATCGACTCTAGCAGGCCTAGACTTCATTAGCAACCTCCCTGATGATATGTTGAAAGTCATCATATCCCCTCCTCCCAATCAAATATGTGGCAAGGACAACCACACTTTCCCGGCGGTGGCGCCCCCTATGTCTCCTCACCCCTGTCGACCTCCTCGACGCCCACGAGCTCTGCCATGGCCATCGCAAAAGCTTGGATACATTCTCCCAGATCCTCGGTAGTCACCATGGCCCAATCAGAGGCCTTATCACAGGCAAGTTCCGTTCCAATGGCAAGGACCGAGCCAAGCTTGACGAGTGGTTGCAATCCCCCACCATGGATCAGCTCGAGGGGCTCAGTTTTAGTGATGGGCATATGCGGTCGCTACCAACGTCCGCGCTCCGTTTCGTGCCCACGCTGCACCTCGCCAAGTTGATGAACTGCCATTTCCCCCCTGATGCGGAGCATCCCAAGGTCATCCCCATGGACCTACCATCGCCTCACCAAGTGCCCCAATGACCAATGACACGTGATCGTGCTTGAGCTCTTGAGACCGAGGTGACATCTCTCCTAGTACAAATTCCATAAGAATATTGTGAGACATGGCTACTACCTCAGACGGATGTGTTTTGCGTGCTTAGGTATCAAGAAGAGTCCATCGGTGAGGTGCATGAAGATGGACAAGTCCCCAAGTTCACGGATGAAGCATTGCACTGAGGGAAGCTAAAGAAAGTCCCAGGCCCCGGACATCCGCCCCCTGGCCCGGACATCCGGCCCTTGGACCAGCAGCTACAGAACAGCCCCCGCAGTCGAAGCTACACGACCTGGACATCCGGCCAGGCCCCGGACATCCGACCCGGCAGGCCCCGGACATCCGGCCTCGAGCCCGGAAATCCGGCGCCCCCACCATATAAGCATACCCGTGGCTGGCCCCGTTAGCCCAGACATCCGGCGCCAAGCCCGGACATCCGCCACCTCCCGACAGCCCAAACATCCGGGCCGCCGTCCGGACATCCGGCTCCTGAATGCCTGCGTGCATCTCATCTGGGTCGTGGCCCAAGTATCCCCTAGCCCTTAGACTATATATATTCCACCTCCTACCACTTTCTAGGGTTAGCTTTGTGATAGCTCATTTGATACCTAGAGCTTTGCTCATCTAGTGGTTCATCTCCTCGAGTGACTGCGGCCCCTCTTCAGAGAAGATCCACACGGATTCAAGACCTCCACTACGGAGAAGATCCTACGGGATACCCTCAAGACCTCCTTCCGGAGAAGACTACCTTGTATCGTCCGTTGTTGACCATGGATCGTGTATCTCGTTATGTATCGTGGATCTAGCACTTGTGTGACCATCTTCATGTTGATTTGAGTGTTCCTCTTGTGTTTCCCCCGTGCTCCCCATTGTGTTCTTCATGTTTCATCATGGGTTTCCCTCCTCTTCGTGAAAGATCGGCCTAGATCGGGTTGATCCCACATCATATGGTATCAAGAGCCATGGTTTCTCATGAAATTTGAGCCCCTACCCGTGTTTTCAAGCTTGTTATTGTTGTGTTCATCCGAGTTCGAAAATTCCCCACCAAAAATAGCCCCAAATATTTTTGTGATCTGTTTATTTGACGAGATTTTGTTGAATTTGTTCCATGGATTTGCTGTGCCACGAGTGGATCTAGCTTATCCCCACTTTGTCCCCAATTTTGATCCGCAAAATCCGACGAATCTGGCCCTAGAAGTAATCTGGTCCATGGAGTTCAACAGGGCCTCGGACACCCCGGACATCCGGCCTGGCCCGGACATCCGGCCTCTGGCCCAGACATCCGGCCTCCCGCAGCCAAAACACTCCCATCCGCACCACTTTGCACTTAGTTCTCACCATTTTCGTTCGGTATCCCACCAAACCTTCCGCATACCACCACCACTTCTGCAACCACCATCGCCTAACCGCTATGATTTTGACAATCTTGTCTCACTTTGCCTTGGATACTTGAGTTGTGGTTTCACCATTTCCTTGGATGTTTAGGCTACCTTGGAACGGAACGACTTCGACAACACCATCGCTCACCCTCGGCAAGGACGGTAACATCGACGACACCTTATCATCCTACCTTGCAATTGCATTGTCACCCTATAGACCATTTTTGCGTAGCTTTCCCATCGAGACTAGCCATTTGAGTATTGTTTGGCCATGACACTTGTGCACCTTAGTGATAGTCATAGATATTGCATACACAATAGCTACCTTGATACGAGAAGCATGCATAAGTGGCCAAAGAAAGAGCTCACAAGCTTTTAAGCAAAAGAGCCACCCAAAGCTTATAAGCAAAAGAAAAACAACATCAAACGCCTTGCATCAAAAGAGATCATATGAGATAGCAATACATCATCTTGTGCTCAAGCATCGGCACATCATACACTCATAACATACTTGTGATAGGAAGTCATTACGTTTTGCCTCTTATACGTCGTGCACAAGTGCATATCCGCCTATTAAGCAATCAGTTAGCGTCTCTCTAGAGTTGTGCAACAAGAGCATTTTCCATGGATTCCACATTTTCGCTCACCCTTGGTTGCACAACCACATTTATCTATCCTTGCGTGTGTTCCGTGTGCTCTCTATTGCATGTGATCTACTTGTTGCATGAGCAAATTGTGAATCATTTTCAACACCATTGAGTCACTTTGACAATTGCATTGAATTTGTGCCACCATCCTAACCAAGCTCCTCTCAAAGCTTTACTTGTGTAGGTGTGAGAATCAACAAGAAGTGGTACCAATAGTGCTATTTCCAGGTTACATTATTGAGTGACCATTGATCCATTTTCAACTTCGATCAAGGAACATTCGGTATTGTATTCTCCTTTCTCCCACTCACATTCTTGCTTGTGATGATGGATAGGCCAAGTACATCTACGAACCCGCTCTTTGATGATCCTCGAGAATCGAACAACTACGTCACCAAACTACATCTCTTCAGTGTACATCGAGCTCTACATCAAGAGAGTGAAGCTATGCAAGAGCGTATTGAGCAAGTCACCGCCGACGCGCGACAATTTGTAGCACGCACACGAGAGCAATTCGACATCATCAACACCAACATGTCTACCCAATTCTGTGACGCCCCGAGACCGATGCGCCAGGTGTCAGCCAGTTATTCGTCATCGTTGCCATGTCATTTGCTTGCGTGTTGCACTTTGTCATGTCATCATGTGCATTGCATAAGCATGTTTTCAAAACTTGCATTCGTTCGGGTTCCCCAGTTCTCTCTGTTGTCCATTCTGAGTCCAGACACACTCGCACGCGCCCGCGGCACCTCCGAATATTTATTTTATAAGTGGCCGAAAAACGTTCTCGGAATGAGTTGAAACTTGACGGGTAGTCTTATTATAGCGTAGGTAGACCGCCTGTCAAATTTCGTCGCATTCGGAGTTCGTTTGATAGCCCAACCGTTAAATCTATAGCGGCATTATAGCCGGATAAACGTCGGACGTTTCGGTGTTTCGAAACTGCCGCCGAGCCACTCTCTCTCTTCTCTCGTCTCAGCCCGATGCCTTCTACACAGCCCGCTAACCATCCCACTTTTACCCCCTCGACTGCACGCCCGAAACTGCCCCGAACCCGAACCGGTCTGTTAGTACCGATGGGTCCGGATCATCCCCAAACATCCCTATAATATCTCCGTTTTCTTGTTTGGACTCCCCACCTATTTTATTCTCGTCCGTCTGATTTCGATCGGAGGGACAAGATAGCCCCTAATTGTATCCACCTGCTATATAACCAGACCAATCCCTACAACCTAGGCATCCTGTCATATCGTTCCCCTCCGCCGCCGCCACTCCACCAAATCCCCTCGGGATCCTCCATTCCTGCCCACCAACCAGCGCTCGATCCTCCACCTGCTCCTCATCGATCCAGATGCCCACGCCCCCGATCCAAAAAAATCCTCTCGATCTCTCCCTCCAGCCAGCGCATCCCCTGGTTCCCTTCGTCCACCTCCTGCAGCCGTGGTGCCCGAGCACTGGCCGGCCACCGGAGCACCACCATCGGCGACCAGGACCGGCCTCGTCCCGTTTCTCCTCTGTCTCTCCCTTCCTCTCTGTATCTCATCTCCCTCTCCCGTTTCTCTCTGTACCAGGATATGGCCGCCGCCCCGGGAGCATCTCTGGATGCCTCCTTGCCGGATCCGGTTGTCCCAGTCTCGCCCGCACGCCGAGTCCGCCGTCGACCTCTGCTTCTTCACGTGGGAATCGGACGAAGCCCTAGCTCCTGCCGCCGCCTTGCTCTGTTGCCGTCCTGCCCGCCTGTGCCAAGCCCGTCTTTGCGCCAAAGCCGCCGCCCTGAAGCTTCTCCGCCGCTGCGCCAAGTCCCTGCTCGAGCCCCTCAAGTCTTGCCGCGCCAAGCTCACTCCAGTCGCGGCTCTCCTTCGCCTGCCTCGCTCCCCTGCATCGCTAGAACCCCTCGACCTCGTCTCGCTGTCCAGATCGGGCGAGAGGAGGAGCGCCCGCATCCTCTGCTTCATCCAGGGCGAGATGACCTGCTCGCGCGTTAAGCTCCGCCCGACCCAGCCTCTCCTGTCAGCCGCGCCAAGGCCGAGGCCTCTTCGCCAGCCGGGCTGAAGCCCGTTGTGAGCAGCCCCTCCCCTGTTATGTATCGGGCCAGCCAGATTCGGCCCATTCCCTTTTTTTCCCCTATCCAACGTTTTGCTATTTCCAGAGAATAACCTGTTTTACAGTTTAGCCCTCAGACTTCATGCATTTAATACCTCACTAACCGTGCATCGTTTGAAAATGTTTTAAATATGAAAACTGCTTAGAATTTTGTGTAGATTAATAATATGCCATTTTCATCCATGTTTAAAATGATGTTCGTTTAAATTTGCTCAAATGCCATGCTAAAATGATTTATTTCATAACTAAATAACCGTAGGTCCAAATTTAATAAACTTTATATGTAAATGGGGTAGAAAAAATGTGTAGAATAACATGATGCACTTTGTTTTGCTGTTTGACTACTTTAAAATGTGGTAATAGGCAGAACAGTACCAAATTCATAATATGCACATGGGGGTTTTTCCCGGAATAGTTGTTTCTTGTTCCGGCCCCATTTAAACTTGCCTAGATAGGTAGTTTTATTATGCTTCACTTCTTGCCATGTTTAAAAACATTTAATATTGTTGGGTAGCTTAAACGAGAGTCAACTAAATAAATATAATGTGGTGTTTCATCAATATGCAACTCGTTGCATATTGAGCTCCTCTTAATGTGTAGTATTGTTTGTGCACCTTGCCATGCCATGCATATTTAAACCGGACATGCATCATACTTGGATGTGCATCGTATGCCATGTTTATGCCCGTGTGTTTACCGTGTTGTTTGCTTCTTTTTGGTTGCTTCTCTTGTTAGCTTCGGTTCCATTCCGGAGTTGTGAGGATCCGTTCGACTTCTTCATGGACTTGTTCTTCTTCCTTGCGGAATCCCAGGCAAGATGACCACCCCCCTTGGATACATTTACTATCATTGCCATGCTTAGTTGTCTCGATGCTATCGTTACATGTCGCGCTACCCATCATTATTGTCAGCCCCTCTCCTTGTTGCCATGAAACCTCTAACCTTTGACACCTTCCTACCAAACCGTTGTTTGGCTATGTTACCCCCTTGCTCAGCCCCTCTTATAGCATTGCTAGTTGCAGGTGAAGATGAAGATCGTTCCATGTTGGAACTTGTTGTTGGGATATCACAATATATCTTATATATCTTAACACACCTATATACTTGGCAATGGGTGGAAGGCTTGGCCTTTTGCTCGGTGTTTTGTTCCACTCATGCCACCTTAGGAGCCGATAAACCGGCATTATGTTCCTTGATTTTGCGTTCCTTACACGGTTGGGTATATGGGGACCCCTTGACACTTCGTCTTTGAATAAAACTCCTCCAGCAAGGCCCAACATTGCTTTTATTGCAACATAATAAAAACTTAATTAATTAATTGCATAGGGGGTCATGTCCCCGGGTTCTTAATTCTACATAACAGGGGGGCCAGTGGTGATGGTGTTGGTCCCAAACTAGAGCCACTTGCGGTGCCACCCAGTTATCTGGGGTCTTCGGTTGCTGTACGTATTGCTCATCCGGACGTGGCCTGAGACAAGATACGCGCGGCTACTATCAGGGTGTCGGCACGTCGGGAGGTCTTGCTGGACTTGGTTTACCATTGTCAAAATGTCTTGTGCATCGGGATTCCGAGTCTGATCGGGCTGTCCCTAAGATAAGGGGTAATATTATTATTATTACTTCAGCTGATCGTGAGAGCTTGTGATGGGCTAAGTTGGGACACCGCTGCAGGGTTATGATCTTTCGAAAGCCATGCCCGCGGTTATGTGGCAGATTGGAATTTGTTAATGTCCGGTTGTAGAAAACTTGACAGAGGATCCGAAGTAAAACACACAACTGTGTGAGTAATCGTGACTGTCTCTTTTCACTTTGAGAAGAGAACATGGTGGGGTTATGTTTGCCTCGTAGGTAGTTCAGGATCTTTAGCGATCATTACTAGTTTGCGACCGCTTGCGTAGATGCTCATCTTACTCTTGTACTCGTAAGGTAGCCACCATATATTGCTTAGCCGTTGCTGTAACCTCACCACTTAACCTCTCCTTACCCATTAAGCTTTGCTAGTCTTGATACCCATGGTTATAGGATTCCTAAGTCCTTTGTGGCTCACAGATTACTACAACACCAGATGCAGGTACCGCTGAGATCAATGCAGGAGTTGGTTCAGAACTTCAGTGGGAGCTCGATGAAGAGTTTGGTTGTACGTGTGTGACGTTTTTCGACGATCAGTAGAGGCTTCTACTAGGGGCGATTCGGACCTTGTGTGGTTTATTTATTTTTGGTATCTTTCATTTGTATCTTCGTCTGTAGTCGGACTGTGATGTTTTGGATGATGATTTGCTTATGTAATGTATTGTGTGACATGGCGAGTGTAAGCCAACTATCCTTTTGCAATTTCATCCCTATTTTTACATGAGTCGTGCAAAGATACCAAACTTGAGATCATTCTAGAATGGGCTTATATCTTTAAGTCGTGCCTCGACACGTAGGAGGTATAATCCCATCCAGGGCATTACAAGTTGGTATCAGAGCCTTCTCCGACCTAGGAGCCCCCACTGATTGATCGAATCGTTGATGGTTGAGTCTAGGCACACACATGAAAATGTTTTGAGTCCTATATATATATCAGAGAGTAGGATTTCTTTTGCTCCTCATCCCGTTTCACTCTGGTGAGGACTCCTGACGATTACTTATCTCTTCTACTCTCAAAAATTCACTAATTGTTTTTAGGATCACGTGAGCATTGTTTGGATTGTTCCGATGTCTTTGTGACGAGAACATTGTTCTCGATGCCTCCTGTCATTTAGGGGTTGTGGCAGTGTCCCGGGGAGTTGAGCTCTGAGGTGTTGTCGTCACAAATATATCGCAGCAGTTCTGGAATACTTAAGATGGCCGACATCGAAAACTCTCCTATGCGGTTGGTGGCAAGATAACCTTGACATCACCCAGTACTGGGGAGGTAGTTCGGGAGTATTGCCATAGCTTGTATAGCAGATGCGTTTCGAAGGTCCGAGGCAAACAGTTTCCGGAAATAACTGGTTATGTGTTGAAGGATGGATACAGCTGGATGTAGGATTAGAGTTGAGTGCGCGGTGCTTCCCCTGTATCCCCAACACCCGATTGCATAACTGAAAATCTTCGGAAATTAATAGGTGGGTTTATCCAGTAGTTCGTAGGCATTCTTCCAACTAATGCATGATATGGAGTTTGGGGTTCAACATCTAGTGAAGTGGTTTTATGGGCGTTGTTCCAACCGGGAGTTGCATCTTAAAGGGTCCTTGGCTATGCTGATCCAGGGATTGCAAAACCCTTTTATAACACGTTCCATGAGCTTTCAGCACGAACATGTGGGACGAAGCTTCTATCTTGTATTTGTTCTATCTGCTCCTTGTTGTTTTTATTTACCTTTTGTTCTCCCAAGTGGCTTCTCGACAAGTTGATGTACCTACAGAATTCATTCGTTCAATTCTCCGTTCGAATGATATTGTGAATATTTTTTGAAACATATCTATCCTTTGTTTTTGTTTTGATTCTGGTATTCGAGTTTCTTCGATGTCAAATGTTGATTCCACACCTTTTCTAATCAGTGTTCTCATATTTCTATGGGAGTGCTAATCCTTCTTGATCATCGAGATTGTCATGTAAATTCTTTTCAACCGGTGCGCTTCTCTTCAAGCTAAACCGATCCTTTTAATTTGTGCAAGACCAATCCTTGGTTTTTCTCAACAGTGTATGTTTCATTCATCCCAAGTTGTCTTGGCTTCCTCCAACTATTGTTCATCGATGCCTCTCCGTTCGTCTCCATATTCTTCCGGTGCATCATTCAAGTATTCTTTACTCTGCTCATGGTCCATTCGTTCTTTTGTATCTAAGATTGCCTCATGTATCTTCGTTCATTTTTCTAATTCTTCATGGTGGTTTATTCTCTTTCATCACCCGGTCTCAATTCTTATGGTGTTTCAATCAAGATTACTCTTCCGTTGTGTGGTATCAATTCATTTGCTCTTTCCAATCCCACCGGTGGTTCATTGAATACTTTCTCAAGTTGGTGCGAGATCTCTCTTTAATTCTTTCCAACGAGAATAAGTAGTATGCCAAATCCTTTGGTTGTCATCAATTTAAATTGGTGAAGGATATGCATGACATAATTATTATTCTTATTCCTTCAAGGTTATTTAATTCCTTTGTCTGGAGCTTGTTCATAATATCATATTCTCGGTTCTAAGTTGTTCATCTTGTTTTCCGGAGCTCCAAGTTATTTCTATTATATCATTTCAAAGCTCCATCTAATTCATCGCAAGCCTTGAATCTTATTTTTTTCATCTTCCACTTTTCATGCTTTATTACCGGCGTTCTTCATGGTGGTTCAGCATGATTTAATTCATCCCCGAAGTCTTCATCAAGATTCTTGTTGGAACTCAAGCATTCTTCTTCTTGCATTTTGAAGTGCAATTCTTACTCCCTTATCGTTTGAGATGGTGGTATGTCATTTTGACACTTACCCTTTATGTTTCATGATTCACAAGTTGTCAGGAATGAGATATTTAAACCCATCATTTTCTTCATCCAGGAGATCTTTCTAACCTTTCAATTTATTCGTTGGAGTAATCTTGGGTCGTATTTCACCTAAAAGCTTTCCCTAAAGATTGTTGCTATCGCGGTGCTTATAAATGACCCAAATTCTTCATTTATCCACTCGGTGAAAGAAGTTTTTCATATCTTCGTTGATCTCAATCCAATCTATTGTTTCCCGTTAGTCGATGGTTGTCACCTCATAATTTTGAGATGTTTTCCATAAGCCCACAACAAGTTTATTCGTTTTGTTGTTGATTTTCCATCAACCCCATTCAGCCCTTCTTCGTAAGGATGCTTTCAAAATCATTTCTAGTTGAAGATGTTATTCTTCTTCGATCTTTTCACTCCATTATTCGTCTCGGAGGCTTTGTGATATTGCTCTCTTCGAACCATCATCTTGTCATATCAAGATCATGTTCTTTTCTTTTCTAGTCCATTTAACAGGAGTGTCGTGACCTCCATTCTAATTCTCTCATCTTATCAATTTTTGCCTCTCTTTTCAACCGGAGTGCTGTCCGAATCCTTCTTACCCCTTGTGCCATTCTTTCAATTGTTTCAGAAGTCAGTGTGTTGTTGATTTCATCAAGTATCATTCCATCTCCTCAAGTTCATGTTAATTCCTTCCATTTTCAGGCGGAGTGCTGTCCAAATTCTGTCATTCTTATTCCTTGGCTATACCATTGCAGTTTCATAGTCTTTTGGTTCATAAGCTCGTGTTTCATGCCTTTTAACCTACAAGGTTCTCGTAATGTTCCTTGTTCCTCTTTCCTAATGGAGTGTTTTCATCTTCATTCATCTTCATTGTATCTTTCTTTAACTTGTTTAACCTCAAGCTTCATGGTTTAACTCGTTTGTCAAAGAAGCAACTTTGTTTTACCTCTTCTTTTCCGTTTTTACCCGGTGCCATCTCTACGATCTCGGGTCGAGATCCTCTGTTAGTGTGGGAGAGTTGTGACGCCCCGAGACCGATGCGCCAGGTGTCAACCAGTTATTCATCATCGTTGCCATGTCATTTGCTTGCGTGTTGCACTTTGTCATGTCATCATGTGCATTTCATCAGCATGTTTTCAAAACTTGCATTCGTTCGGGTTCCCCAGTTCTCTCTGTTGTCCATTCTGAGTCCAGACACACTCGCACGCGCCCGCGGCACCTCCGAATATTTATTTTATAAGTGGCCGAAAAACGTTCTCGGAATGAGTTGAAACTTGACGGGTAGTCTTATTATAGCGCAGGTAGACCGCCTGTCAAATTTCGTCGCATTCAGAGTTCGTTTGATAGCCCAACCGTTAAATCTATAGCGGCATTATAGCCGGATAAACGTCGGACGTTTCGGTGTTTCGAAACTACCGCCGAGCCACTCTCTCTCTTCTCTCGTCTCAGCCCAATGCCTTCTACACAGCCCGCTAACCAGCCCACTTTTACCCCCTCGACTGCACACCCGAAACTGCCCCGAACCCGAACCAGTCTGTCAGTACCGATGGGTCCGGATCATCCCCAAACATCCCTAAAATATCTCCGTTTTCTTGTTTGGACTCCCCACCTATTTTATTCTCGTCCGTCTGATTTTGATCGGAGGGACTAGATAGCCCCTAATTGTATCCACCTGCTATATAACCAGACCAATCCCTAAAACCCAAGCGTCCTGTCATATCGTTCCCCTCCGCCGCCGCCACTCCACCAAATCCCCTCGGGATCCTCCATTCCTCCCCACCAACCAGCGCTCGATCCTCCACCTGCTCCTCATCGATCTAGATGCCCACGCCCCCGATCCAAAAAAAATCCTCTCGATCTCTCCCTCCAGCCAGCGCATCCCCTGGTTCCCTTCGTCCACCTCCTGCAGCCGTGGCACCCGAGCACCGGCCGGCCACCGGAGCACCACCACCGGCGACCAGGACCGGCCTCGTCCCGTTTCTCCTCTGTCTCTCCCTTCCTCTCTGTATCTCATCTCCCTCTCCCGTTTCTCACTGTACCAGGATACGGCCGCCGCCCCGGGAGCATCTCTGGACGCCTCCTCGCCGGATCCGGTTGTCCCTGTCTCGCTGGCACGCCGAGTCCGCCTTCGACCTCTGCTTCTTCTCGTGGGAATCGGACGAAGCCCCAGCTCCCGCCGCCTCCTTGCTCTGTTGCGGTCCTGCCTGCCCGTGCCAAGCCCGTCTATGCGCCAAAGCCGCCGCCCTGAAGCTTCTCCGCTGCTGCGCCAAGTCCCTGCTCGAGCCCCTCAAGTCTCGCCGCGCCAAGCTCCCTCCAGTCGCGGCTCTCCTTCGCCTGCCTCGCTCCCCTGCATCGCCAGAACCCCTCTACCTCGTCCCGCTGTCCAGTTCAGGCGAGAGGAGGAGCGCCCGCATCCTCTGCTTCGTCCAGGGCGAGACGACCTGCTCGCCCGTTAAGCTCCGCCCGACCCGGCCTCTCCTGCTAGCCGCTCCAAGGCCGAGGCCGCTTCGCCAGCCGGTCCGTTGTGAGCAGCCCCTCCAGCCCCTCCCCTGTTATGTATCGGGCCAGCCAGATTCGGCCCATCCCTTTTTTTCCCTGTCCAACGTTTTGCTATTTCTAGAGAATAACATGTTTTACAGTTTAGCCCTCAGACTTCATGCATTTAATATCTCACTAACCGTGCATCGTTTGAAAATGTTTTAAATATGAAAACTGCTTAGAATTTTGTGTATATTAATAATATGGCATTTTCATCCATGTTTAAAATGATGTTTGTTTAAATTTGCTCAAATGTCATGCTGAAATGATTTATTTCATAACTAAATAACCGTAGGTCCAAATTTAATAAACTTTATATGTAAATGGGGTAGAAAAATGTGTAGAATAACATCATGCACTTTGTTTTGCTGTTTAACAACTTTAAAATGTGGTAATAGGCAGAACAGTACCAAATTCATAATATGCACATGGTTTTTTTTCTGGAATTGTTGTTTGTTGTTCCGGCCCCATTTAAACTTGCCTAGATAGGTAGTTTTATTATGCTTCACCTCTTGCCATGTTTAACAACATTTAATATTGCTGGGTAGCTTAAACGAGAGTCAACTAAATAAATATAATGTGGTGTTTCGTCAATATGCAACTCGTTGCATATTGAGCTCCTCTTAACGTGTAGTATTGTTTGTGCATCTTGCCATGCCATGCATATTTAAACCGGACATGCATCATACTTGGATGTGCATCGTATGCCATGTTTATGCTCGTGTGTTTACCGTGTTGTTTGCTTCTTTCCGGTTGCTTCTCTTGTTAGCTTCGGTTCCGTTCCGGAGTTGTGAGGATCCGTTCGACTACTTCATGGACTTGTTCTTCTTTGTTGCGGAATCCCAGGCAAGATGACCACCCCCCTTGGATACCTTTACTATCATTGCCATGCTTAGTTGCCTCGATGCTATCGTTACATGTCGCGCTACCCATCATTATTGTCAGCCCCTCTCCTTGTTGCCATGAAACCTCTAACCTTTGACACCTTCCTAGCAAACCGTTGTTTGGCTATGTTACCCGCTTGCTCAGCCCCTCTTATAGCGTTGCTAGTTGCAGGTGAAGATGAAGATCGTTCCATGTTGGAACTTGTTGTTGAGATATCACAATATATCGTATATATCTTAACACACCTATATACTTGGCAATGGGTGGAAGGCTTGGCCTTTTGCTCGGTGTTTCGTTCCACTCATGCCACCTTAGGAGCCGATAAACCGGCATTATGTTCCTTGATTTTGTGTTCCTTACACGGTTGGGTATATGGGGACCCCTTGACACTTCGTCTTTGAATAAAACTCCTCCAGCAAGGCCCAACATTGCTTTTATTGCAACATAATAAAAACTTAATTCATTAATTGCATAGGGGGTCATGTCCCCGGGTTCTTAATTCTACATAACAGGGGGGGCCAGTGCTGATGGTGTTGGTCCCAAACTAGAGCCACTTGCGGTGCCACCCAGTTATCTGGGGTCTTCGGTTGCTGTACGTATTGCTCATCCGGACGTGGCCTGAGATGAGATACGCGCGGCTACTATCAGGGTGTCGGCACGCCGGGAGGTCTTGCTGGACTTGGTTTACCATTGTCAAAATCTCTTGTGCACCGGGATTCTGAGTCTGATCGGGCTGTCCCTAAGATAAGGGGTAATATTATTATTACTTCAGCTGATCGTGAGAGCTTGTGATGGGCTAAGTTGGGACACCCCTGCAGGGTTATGATCTTTCGAAAGCCGTGCTCGCGGTTATGTGGCTGATTGGAATTTGTTAATGTCCGGTTGTAGAAAACTTGACAGAGGATCCGAAGTAAAACACACAACTATGTGAGTAACCGTGACTGTCTCTTTTCACTTTGAGAAGAGAACATGGTGGGGTTATGTTTGCCTCGTAGGTAGTTCAGGATCTTTAGCGATCATTACTAGTTTGCGACCGCTTGCGTAGATGCTCATCTTACTCTTGTACTCGTAAGGTAGCCACCATATATTGGTTAGCCGCTGCTGCAACCTCACCACTTAACCTCTCCTTACCCATTAAGCTTTGCTAGTCTTGATACCCATGGTTATGGGATTCCTGAGTCCTTTGTGGCTCACAGATTACTACAACACCAGATGCAGGTACCACTGAGATCAATGTAGGAGTTGGTTCAGAACTTCATTGGGAGCTCGATGAAGAGTTTGGCTGTACGTGTGTGACGTTTTTCGATGATCAGTAGAGGCTTCTACTAGGGGCGATTCGGACCTTGTGTGGTTTATTTATTTTTTGTATCTTTCATTTGGATCTTCGTCCGTAGTCGGACTGTGATGTTTTGGATGATGATTTGCTTATGTAATGTATTGTCTGATGTGGCGAGTGTAAGACAACTATCCTTTTGCAATTTCATCCCTATTTTTACATGAGTCGTGCAAAGATACCAAACTTGAGATCATTCTAGAATGGGCTTATACCTTTAAGTCGTGCCTCGACATGTAGGAGGTATAATCCCATCCTGGGCATTACAAATTCGACGAGCTACGGACTTTGATAGTTAACCGACACTCCTCATCCACATCTTCTCAAAGACGAAGCCGCTCAAGTTGTCATACCGACTACACGTCCGGCTCAAGTACACCTACATCAAACACTCTTTGTCAAGCCGCACATCTAGCTCGACATGACAACCGGAACCCACTTCATGACAAGAGTTCCCAAGAGCTATTTGAAGAGCAAGAAAGTCGACATTGTCAAAACCAAGCTACACGTGAGCAAGCGCAAGAACGGCAACGACTACGCCAACAACAACAAGAGTGAGCACGTCAACACCAAGAAGAACAAGATGTCGAGGCTCAATGTCAGGCACAACAACGCCGAGAAGCTCAAGCTCTTGAGGCGCAACGAGCACTACGTGATTCACATCGCAATGTGGCAACTCGCAATCGACACACCCATCAAGAAGAGGAGTTCCTTCGTGATGAGATGCAAGAGAGGCGCCACCAAGCAAGAATGCAACAAGAAGTTCCTCCTCAAGCACGACAAGAGCAACAAGCTCACCAAGAACCACAAGCTTGGCAAGAACAACATGACAATGTACATCAACCCCGCCAAGAGCAACATGAGGTTGACAATCGTCCGCATCAAGAACGCCCTCACAATAGGCAAGCAAACAATGAATAGCATCGCTATGGTTAAGTTCACCATGCCAAAGTTTTCCGGAAGCATTGATCCCGAAGACTACCTATCATGGGCATTGAAAGTTGACAAGATCCTTCGCCTACACAACTTTGATGAAGAAAAGAAGATTGCAATGGCGTCCCTTGAGTTCCAAGACTATGTTCTCATTTGGTGGGAGAAAATCATCGAGGGAAGAGAAGCAAAAAGCGAGCCACCTATCACTACTTGGACTCAAATGAAGGAAGTCATGAGAGCACGTTTCGTGCCAACACACTACAACCGTGACTTGTTCAAGAAGCTGCAACTCCTCAAGCAAGGAACCAAGTCTGTTGAAGAGTACTACAAGGAGATGGAGATTGCCATGATAAGAGCCAACATCACGGAAGATGAAGAACAAACGATGGCGAGATTCTTGAATGGACTCAACTATCCAATCCAGAAGATTGCGGACTTTCAACCATACACGACTCTCCTCGAGCTAGTACACCAAGCAACCAAAGTGGAGCGACAAGTTCAAGAGGACTACAAGTACTCCAAGTTTAACTCCAAGAACTACGGCTCCTACAACCAAGCTTCTACGACTTAGGATCCTCCTACATCTACCAAGCCATCTACAAGCCTTGGTGACAAGCCAAGCTACAAGAATGCGACTATATCTAGTCGTCCACCTTCTACGAACAACTTCAAGACAAGAGCTTCATCATCTACAACTCCAACCGAGGACAACTCCAAGACGAGTTCCATCAAATGTTTCAAATGCCAAGGACGAGGCCACAAGTCATTTGAGTGCAAGACCGTTCGTACCATGATCATCAATGATGACGGATCCTATGACTCAATGAGCGACGATGAGATGGAAGCCCTTGAACATGTAGCTATGCATCGCCAAGTGAATGAACATGAAGACCATCAAGTGTTTTGCGACAATGACTCGAGTCCCAATCTTGTTGTCTCCTAGGTCTTGACACTCCAACATCAACAAGATGACGATCAACGATGTCACATCTTCCATACCAAGGCCGGCATCAATGGATGCTCCGTCAAGGTTATCATCGATGGAGGAAGTTGTCATAACTTGGCAAGTGAAGAGCTATGCGACAAGCTACAATTGGTCAAGACGAAGCACCCTCATCCCTACAAGGTCCAATGGTTTAGCGACGCTAGAATTCTTCAAGTCGATCACACCGTGCAAGTATCTTTCAAGATAGGCGCCTACGAGAACACACTTGAGCGTGATGTGGTCCCTATGTCCGTGTGCCACCTTCTTCTTGGAGGACCATGTCAATACGATCGTGGAGTCACACACAATGGATGGACCAACCATTATAGCTTCAAGATGAAGGGCAAATAGTTCGTGGTACGCCCAATGTCACCAAGTCAAGTAGCCGCCGACAAACACATACCTACCAACCATCATGGAGAGAGTGGTGAGAGAATGAACCTTTAAAAGGAGAGTGAGAGCCACAAGCCAAATATCAGCGACTCCACGATGAGTGACAAGAAACAACTAGTGCTATTCGCCACCAAAAGTGAGATGAGAGAAGTGTGTGAGAACCTCTCGAGTGTCTTTCACCTTGTGCTTTTATGCAAAGGGGAAGCAAAACCTACTAACACTTCACCACCTCTACCTTTAGTGTTGTCTCAATTGTTGCAGGAATTCTCGGACGTCTTTCCCGATGAGCTACCATCGGGTCTACCTCCACTTCGCGGCATTGAACACCGCATCGACCTCATACCCGGCACACCACGTCCAAACAAGGCTCCTTACCACGTCAACCCCGAGGAAACAAAGGAGATACAACAGCAGGTACAACAACTCATCGACAAAGGTCATGTACGGGAAAGCTTAAGGCCTTGTGCCGTTCCAGTTATTCTCGTGCCTAAGAAAGATGGAAGTTTTCGCATGTGCTCCGATTGTCGCCCGATAAATGCTATCACCTTTAGATACCGTCACCGCATTGCATGCTTAGACGACATGCTTGATGAATTATGTGGTGCTACCATCTTTTCAAAAATCGATCTTAAAAGTGGCTATTACCAAATTCGCATTCAAGAGGGCGATGAGTGGAAAACGGCTTTCAAAACCAAGTTTGGGTTATATGAGTGGTTGGTCATGCCAATGGGCTTATCGGAGGCGCCCGACTCATTTATGCGTCTCATGCATTTTGTTCTCCGACCTTACATAGGCGTCTTTGTAGTGGTTTACTTTGATGACATCCTCGTCTTTAGCAAGTCTCTAGAGGATCACGTGACACACATCCGTATGGTTTTGCAAACCCTCCGGAAAGAGAACTTATATGCTAACATGGATAAATGCACTTTTGGCGTTGATAAGGTTGTTTTCCTAGGATTTGTCGTTTCTTCACAAGGTGTTCACGTTGATGAAACTAAAATTGAAGCAATTAAAACTTGGCCACAACCAACGAATCTCCAACAAGTGTGTAGTTTTCTTAGTTTAGCCGGTTTCTATCGACGTTTTGTGAAGGACTTTAGCACAATCGCTATGCCTCTACACGCCTTGAGCAAGAAGAATACACCCTTTATTTGGGGCCCTTCGCAAGACACCGCGTTCAATGAGTTAAAAACATTGCTTACCCACGCACCACTTCTTGCCCTACCAAACTTTGACAAACCTTTTGAGATTCATTGTGACGCTAGTGGTACCGGCATAGGAGGCGTGTTAATGCAAGAAAAGCGCCCGATTGCGTATTTTAGTGAAATATTGTCCGGAGCGCAACTTAACTACCCCATTTATGATAAAGAACTCTATGCCTTGGTGAGAGTTTTGCGTGTTTGGGGACATTATGTTAGACCTCATGAATTCATTCTTCATACAGACCATGAGACGCTCAAGTATCTCAAGGGTCAAACTAAGTTGAACAAGCGTCATGCTAAGTGGAGTGAGTTCATTGAGTATTTTTCCTATGTCATCAAATACATCAAAGGCAAAGAGAATGTTGTGGAGGATGCGCTTTTCCGCAAATGCATGCTTGTTACCCAACTCAAGTTGAATGTTATTGGCTTTGAGCACATAAAATACATATATGAGCATGATCCTTTCTTTGCAAATCCTTATACTAAGTGTTTGACTCACACTTCTTGGGAACGATACTACATAAAGGATGGATATCTTATGAGAGCTAACAAACTTTGCATTCCCGAGTCTTCGCTTCATTTGCTCCTTTTGCAGGAATCTCATGGAGGAGGACTCATGGGACACTTTGGACGCGACAAGAAATTTACTACGCTCTCCAAGAACAACTTTTGGCCCAAGATGCTCCGTGACGTATCACGACTCACCAACCGATGCTCTACATGCCGCAAAGCTAAGTCAAAAGCTCAATCTCATGGTCTTTACATGCCACTTCCTATTCCACACCATCCATGGGAAGACATAAGCATGGACTTTATACTTGGATTGTCTAGGACTCAAAATGGAAAGGATTATGTGTTTGTTGTCGTGGATAGATTTTCTAAAATGGCTCATTTCATTCCTTGTAACAAGATCGACGATGCTTCACATGTGGCAAATCTCTTTTGTAGGCAAATCATTCGTCTACATGGAGTACCAAAGACTATCGTGTCGGATCGGGATGTCAAGTTCTTGAGCTACTTTTGGAAGACTCTATGCGCCAAACTCGGCATCAAGCTACTCTTCTCTTAGGCATATCACCCACAAACTGACGGCCAAACGGAGGTGACGAACCGCACACTTTCGACACTTCTTCGCGTGTTAATCAAGAAGAACATCAAGGAATGGGAGCAATGCTTGCCCATTGCCGAGTACGCCTACAACCGTGCAAGACATTAAACTACCGGCAAGTCCCCCTTCGAGGTCGTCTACGGCTTCAACCCATTGTCCCCATTGGACATCCTATCTCTACCTCTCCAAGAGCGCATCAACATGGACGCAAGTGCACGAGCAAGCTATCTCAAGAAGGTGTATGACGAAACAAGGGCAACAATCGAGCGACAAGTACATCGCCTCACCACCAAGCTCAACGTCAACAAGGCACCAATGGTGTTCCAACCGGGTGATCTCGTATGGATTCATATTCGCAAGGACCGCTTCCCCAACGAGCGCAAGTCCAAACTACTACCTCGTGTCGACGGACCCTTCAAGGTGCTAGCACGCTACAACAACAATGCCTACAAGATAGACATTCCACGCAACAAGTACAACGTGAGAGATACCTTCAACGTCAACGATCTCTCTCCTTTCCATGGTGATGAAGATTTCGATCTGAGGTCGGATCTTTCCCAAGGGAGGGGAGATGATGCGGAGGATCCCACGGTCATCCCCATGGACCTACCATCGCCTCACCAAGTGCCCCAAGGACAAATGACACGTGCTCGTGCTAGAGCTCTCGAGACCGAGGTGGCATCTCCTAGTCCAACTTCCATATGAATCATGTGAGACATGACTACTACCTCAAATGGATGTGTTTTGCGTGCTCAGGTATGAAGAAGACTCCATCGGTGAGGTGCATGAAGATGGACAAGTCCCCAAGTTCACGGATGAAGCATTGCACCGAGGGAAGCTGAAGAAAGTCCCAGGCCCCGGACATCCGGCCCCTGGACCAGCAGCTACAGAACAGCCCCCGCAGTCGAAGCTACAGGGCCCGGACATCCGGCCTGGCAGGCCCCGGACATCCGGCCTCGAGCCTGGAAATCTGGCGCCCCCACCACAGAAGAATACCCGTGGCTAGCCCCGTTAGCCCGGTCTCCGGTGCCAAGCCCGGACATCCGGCGCCTCCCGACAGCCCGGACATCCGGGCCTACGCCCGGACATCCGGCTCCTGAATGCCTACACACATCTCATTTGGGCCGTGGGCCATGTATCCCGTAGCCCTTAGACTATATATATTCCTCCTCCTACCGCTTTCTAGGGTTAGCTTTGTGATAGCTCATTTGATACCTAGAGCTTTGCTCATCTATTGGTTCATCTCCTCGAGAGTGACTGCGGCCCCTCTTCGAAGAAGATCCACACGGATTCAAGACCTCCGCTACAGAGAAGATCCTACAGGATACCCTCAAGACCTCCTTCTGGAGAAGACTACCTTGTATCGTCCGTTGTTGGCCATGGATCGTGTATCTCGTTATGTATCTTGGATCTAGCACTTGTGTGACCATCTTCATGTTGATTTGAGTGTTCCTCTTGTGTTTTTCCCCATGTCCCCCTTTGTGTTCTTCGTGTTTCATCGTGGGTTTTCCTCCTCTTCGTGAAAGATCGGCCTAGATCGGGTTGACCCCGCATCACACCCACTTAATGACACGCCCGCTCTTTTTCTACCACGACTGGAGCACCGCGAGCTCGTCGCCGTCTGCATCCCAAAGGATGAAATGGAGTGCCTGCTCCGCGGTTGTACTGCACTCGAGTTCCTTCGTCTTCAGGCGATGAATTGGTCGAGTACCTTCCACACCACTTCCAGGACTCTCCGGACTATTTATGTGTGTTGCTGCAATGAGAGATCACAAAAGGTGGACCACAATATTGTCATTGAGGACACACCTTCACTTGAGATATTACTTGTAGTTGATCAACAAGGTCCAACAAGAATCAATGTCATTTCTGCGCCAAAATTAACAGCGGTGGGCTACTCGTCTGTCACATACTACTACTTTCAGGTACAATAGTCGTCTTATACCTCTCCTTGTTGATATCAACATTATTTCTAGTTTTGAAGATGTATGTTCGTTTGTCATCCAACAAAGCTTCACCCAAATTTTGGGTACATCGAAGGTCTTGGCTCTAGAATCTGTCGGCCCCAACCTGGACCAAGTTGTCAGTTACCTGAGATGCTTTCCGTGCCTGAAGAAGCTGTATATCGAGGTGATGTCCCTTTCCTGTTAAATGTCAACCATAAGGGAGTTCAATTTTTTGCACCTTATCCCAAATTTACAATCACAATGTACTACAATTTCTGAAGGAATTTTGAAGGATTTCAGGACTACACCCCCACCCCATATTGGTTGCTTGATTCATATGGTTACGATCCATAAGCATTTCATTGGATTCATCTGTACTAGTTTTCTGTAACATCCCAAATTTTCAATTTGGAATGTTATACATAGATCATATTGCATTGCATGCTCTTTGCATTTTTGTTTGTGGCGTTCCTCGAAATTCTAAGCAACTCAAGGACCTACGGAGAGAGTTGGGAATTTTACGTTTTCGTATTTGAGTTCGCTCGAATACCGGTACGAGGACAGTGTGATTCTAATCATTTCTCTCTCCTAAAGATATTTATAAATACAAATTATGAGCGGAGATAATATGACTTCTCCAAAATAACAGAAATATTGGAGGAAAAATATTAAAATCACTTTTGGTATTTTTCTGGATTTATTTGCGATTTTATTTGCATAGGAAAAATGCGCATTTTTCAAAATTGCATTTAGGTCCGGGAAAAATGTTCATTTTGTACTAAATATTATTAGAGGACGATGAAAATTTATTTCGGGATTTTTGGAGTCCGTTTAGTATTTTGTTCGTTAGTTTTTCTGCGCCAGGACTCTATAAAAAAACACGCAACCGAATTGGAGTCATTTAGGACCGGGAATTTGGGCTTTATAAGCCGCCCGAGCCGGCCCGATAGCCTAGCCGCCCCGCCTCCTCTACCCTAGCCCTAGCGCCGCCGCCGCCCCGTTGCACCGCCACCTCGCAGCGCCGCCCGCCCGCTAACTCCGCCGCCCGCCGCCCGCCGCCCGCAGCACCGCCGCCCCGCCGCACAGCCGCCTCGCCCGCCGCCGCGCCGGACCGCCGCCACCGCCGGACACTGTCTCGCCGGAGTCGCCGTGAGGTAGTTAATCTATTTATTTTTAAGAACCAATCGGTTTTTTTCCGTAGACCGTAGATTCATTTTTTTTAGATTAGATCGGTTCGGTTCTCGTCGGTTTAGTTACTTAGCGGACGTTCGTCCGTACGTTCGTTTTAACGAATGGTTTTCGTCCGTTAGCCGTAGACAGCGAACGTTCGTTCGTTAGCCTGTTCATTCGTTTTCTTTTTCGGGGTATTTATCCGCGATTATTCCGATCGCAATTTCTGCCCTGATCTTGTTTTTCGTTTTTCTTTTCGCTCGAGAGTCGGAATCAGGTGATTTAAAATCCCAGATCTTCGTCTCGATGCTCTATTTATGTTTAACCAACTTGAACAAGGTTTTGGCTACTGTAAAATTTGACTTTAGGCCAATTAGCAAACCGGAGCTCGTTTCTTTCGCAGTTTGAGTTTCGTTGCTTCTTTCGAGTTGATTCTTTTTGCAAACCGGAGTTCTTAAGTTGAACTTTCTGGTTAGATATCTTATTTGAGTTTTACCCGTGCATTAGTTAAGTGCTTATTGTGTGCTTGTTTGTTTGCGATAGAGTACCCGGAGTGTGTCGCTTGCTACTTTGAATCTCTATGTTTTGCGGATCATCAGCAAGGCAAGTAACACTTTGATCATACTTTCCAATTACCCAATTTTCATTGCATTAGTCATACCCTCACACATTGCATGAGTAGGATCTTTTAACTTGTGGGACTGGGAAGTAGATTGAGGTAGTACCTATTACCTGCATTTCATTCAAACCTTTGGGAGTTACTTCTATGTTTGCGGTTAGGCCATGCTATGCTTGTAGACGTGGATTGGGTGAGTGTATCCATGACAAATGTGAGTTTGTTAATTAAAGGTTCAACTTAAGGTGGCAACTTTAACACACATCTGGGTGGATTGAGGCACCTGGGTATTCCAGCGATTGCCTGTTTTTCTTTTGGACTGCCACCCAGGCTCAAAGGGATTATGAGATTATTCATACTAGAAACTTCCGTGTGCAGCCACATGCCAATATGGGCTCTGGCATAGTTGAGTAAGTTGTGGGAAACCTTTCCATGATGGGCTAGCAGATGTAGAGGGATTGTAGGTGTAACGACCTATCTATCTGGTTAAGGGGACCTCTTCGGAAAGTATGTGTCTTGGTCATCCGTTTCTCAAACACCATGCAGTGTGAGAAACCAAACGGAGGCGATCGAGTCTTGTGGGGAAAAGTGCGCAAACCTCTGCAGAGTGTACAAACTGATCATGATTAGCCGTGTCCTCGGTTATGGACTTCTTGAGTATCTAGTACTTGGATATCATGTGAATCTCATCATGTTACTTTAATTAATATTGTTGGGTTTAAATGATGATTTATTAATTGGGGTTGAGAGGATGTCTATCTTTTCAATGATGTTTCAACTACCATGATAGTTAATTAAAATCTATTCCTTTGTAGTAGGGAAAAATTGGCTTTACGCAAAAACTGTAACCATAGAGCTTTCCACCAGCCATATTGCATATAGTATAGCTTTACTTTATTGCTCTCTTTGTATTACTTTGCCAGCATATTCCATGTGCTGACCCGTTTTCGGGCTGCAACGTTCATGTTGCAGACTTTTCAGACGACGAGTAAGGTTCCTTATAGGACGTGGTTCTATACTCAGTGATGTCGTTGGAGTTTATGGACTCACTTATCTTCCAAGCCTTCTGCTGTTATCGTGTTAGATGGCCTTAAGCCATTTTTATTGTAATAAGTTCATCGTTGGAACTATCGATGTAATAAGTGTGTGGTTGCTACTCTGTTATAAATTCTTCAAGTACTGTGCGTGTCAGCATTACTGATCCAGGGATGACACTAATGCACATAGATCATACTGTTTGAGGTCTGGTCGCTACAAGATGGTATCAGAGCACACGCTCACTGTAGGACGCGACCACTAAGTTAAAGCCCTAGAGCACTATTCACTCTTCTCTTTTCTGACTCCTCATCTTTTCTACTCTTTTAGGATGGTGGATGCAAAGAACAAGTTCACGCAACCGGATGAAGATACATCATTTGGACGACACCTGAAGGAAGTCACCAGATATCTAAACATTGGACTACCAAGTTTCACCGGAACCTACAATGCCACTCTACCTGAGGAGGAGCGTTGGTTGATTCAAGCCCAAGTTCCTGGAAGGACGTTGTCGGTGTACTAAGATAGGGGTACCTTAGTACCCCAACTTGTGCACGGGCAGTAGCAGCTTCCCGCGGCAGGGTTTACCACGTGCTCGCCGGAAACCTTTCTGGTCCCTATAAAGCCATTAAAAAACAAAGTATACAAGTCAGAAGATCAAGGCCCCGGCAAGTGGAGCTTGCCGGGAAGGCTACACCAGGCTCAAGATTATCACATTAACCCAAGACCCTGGCAAGAGGAGCTTGCCAGGAAGACCAGAAGACTGCATCTCAGAAGACATGCCTCGGCGCACCCTGCGCCCCGGCAGGACCCGGGGAGCGACAAGCTCCCGGGCCCGGCAAGATCAAGACCCCGGCAAGGTGCTTGCCGGGGGAAGCCTGCGCTGTGTGCCCGCGCTCCTGCTCATCTGCCCACGCGTCGCCCTGGGGCCCTTCCAGGGACGCGTGGCGGACGGCTGTGCAGCCTGGGGCACACGGTGGCAACCCGCGGTGACGAGGCTACCACCGTGTCGAATGGAGAAGCATGGACGGACACTTTTGGGGTCGACGGTGACGGGCATTTAAGGCCCTTGTCCCCCACTGTCAAAGTTAGGTGAAGACCACTGTTCATCCACTGTTCATGCACTGTTCCCGCACTGTTACAACTACCACCAAAGTTACATTTTTACCCTCCTCTACGTTGACACCTGTCGGTGACCCCTTGAGCTATAAAAGGAGGCCCATGCACAACGTAGAAAGGGTTCGGAACCTAGACAGCTCTCTTGCTCGGTGTAGCTAGCTCTTCAAGCTCCCGAGCTGAAGAACTCAATACAATCCAAGCAGGAGTAGG
This sequence comes from Secale cereale, assembly GCA_902687465.1. NCBI lineage: Eukaryota > Viridiplantae > Streptophyta > Magnoliopsida > Poales > Poaceae > Secale > Secale cereale. The sequence goes on from LR738709.1 coordinate 269,819,601, forward strand.
GTTTTACGCATCCGCGCGGCCCGAACCTGGGTAAACTGCCTGCGTGTGCTCCTCGATCTGCTCTTCGTGCTCCCTCCGCTCCCTTACCGCAACGTAGAAGGGGCTCCGGTCCCATAGGTGTTCGTGGTGGACAGTTTCCCCCGACATCTTTGGCGCGCCAGGTAGGGGGCGTCGAGGTTGTGCGAACCTGATCCGGCGCTCATGCGGGCGCATTCTTCATCAACTTCTCCAGCTTCATCAACATCACCAGCAACAACATGGCACCGAAGAAGAAAGCTTCGGAGGTCGCAGGCCCGTCTGCGTCGATTCCCCCGCCACCAGAACCAACGGTGGGTGGAGGAGACGCCGGCGGAAGAGTGGTCACCGGCAAGGAAACTCGCGGCGCCACCAAGTCCAAGGACAAGACGGACGACCGGGCGAATTCCAAAGCCTCGGTCTCCGTAGACGCACCACGTCCCTCTCAACAGACGACAACCCAGCAGCTCCGTGGTACAGGAGGTACCATCCGCTTGCTAGGGCAAGGACAAACCGGGGGCTCGCGGGATGCTCAAGGCCAGTACGCTGGCACGAGCAAGGCGCGGTCGCCGGGGCGAGAGACTGCTCCTTCTAACCCCGTTAGAAGTCCGAGCATATCTCGCTCTTCGCACCGCTCGCCGCCGCTCCCCTCCTCTCTAGCAGAAGCTCTAGCAAGGGCACAACTACTCCTCGATTTACCTCCAGCGGCAGACAAGGTCGAAGACTGGAGGGCGACGATCCAGAGTCTCATCGCCTTCGCCAACAACGACACGCCGCAGCAGCCGGCGACATCGCGGCCACGGCAAGTCGACCAGACGAAGGCCGATGGCGACAATACCGCCGGGGGTGCAACCACCATGCACTCCCCGCCGCGGAAGCAGAAGACGCCACCCCGCCGGATTAACGTCAAGGACGATTCCACGGCGTCGTCGGATCCGCGGGCTCGTCGAGACCAGCGCCAAGTCCTTGACGATCGGCGGCAAGAAGACGCTCGAACGCGCATCGAGCGCCGACGAGAAGCCCGGCGACAATCAGACCACCGTGCTGGGGCCGCTGTCGACACGTACGCACCCGGTGAGCCAGGTGACTTGCCGTACGCGGCAGGTTGCCCTGCGTTCATCCGTGAGCTGCGGCGCGTCCAGTGGCCCAGCATGAAAAACTTCAAGCCCGACGTACCCGAGAAGTACGACGGCAAGACGCACCCCTCGGAGATCCTCAGCATCTACACCATCGCGGTGCAGGCTGCCGGGGGACGCAACGAGAATATACTGGCTAATTACTTCCCGCTAGTGCTTAAGCCGAACGTTCGTTCTTTGCTTATGCACTTGCCAGAAGGCTCCATTTCTTCGTGGGCAGATCTGTGCCACCAATTTGTTGGCGCCTTCACGGGCGGCCACAAACCCTACGGCCAGGAGAGTGATCTCCACATCTTGGCCCAGAAGGAAGGAGAATCCCTGCGCAAGTACATTCAACGATTCAGCCGCGTGCAGCACAATACTCTCGACATCCACCCCGCCGCGGTTATCAGCGCGTTCCACCAGAACGTGCGTAACCGCCGCATGCGGGAAGAGATGGCCATGACCAAGATTCGGGATGTCAGCGAGCTCTATGCTCTGGCTGACAAATACGCGCGCGCCGAAGAGGGGAGGAGACTCCCCGGAGAGGATGCTGGCGCAGGAGGAAGCGACAGTGAGGATGCCGCCCCGGCAAAGAAGAGCCGGCGGCGAAACAACAGAAGAAAGAAGAGCAAGGAAGTGCTGGTCGTCGAACAGTCCGGCAAGGAGGCTCCCGCCAAGAAGGCACAGGCTGGCGGCTCCGGCAAGGAGCCTGCCCCTGTGGCGGCAGCCGACAAGCAGGACGGCTCCGACAAGCAATATTGCAAGATCCACCGCACCAAGGGCCACGACCTTTCGAACTGCAAGCGAGTCGAGTACCTCGTAGAGCAGCAGAAAGCTGAATACGAGCGGCGCGACAAGGAGAAGGCCCAAGGTGGCGGAGGAGAGACGAGCAAGAAGCGGCCATTCAATGGCCGGGGAGGACGCCGCGGCAAGGCCAAGCAGCGGCAAGGTGATCGACCTCCCCGGGGCCGCGACAAGGATGAGGAAGAAGACGACGACGACGATATGGAGGAAGGTGATAGCAGCGAGCAGGAGTTCCAGAAGGCCACAGAAGTCCTGTGTGTCGACGGAGGCGCCTCCCTGCACACTTCCCACCGCCAACTCAAGCAGTGGGTACGGGAAGTAAACGCAGCTGAGCCGCCCGTCGAGTCACGCAGGCTCCTGAAGTGGTCCAGCACGCCCATCATTTTTGATCTTGAGGATCACCCTGACCGCACCACTGCGGTCGGGTGCTTGCCGATGTTGGTCTCACCAACCATCCGCAACCTCAAGGTCACCAAAATGTTGGTTGACGGCGGGGCCCGCCTGAACTTGATCTCCTCGGCTGTGATCAAGAAACTCCAGATCCCAGACGGCGAGCTTGAAGAAACCGGGTCGTTCCAAGGAATAAACCCGGGAAGGAGCAAGCCGAAGGGCAAGATAACTCTGCCAGTGACCTTTGGCGGGGAGCTCAACTTCAGGACGGAGAGGATAACCTTCGAAGATGCCGATATCCCATTGCCATACAATGGGATACTTGGACGTCCTGCCCTCGCCAAGTTCATGGCAGCTTCCCACTACGCCTACAATGTACTCAAGATGCCGGGGCCGATAAGCGTCATCTCTGTCCCTGGCGACAAGAAGGACGCGCTTATCTGCGCCGACAAGATATACCGGGATGCAGCAGCCGCGGCGGAGAGCAACACCCTTGCCGCTGAAGCTCCCGGGGGGAAGAAGACCAAGACCAAGTCCGGCAAGTGCTCTGGGGCCCACTCCGGCAAACGCACCTCTTCGGAGTGCTGCGCTGCCGTCGAGGACGCACCATCGAGCTCCACCGGCAAGTGCAAGAAGGGGATGGCCGCTCCACCGGCAACCAAGAAGGTGTCCGCCAAGGAGGACGGCACTGGTGGTACCTTCACCATCAGTGCTACGCTCGACAAAAAATAGGAAAGCGCGCTCGTTGCCTTCCTGCGGGCGAATGTCGATGTGTTTGCATGGCAACCATCTGACATCCCCGGCATTCCCAGGAAGGTAATTGAGCACAAGCTTGCTGTTTGTCCTCATGCGCGGCCCGTCAAGCAGAAGGTCAGGAAGCAAGCCGTGGAGCGCCAAGAATTCATTGCCGAAGAAATCAAGAAGTTGGAAGCAGCAGGCCTAGTTAGAGGCGTGATCCATCCCACGTGGTTGGCCAATCCAGTTGTCGTACGCAAGGCCAATGGGAAGTGGAGACTTTGTATAGACTTCACTGATGTGAATAAAGCATGTCCCAAGGATCCATTTCCCTTGCCGCGTATTGACCAGATTGTTGACTCCACCGCTGGATGTGAGCTGCTTTCCTTCCTTGATGCATATTCAGGCTACCACCAGATTTTTATGGCCAAGGAAGACGAAGAGAAGACTGCATTCATTACTCCATGTGGCACATATTGCTTCATACGCATGCCCTTCGGATTGAAGAATGCAGGCTCAACATTTGCAAGAGTGGCGCACACTGCTTTTGAGCCACAGATACACAGAAATGTGGAAGCCTACATGGATGATATAGTGGTCAAGAGCAAGAGCAAAGATACCCTGATCCAAGACTTGGAAGAAACCATTGAGAATCTGCGCAAGATCCAGCTCAAGTTGAACCCCGAGAAGTGCGTCTTCGGAGTCCCCTCCGGCAAGCTTCTCGGGTTCTTTGTATCCCAGAGGGGGATTGAAGCCAATCCCGACAAGATAAAAGCCATCGAGCAGATCGAAGCCCCGAAGCGCGTCAAGGACGTGAGGAGACTTGCAGGTTGTGTGGCTGCCCTCCGTAGGTTCATTTCAAAGTCTGCAGAACGCGCCCTGCCTTTCTTCAAAATTTTGAAGAAGGCAGGTCCTATGAAATAGACTCCGGAAGCAGAGGCAGCGCTGCAAGACTTGAAAGGATACCTATCCTCCACTCCAATACTTGTCGCACCTAGGCCACGAGAAAAGTTGCTGCTGTACCTAGCAGCAACCAATCAAGTGGTTAGTGCTGCGTTAGTAGCGGAGAGGGAGGCGGATGAGGAGTCTACACCACCGGCAAGTGAATCCAGCGACAAGCAGGGGGCTTCCCCGACAAGCCCTGGCCCCGAGAAGGACAAGTCTGCGCAGGAACAAGGAGAAATGCGAAGGAAGATGGTGCAACGCCCAGTGTATTTTGTAAGTTCCGTCTTGCAGGGGGCTAGATCGAGATACTCTGGGGTGCAGAAGTTGCTTTTCGGTCTCCTCATGGCCTCGAGGAAGCTGCGCCATTACTTCCAAGCACATGAGATAACAGTGGTCACTCGCTTTCCGTTGAAGAGGATATTGCAGAATCCAGAAGCAACAGGCAGGATCGTCGAGTGGGCACTGGAGCTGTCAAGCTTTGGTCTCAAGTTTGAGAGTACTTCAACCATATAGAGCAGAGCTTTGGCAGAATTCATAGCTGAATGGACCCCAACGCCGGATGAAGAAGTTCCAGAGACAAGCGTCCCCGTACAAGAAGCGACCAGCGAATGGGTAATGTACTTTGATGGTGCTTTCTCGCTGCAAGGCGCCGGTGCCGGCGTGGTACTCATAGCGCCCACCGGAGAGCACCTCAAGTATGTTGTCCAGATGCACTTTCCCAAGGAACAAGCGACAAACAATACTGCTGAGTATGAAGGTTTGCTTGACGGCCTCAGGATTGCAGCCGAACTTGGGATCAAGAAGTTGATTGTGCGGGGAGATTCGCAGTTGGTGGTCCGACAAGTAAATAAGAGTTACCAGAGCCCTTTGATGGAAGCCTATGCAGATGAAGTGAGGAAGCTTGAAGAGCACTTTGAAGGTCTGCAAATGGAGCACGTCCCGAGAGCTCAGAATGATATTGCGGATGGCCTTTCAAAGTGTGCTGCAATGAAGTTACCTGTGGAACCAGGGACCTTCCTGCTCAAGCTAACTCAGCCATCCGTTACACCATCAATTGGACAGAACAAGAAGAGAAAGTTGGTCTCCGGCGACTACTTGACGGCGGATCTCCCTGAAGCTACCGCCAAGGTCCCCAAGATCAACAACCAAAGTGCTGAGGAACAGTTTGCTCCTGCAGATCCAAGGGTCTGTACAGTTGAAGCAAGCGTTCCCGACAAGCCTCGCCCCGGCAGGCTTGCCGGGGGACCATCAGCTCCGCCAGAACCGGAGGTTCTTGCCGTAGAAGTTGGGGTTCCCGCAGCGACCCTCATGCCTTTAGTCCTTGCCGTTGAGCCTCGAGCTCCAGCATGGGCACGGCAGATCGTCCGTTTTCTGCAAACTGGAGAACTTCCCGACGACCCAAAAGAAATAGAGAAGATAACCAGGCAGTCAAGTATGTTCCAGTTCGTTGATAACGAACTGTACAGAAGAAGACTCAATGGTGTCAGGTTGAAGTGCATTTCCAGAGAAAATGGACAGAAGCTGTTGGCAGAAATACATGGAGGCATATGTGGCCACCACATTGGTGCAAGGGCACTTGCCGGGAAGGCATTCCGGCAAGGGTTCTTTTGGCAAGAAGCCCTCCAAGATGCAACTGCACAAGTAACCAAGTGTGAAGCGTGCCAGTTTCATGCCAAGCAAATTCACCAGCCAGCTCAAGCTCTCCAGACGATCCCTTTGTCCTGGCCCTTCTCGGTCTGGGGGCTCGATATCCTCGGCCCCTTCCCCCGTGCTGTCGGGGGCTTTGAGTACTTGTACGTAGCGATCGACAAGTTCACAAAGTGGCCAGAAGTGGAACCAGTGAGAAAGGTGACAACATAGTCAGCAGTCAGGTTCTTCAGGTCAATTGTTTGCCGTTTCGGAATCCCCAACAGGATCATCACCGACAACGGCACACAGTTTACTAGTCGCACCTTCATGCAATACGCCCAAGACCTTGGCGCCAAGGTCTGTTTCGCTTCTGTTGCTCACCCGAGGAGCAATGGTCAAGCGGAGAGGGCCAATGCTGAAGTGCTGCGCGGACTCAAGACAAGAACCTTCGACAGGCTGCGCAAGTGCGGAAGAAACTGGATAGAGGAGCTACCGGCGGCTCTTTGGTCAATCAGGACGACACGAAGTCGAGCCACCGGACAGACACCCTTTGCCCTTGTCTATGGGGCAGAGGCAGTACTCCCCACGGAACTCATATACGGATCTCCTCGAGTGCTCGCTTATGATGAGCTCGAGCAAGAGCAACTGCGACAAGATGATGCATTGCTCCTCGAGGAGGAACGTCTCCAGGCTGTTGTACGAGCTGCTCGATACCAGCAAGCCTTGCGCCGCTATCATAGCCGCAAGGTTAAAGCCAGGAGTCTCGAGGAAGGCGACCTTGTTCTTCGGCGTGTTCAGTCCGCCAAGAATTCCAACAAGTTGTCGCCGAAGTGGGAAGGCCCTTATCGGGTGAGACAAGTCACAAGGTCCGGCGCTGTCCGCCTTGAGACCGAAGAAGGCTTACCGGTGAGCAATTCCTGGAACATAGAGCATCTTCGCAAGTTTCACCCATAAGGCGCGGTTGCTGTGATCCGCTCCGGCAACCACCTTTTGTACGAGTCTTGCCGCTGTCGCATGTAAACCTTTGTACAAAGCCGGGCGCAGATCCCGTGCATCAGTAAATCTTTTGTGTTTCGCACTATTTGCCATTTCCATGCTTTTCTTTGTTATTTGCATGCATTGTTTGGCAGCTTGTGCAACCCACATATCCGGTAAGCATTAATGGGCCAAGAAGCCCCGTACTTGTTTTCCCTTCTCTTCTTCTTTCCATCTTAAGCAGAAGGAACGTTCCTCGCGCACAAGTTTGCCCGGGGG
>LR738709.1:269826500-269886130 GCA_902687465.1 Secale cereale
GAACATTCCTCGCGCACAAGTTTGCCGGGGGGAAGGAGGTGGAGGACGAACCAAGTGCTGTTCAAGAAAGAGAAGCTTGCCGGAGAACGAACAGATTATGAAAGCTAAGTTACCAGAATTTGAGCAGTTCAAATTTTTTAAATTTTAGTTATCTTCCTTGAACAACCACACTTTGTATGGTAAACCTGTGCGCGGAGGAACCTACCCGTGGCTAGCCGCACCCTTACTTTGTTTTCGAGTACGCTCAACGACTTAAGTGAGCTGCGACAAGTGTCGCGCCCTTGCTTCGTTTTCGAGTTCGCTCAGCAAGCTAAGTGCGTTGCGACTAGCTGCGGCAAGGTTACTTGCCGGTAAGGCCTTTGCCAGCAGGCTGCTCAGAGTCCAGCACTCAGCGCTCGCGGCAGGGGCCCCTTGCCGGCAAGTTCCCTAAAAGCGTAGGGTAAAAAGCATACAAAGTAAAGGACCAAAAACAAGGGAGATAACAATCCGTCAATTGCTCGGAAATAAGATAATATATTACAGAGATAACTTGTCGCAATAACTAATTGATTCATGTTCATAACACACTTTGCAGCAGCAAAGGAAACAGAAAGGAGGAAGCCTAGTCTACGCGGTCGCCTTCACGCCTTGAGATCTTGTTCACCTTGGCGACGATGTGGGCGACCTGCGCCTTCAACGCCTCCTGATCTGCATCGTCCGGCAAGCTGCGGAGGACGTTGACAAGATTGATGCCAGGGTTGCGGTAGACTATCTTCGTCAAGACGCGCTCCAAGGTACCCACGCAGAGCTGACGCGACTCCTCGGCCAGCTGTGCGGGGAGCTTCTCCTGCAGCCGTTCAAGCGCCGGCGCGATTCCCCTGAAGAAGAGACTTAACTTGGCGCTGTGGGGGAGATTCTCGTCCGGAGAATACACAAGATGCTCCACCCTCAGCGCCATCAGCTCCCTGTCAATGTTGGCAGCAGAGGCGACCAGATCGTCGGTCCACTGCTCCACAGCCCGGCTGAAGTTGTTCGCTGAAGTGGCGGCGCTCTCCACTAGGCCTCGTTCCTTGCGGAGCTCGTCCTTCAGCTTCGTTTCGCGGTCCCGGGCAGCGTCAAGTGAATCAGTCAAGGTGGAGACCTTCAACTCCAAGTCAGCGATTGAATCTTTGGCAGCAGTAAGCTCGTCGCCCTTCTTGGAGAGGCGTACCTGAGGAGGACGTTGGTTGATTCAAGCCCAAGTTCCTGGAAGGACGTTGTCGGTGTACTAAGATAGGGGTACCTTAGTACCCCAACTTGTGCACGGGCAGTAGCAGCTTCCCGCGGCAGGGTTTACCACGTCCTCGCCGGAAACCTTTCTGGTCCCTATAAAGCCATTCAAAAACAAAGTATACAAGTCAGAAGATCAAGGCCCCGGCAAGTGGAGCTTGCCGGGAAGGCTACACCAGGCTCAAGATTATCACATTAACCCAAGACCCTGGCAAGAGGAGCTTGCCAGGAAGACCAGAAGACTGCATCTCAGAAGACATGCCTCGGCGCACCCTGCGCCCCGGCTGGACCCGGGGAGCGACAAGCTCCCAGGCCCGGCAAGATCAAGACCCCGGCAAGGTGCTTGCCGGGGGAAGCCTGCGCTGTGTGCCCGCGCTCCAGCTCATCTGCCCACGCGTCGCCCTGGGGCCCTTCCAGGGACGCGTGGCGGACGGCTGTGCAGCCCGGGGCACACGGTGGCAACCCGCGGTGACGAGGCTACCACCGTGTCGAATGGAGAAGCATGGACGGACACTTTGGGGTCGACGGTGACAGGCATTTAAGGCCCTTGTCCCCCACTGTCAAAGTTAGGTGAAGACCACTGTTCATCCACTGTTCATGCACTGTTCCCGCACTGTTACAACTACCACCAAAGTTACATTTTTACCCTCCTCTACGTTGACACCTGTCGGTGACCCCTTGAGCTATAAAAGGAGGCCCATGCACAACGTAGAAAGGGTTCGGAACCTAGACAGCTCTCTTGCTCGGTGTAGCTAGCTCTTCAAGCTCCCGAGCTCAAGAACTCAATACAATCCAAGCAGGAGTAGGGTTTTACGCGTCCGCGTGGCCCGAACCTGGGTAAACTGCCTGCGTGTGCTCCTCGATCTGCTCTTCGTGCTCCCTCCGCTCCCTTACCGCAACGTAGAAGGGGCTCCGGTCCCATAGGTGTTCGTGGTGGACAGTTTCCCCCGACATCTTTGGCGCGCCAGGTAGGGGCGTCGAGGTTGTGCGAACCTGATCCGGCGCTCACGCGGGCACATTCTTCATCAACTTCTCCATCTTCATCAACATCACCAGCAACAACATGGCACCGAAGAAGAAAGCTTCAGAGGTCGCAGGCCCGTCTGCGTCGATTCCCCCGCCACCAGAACCAACGGTGGGTGGAGGAGACGCCGGCGGAAGAGTGGTCGCCGGCGAGGAAACTCGCGGCGCCACCAAATCCAAGGACAAGACGGACGACCAGGCGAATTCCAAAGCCTCGGTCTTCGTAGATGCACCACGTCCCTCTCAACAGACGACAACCCAGCAGCGCCGTGGTACAGGAGGTACCATCCGCTTGCTGGGGCAAGGACAAACCGGGGGCTCGCGGGATGCTCAAGGCTAGTACGCTGGCACGAGCAAGGCGCGGTCGCCGGGGCGAGAGACTGCTCCTTCTAACCCCGTTAGAAGTCCGAGCATATCTCGCTCTTCGCACCACTCGCCGCCGCTCCCCTCCTCTCCAGCAGAACCTCTAGCAAGGGCACAACTACTCCTCGATTTTCCTCCAGCGGCAGACAAGGCCGAAGACTGGAGGGCGACGATCCAGAGTCTCATCGCCTTCGCCAACAACGACACGCCGCAGCAGCCGGCGACATCGCGGCCACGGCAAGTCGACCAGATGAAGGCCGATGGCGACAAGACCGCCGGGGGTGCAACCACCGTGCACTCCCCGCCGCGGAAGTAGAAGACGCCACCCCGCCGGATTAACGTCGACGACGATTCCACGGCGTCGTCGGATCCGCGGGCTTGTCGAGACCAGCGCCAAGTCCTTGACGATCGGCGGCAAGAAGACGCTCGAACGCGCATCGAGCGCCGACGAGAAGCCCGGCGACAATCAGACCACCGTGCTGGGGCCGCTGTCGACACGTACGCGCCCGGTGAGCCAGGCGACTTGCCGTACGCGGCAGGTTGCCCTGCGTTCACCCGTGAGCTGCGGCGCGTCCAGTGGCCCAGCATGAAAAACTTTAAGCCCGACGTACCCGAGAAGTACGACGGCAAGACGCACCCCTCGGAGTTCCTCAGCATCTACACCATCGTGGTGCAGGCTGCCGGGGGATGCGACGAGAAGATACTAGCTAATTACTTCCCGCTAGTGCTTAAGCCGAACGTTCGTTCTTGGCTTATGCACTTGCCGGAAGGCTCCATTTCTTCGTGGGCAGATCTGTGCCACCAATTTGTTGGTGCCTTCACGGGCGGCCACAAACCCCACGGCCAGGAGAGTGATCTCCACATCTTGGCCCAGAAGGAAGGAGAATCCCTGCGCAAGTACATTCAACGATTCAGCCGCGTGCATCACAATATTCCCGACGTCCACCCCGCCGCGGTTATCAGCGCGTTCCACCAGAACGTGCGTAACCGCCGCATGCGGGAAGAGATGGCCATGACCAAGATTCGGGATGTCAGCGAGCTCTATGCTCTGGCTGACAAATGCGCGCGCGCCGAAGAGGGGAGGAGACTCCCCGGAGAGGATGCTGGCGCAGGAGGAAGCGACAGTGAGGATGCCGCCCCGGCAAAGAAGAGCCGGCGGCGAAACAACAGAAGAAAGAAGAGCAAGGAAGTGCTGGTCGTCGAGCAGTCCGGCAAGGAGGCTCCCACCAAGAAGGCACAGGCTGGCGGCTCCGGCAAGGAGCCTGCCCCTGTGGCGGCAGCCGACAAGCAGGACGGCTCCGACAAGCAATATTGCAAGATCCACCGCACCAAGGGCCACGACCTTTCGAACTGCAAGCGAGTCGAGTACCTCGTAGAGCAGCAGAAAGCTGAATACGAGCGGCGCGACAAGGAGAAGGCCCAAGGTGGCGGAGGAGAGACGAGCAAGAAGCAGCCATTCAATGGCCGGGGAGGACGCCGCGGCAAGGCCAAGCAGCGGCAAGGTGATCGACCTCCCCGGGGCCGCGACAAGGATGAGGAAGAAGACGACGACGACGATATGGAGGAAGGTGATAACAGCGAGCAGGAGTTCCAGAAGGCCACAGAAGTCCTGTGTGTCGACGGAGGCGCCTCCCTGCACACTTCCCACCGCCAACTCAAGCAGTGGGTACGGGAAGTAAACGCAGCTGAGCCGCCCGTCGAGTCACGCAGGCTCCTGAAGTGGTCCAGCACGCCCATCATTTTTGATCTTGAGGATCACCCTGACCGCACCACTGCGGTCGGGTGCTTGCCGATGTTGGTCTCACCAACCATCCGCAACCTCAAGGTCACCAAAATGTTGGTTGACGGCGGGGCCCGCCTGAACTTGATCTCCTCGGCTGTGATCAAGAAACTCCAGATCCCAGACGGCGAGCTTGAAGAAACCGGGTCGTTCCAAGGAATAAACCCGGGAAGGAGCAAGCCGAAGGGCAAGATAACTCTGCCAGTGACCTTTGGCGGGGAGCTCAACTTCAGGACGGAGAGGATAACCTTCGATGTTGCCGATATCCCATTGCCATACAATGGGATACTTGGACGTCCTGCCCTCGCCAAGTTCATGGCAGCTTCCCACTACGCCTACAATGTACTCAAGATGCCGGGGCCGATAAGCGTCATCTCTGTCCCTGGCGACAAGAAGGACGCGCTTATCTGCGCCGACAAGATATACCGGGATGCAGCAGCCGCGGCGGAGAGCAACACCCTTGCCGCTGAAGCTCCCGGGGGGAAGAAGACCAAGACCAAGTCCGGCAAGTGCTCTGGGGCCCACTCCGGCAAACGCACCTCTTCGGAGTGCTGCGCTGCCGTCGAGGACGCACCATCGAGCTCCACCGGCAAGTGCAAGAAGGGGATGGCCGCTCCACCGGCAACCAAGAAGGTGTCCGCCAAGGAGGACGGCACTGGTGGTACCTTCACCATCAGTGCTACGCTTGACAAAAAATAGGAAAGCGCGCTCGTTGCCTTCCTGCGGGCGAATGTCGATGTGTTTGCATGGCAACCATCTGACATCCCCGGCGTTCCCAAGAAGGTAATTGAGCACAAGCTTGCTGTTTGTCCTCATGCGCGGCCCGTCAAGTAGAAGGTCAGGAAGCAAGCCGTGGAGCGCCAAGAATTCATTGCCGAAGAAATCAAGAAGTTGGAAGCAGCAGGCCTAGTTAGAGGCGTGATCCATCCCACGTGGTTGGCCAATCCAGTTGTCGTACGCAAGGCCAATGTGAAGTGGAGACTTTGTATAGACTTCACTGATGTGAATAAAGCATGTCCCAAGGATCCATTTCCCTTGCCGCGTATTGACCAGATTGTTGACTCCACCGCTGGATGTGAGCTGCTTTCCTTCCTTGATGCATATTCAGGCTACCACCAGATTTTTATGGCCAAGGAAGACGAAGAGAAGACTGCATTCATTACTCCATGTGGCACATATTGCTTCATACGCATGCCCTTCGGATTGAAGAATGCAGGCTCAACATTTGCAAGAGTGGTGCACACTGCTTTTGTGCCACAGATACACAGAAATGTGGAAGCCTACATGGATGATATAGTGGTCAAGAGCAAGAGCAAAGATACCCTGATCCAAGACTTGGAAGAAACCTTTGAGAATCTGCGCAAGATCCAGCTCAAGTTGAACCCCGAGAAGTGCGTCTTCGGAGTCCCCTCCGGCAAGCTTCTCGGGTTCTTTGTATCCCAGAGGGGGATTGAAGCGAATCCCGACAAGATAAAAGCCATCGAGCAGATCGAAGCCCCGAAGCGCGTCAAGGACGTGAGGAGACTTGCAGGTTGTGTGGCTGCCCTCAGTAGGTTCATTTCAAAGTCTGCAGAACGCGCCCTGCCTTTCTTCAAAATTTTGAAGAAGGCAGGTCCTATGAAATGGACTCCGGAAGCGGAGGCAGCGCTGCAAGACTTGAAAGGATACCTATCCTCCACTCCAATACTTGTCGCACCTAGGCCACGAGAGAAGTTGCTGCTGTACCTAGCAGCAACCAATCAAGTGGTTAGTGCTGCGTTAGTAGCGGAGAGGGAGGCGGATGAGGAGTCTACACCACCGGCAAGTGAATCCAGCGACAAGCAGGGGGCTTCCCCGACAAGCCCTGGCCCCGAGAAGGACAAGTCTGCGCAGGAACAAGGAGAAATGCGAAGGAAGATGGTGCAGCGCCCAGTGTATTTTGTAAGTTCCCTCTTGCAGGGGGCTAGATCGAGATACTCTAGGGTGCTGAAGTTGCTTTTCGGTCTCCTCATGGCCTCGAGGAAGCTGCGCCATTACTTCCAAGCACATGAGATAACAGTGGTCACTCGCTGTCCGTTGAAGAGGATATTGCAGAATCCAGAAGCAACGGGCAGGATCGTCGAGTGGGCACTGGAGCTGTCAAGCTTTGGTCTCAAGTTTGAGAGTACTTCAACCATACAGAGCAGAGCTTTGGCAGAATTCATAGCTGAATGGACCCCAACGCCGGATGAAGAAGTTCCAGAGACAAGCGTCCTCGTACAAGAAGCGACCAGCGAATGGGTAATGTACTTTGATGGTGCTTTCTCGCTGCAAGGCGCCGGTGCCGGCGTGGTACTCATAGCGCCCACCGGAGAGCACCTCAAGTATGTTGTCCAGATGCACTTTCCCAAGGAACAAGTGACAAACAATACTGCTGAGTATGAAGGTTTGCTTGCCGGCCTCAGGATTGCAGCCGAACTCGGGATCAAGAAGTTGATTGTGCGGGGAGATTCGCAGTTGGTGGTCCGACAAGTAAATAAGAGTTACCAGAGCCCTTTGATGGAAGCCTATGTAGATGAAGTGAGGAAGCTTGAAGAGCACTTTGAAGGTCTGCAAATGGAGCACGTCCCGAGAGCTCAGAATGATATTGCGGATGGCCTTTCAAAGTGTGCTGCAATGAAGTTACCTGTGGAACCAGGGACCTTCCTGCTCAAGCTAACTCAGCCATCCGTTACACCATCAATTGGACAGAACAAGAAGAGAAAGTTGGTCTCCGGCGACTACTTGCCGGCGAATCTCCCTGAAGCCACCGCCAAGGTCCCCAAGATCAACAACCAAAGTGCTGAGGAACAGTTTGCTCCTGCAGATCCAAGGGTCTATACAGTTGAAGCAAGCGTTCCCGACAAGCCTCGCCCCGGCAGGCTTGCCGGGGGACCATCAGCTCCGACAGAACCGGAGGTTCTTGCCGTAGAAGCTGGGGTTCCCGCAGCGACCCTCATGCCTTTAGTCCTTGCCGTTGAGCCTCGAGCTCCAGCATGGGCACAGCAGATCGTCCGTTTTCTGCAAACTGGAGAACTTCCCGACGACCCAAAAGAAATAGAGAAGATAACCAGGCAGTCAAGTATGTACCAGTTCGTTGATAACGAACTGTACAGAAGAAGACTCAATGGTGTCAGGTTGAAGTGCATTTCCAGAGAAAATGGACAGAAGCTGTTGGCAGAAATACATGGAGGCATATGTGGCCACCACATTGGTGCAAGGGCACTTGCCGGGAAGGCATTCCGGCAAGGTTTTTTTTGGCAAGAAGCCCTCCAAGATGCAACTGCACAAGTAACCAAGTGTGAAGCGTGCCAGTTTTATGCCAAGCAAATTCACCAGCCAGCTCAAGCTCTCCAGACGATCCCTTTGTCCTGGCCCTTCTCGGTCTGGGGGCTCGATATCCTCGGCCCCTTCCCCCGTGCTGTCGGGGGCTTTGAGTACTTGTACGTAGCGATCGACAAGTTCACAAAGTGGCCAGAAGTGGAACCAGTGAGAAAGGTGACAGCATAGTCAGCAGTCAGGTTCTTCAGGTCAATTGTTTGCCGTTTCGGAATCCCCAACAGGATCATCACCGACAACGGCATGCAGTTTACTAGTCGCACCTTCATGCAATACGCCCAAGACCTTGGCGCCAAGGTCTGTTTCGCTTCTGTTGCACACCCGAGGAGCAATGGTCAAGCGGAGAGGGCCAATGCTGAAGTGCTGCGCGGACTCAAGACAAGAACCTTCGACAGGCTGCGCAAGTGCGGAAGAAACTGGATAGAGGAGCTACCGGCGGCTCTTTGGTCAATCAGGACGACACCAAGTCGAGCCACCGGACAGACACCCTTTGCCCTTGTCTATGGGGCAGAGGCAGTACTCCCCACGGAACTCGTATACGGATCTTCTCGAGTGCTCGCTTTTGATGAGCTCGAGCAAGAGCAACTGCGACAAGATGATGCATTGCTCCTCGAGGAGGAACGTCTCCAGGCTGCTGTACGAGCTGCTCGATACCAGCAAGCCTTGCGCCGCTATCATAGCCGCAAGGTTAAAGCCAGGAGTCTCGAGGAAGGTGACCTTGTTCTTCGGCGTGTTCAGTCCGCCAAGAGTTCCAACAAGTTGACGCCGAAGTGGGAAGGCCCTTATCGGGTGAGACAAGTCACAAGGCCCGGCGCTGTCCGCCTTGAGACCGAAGAAGGCTTACCAGTGAGCAATTCCTGGAACATAGAGCATCTTCGCAAGTTTCACCCATAAGGCGCGGTTGCCGTAATCCGCTCCGGCAACCACCTTTTGTACGAGTCTTGCCGCTGTCGCATGTAAACCTTTGTACAAAGCTGGGCGCAGATCCCGTGCATCAGTAAAGCTTTTGTGTTTCGCACTATTTGCCATTTCCATGCTTTTCTTTGTTATTTGCATGCATTGTTTGGCAGCTTGTGCAACCCACATCTCCGGTAAGCATTAATGGGCCAAGAAGCCCTGTACTTGTTTTCCCTTCTCTTCTTCTTTCCATCTTAAGCAGAAGGAACGTTCCTCGCGCACAAGTATGCCGGGGGGGAAGGAGGTGGAGGACGAACCAAGTGCTGTTCAAGAAAGAGAAGCTTGCCGGAGAACGAACAGATTATGAAAGCTAAGTTACCAGAATTTGAGCAGTTCAATTTTTTTAAATTTTAGTTATCTTCCTTGAACAACCACACTTTGTATGGTAAACCTGTGCGCGGAGGAACCTACCCGTGGCTAGCCGCACCCTTACTTTGTTTCCGAGTACGCTCAACGACTTAAGTGAGCTGCGACAAGTGTCGCGCCCTTGCTTCGTTTTCGAGTTTGCTCAGCAAGCTAAGTGCGTTGCGACTAGCTGCGGCACGGTTACTTGCCGGTAAGGCCTTTGCCAGCAGGCTGCTCAGAGTCCAGCACTCAGCGCTCGCGGCAAGGGCCCCTTGCCGGCAAGTTCCCTAAAAGCGTAGGGTAAAAAGCATACAAAGTAAAGGACCAAAAGCAAGGGAGATAACAATGCGTCAATTGCTCGGAAATAAGATAATATATTACAGAGATAACTTGTCGCAATAACTAATTGATTCATGTTCATAACACACTTTGCAGCAGCAAAGGAAACAGAAAGGAGGAAGCCTAGTCTACGCGGTCGCCTTCACGCCTTGAGATCTTGTTCACCTTGGCGACGATGTGGGCGACCTACGCCTTCAACGCCTCCTGATCTGCATCGTCCGGCAAGCTGCGGAGGACGTTGACAAGATTGATGCTAGGGTTGCGGTAGACTATCTTCGTCAAGACGCGCTCCAAGGTACCCGCGCAGAGCTGACGCGACTCCTCGGCCAGCTGTGCGGGGAGCTTCTCCTGCAGCCGTGCAAGCGCCGGCGCGATTCCCCTGAAGAAGAGACTTAACTTGGCGCTGTGGGGGAGATTCTCGTGCGGAGAATACACAAGATGCTCCACCCTCAGCGCCATCAGCTCCCTGTCAATGTTGGCAGCAGAGGCGACCAGATCGTCGGTCCACTGCTCCACAGCCCGGCTGAAGTTGTTCGCTGAAGTGGCGGCGCTCTCCACTAGGCCTCGTTCCTTGCGGAGCTCGTCCTTCAGCTTCGTTTCGCGGTCCCGGGCAGCGTCAAGTGAATCAGTCAAGGTGGAGACCTTCAACTCCAAGTCAGCGATTGAATCTTTGGCAGCAGTAAGCTCGTCGCCCTTCTTGGAGAGGCGTACCTGCAAGTCTGAGTTGGTATGGGCGTCTTTCTCGCGCTCCACGTTGAGCGCGGTGACCCTGTCCTCGCTCGTCTTCAGGTACCGCTCCAGTTGCTCCACCTTGAGCTCCAGGTCCCTCTTGGCGGTTTCTGCGGCGGCAGCAGCTTCCTTTGCCTCCTTCAGGGCCCCGCCAAGAGCCTGCTCCCGGGCGGTGAGCTCGTCGTCATGGGCGTCGAGCTCAACCTTCCGCTGGTTGAGCGCCCCTTCCCGCCGAGATAACTCCTCGGCGGCCAGCCGCTGCCGCTCCTCTGCCTCAGCCTTCTCCAGGAGGAATGCTTGCTGCTCCTTGGCAAGCCCTTCACGCTCCTCCGCCAAGTTGCGGAGAGCTGCCTGGTTGGCGGCGTGGAGTTCGGCAGCGCGCTTTTCCAAATCGACTCCAGCCTTGGCGGCAAGAGCTTCCCGGGAGTCCGGCTTCGCCTGCCTGGCCCGGTAAAGGGCCAGTAGCCGGCGAAGGAGCTTCTCCTCTTCGGGCTCGTCTCCACCGCCAAGTGCTTCGACAATCTTCAACCCCGCGGAGGCGAGGACCTCTCCATCAAAGGTCTCTCCCTCCACGAGGGCTCGCGACGAGGACCCCCAAGGGACTTGTATGAAGACGCCATTGGGGGCCTCAAGATAAACGCCCGGCTGCTCCTTGGCGACGGAGGGATCGGCGGCCGGTGCAGCGCTTGACGCTCCTGCTGCCTCCGGGCCCGCAGTGTGGTCGCCGTCCCTCTCCCCAGCCGCGGTGTCTGCGGTCGGGGCAGTCTCCTCAGCAGCGGGCTCGTCGGCTCCGGCCATGTCCTCAGCGGCAGTGGCGTTGCCGCCGTCGCCTTGCGCGCACTCCTCACCGGCAGTCTCAGTCTCCGTCCGCTCCAGCGTAGGAGGATCTAGCAGAAGAAAAAGGAAAGAAAAGATCAAGCAAAAATCCAAAAAGACAAGTCCAAGAAGAAGAAGCTACAAGACTCACCTTCGCGGACTTCTTCGACGACAGGCTCCCTCGCCCGGGAGTCCTCCCTTGGCGGTGGAGCGGTGGCCCCTGCTGGCGGAGGGCCGCCCGCGCCCTCCCTTGGCGGGGTGGCTACCCTTGTCGGGCTGCTCACCCTTGTCGGGCTACCCGCCCTTGGCTGGGTGCCCGTCCTTGGCGGAGCGTCCTCCCTTGCCGGGGAGTTCGCCCTTGACGGGGAGGGTGGAACATGCAGCTCCTCGGGGGTGACCTCCGGTTGCTCCTGCGGCTGCGGCTCCACTTCTGCTCAAGACAAACAAGGCAACAAGATATTAGTACAAGCAAAAACCTCAAGCGCGCCCGACGAACGGAAAGCTCAAGACCAGACTTACGCTGGGGGCTGCGCTGGGGGCTGCTCCTCGGAGCAGCGGGTTGATCCGGCAAGTTCGTCGCCGGCGCGTCCCCTGTCGCCGCGACGGGCGAGTCGTCTTCGACCTCAACCACGGGGATCTTGGCCCTCTTCGCCATCCGCTGGGTCAGAGTCCTGAAAGCAAAGCAAGAACAAGATCAGAACCATCAAAGAAAGAATCAAGACATAATCGAAGAAGTTACAAATTACAAATACTTACTCCTCTTCCTCGTCGTCGTCGGAGCTGAGGGCGGAGAAATCGAACTCCACCTGAGGTGCTCCCGCGCGAGGAGCAGGAGGAGAAGGCTCCCTCGGGCGCTTGGCGGTCTCCGGGGCTGGGGGCTGCGAAGACCCAGCCTCCGTTGACGCCGAGGCCCGAGGAGCAGGCGGAGCGGCCGTTCCGCTTCGGGAGGATCCCCCTCCGCTTGGCGCTGGTGCACAGGGCGCCTCCGTCGCGGCTTGGCTCGCTCTGGTGGCGCGCGCCGCCCGGCGAGCAGGCTGCTGTCGAGGCGCCTGCGTCCTCGTCGCTGTAGCCGCCTTGCGGAGGCGTTTCCTCGGCGCTTGCGTGGGACTTGCCGGAGGCGGGGAGTTCTCCGAAGACGAGGAGGCGTCATCGTCAAGTCCCAGAGACCCACCGGTGTCTTAATCGGCCTCGACGTCCTCCTCCTCCTCCCCGGCAGGCCCGCTGGGTCCAGCATCATGTCCTGCGGCCCCGCTCCCTCCGGCGGCTTCGCTCCCTCCGGCGGCTCCGCTCCCTCCGGCAACTCTGCTCCCTCCGGCAACCTCGCCTCCTACGGTGGCCTCGCTCACAATCCCGGGAATCCCGGCATGCCTGAGGGAAGGAACCCTGGCAAACTCGTCGGGCGGAAGCTTGAGCAGCCTGCGGATCTCTGCCTCCTCTGCCTGGCACGCCTCGTCCGCGGCCTGCGCCTCGTCGACGGTGAATCCGAAATATCCCGCCGCTGCGGCCGCGGCGGCCTCTTCCATCCTGGAAGCGATGTAAGCAATGTCCTGGGCCGTAGTGGCCCGGGTAAGGCCCCTGTTCTCCTCGGGGTTCTTGGGCACCTCGACCAAATTGTTGAAGAAACTCAGTATTGCGTCTGGCGGAGGCTCTATCCAGGTGGGGTCGACGCCGTGGGAATCGCACGCGGGCATCATCGCGCGTAAGGAGTCCCGGGCAGTGCTGTTGCACAGCGGCACCACTCCCCGGGGAGATCTAAACCATTCCGGGTGGGCCGGGTCATGCTTGAAGAGCTCCCGGACCATCCCCTTCAGCTCCAAGGCAGTGAAATTGAAGTTCAACCCAGGGCGCAGCCTCATCATATCCGCCGCGTTGCCAAATTCCCATGCTGGCCTTTTTCTCTCCTATAAAGGGGCAATGCGGCGGCGGAGGAAATCTGCCCCTACCTCTCCGATGGTCAGTTTAGCTACCCGGAGACGAAGTATCCTGATAAGGGCAATATTGAGCTTGCCGTCCTCCGGGGCCAATTCGCTCCAGTCTCTGCTGCGCACTATGGCTGTTGTGCGCGGCGCAGTGAAGGGCTCCGGCTTGTCCTCTACTACCCAGCACCAATCTGCACGCCTTTCTTCCCACTTGCCGCGGAGTTCTCCCTTCAGGTATGAATCCTTCTTGTTCAACCGGAAGATCCAGGAGATGCCGCCGGAAAGGGGAGCGCCAGCCTCTACTCTAGGCATAAAGAAGTGGCGAAAGAGCGCTACGTTTGGATGGATCCCCACATAGTGTTCGCACAGATGTGCGAAAACCGCCATCGTAAGGATGGCGTTGGGAGTAAAGTGTAGGAGGTGGAGGCCGTATGTGTTCATAATGTCACAGAAAAACTCCGAGTACGGAGGGCACAATCCACAGTGGAAGAAGACAGCAAAGAAGAAATACCCGCCGGGAAACAAATCTCTGGCGACGGCGGGGAAGGCTCTGGTGCGGGGATGAGCTTTGGTCTCCCCGGACCAGAAGAGATAGTACTTGTTCCGCAGCTCCTTCGCGCTGAGCCTCGGCGCGAAGACCACGTTCCTCTTCCGCAGGGCGGCAAGCTTCGCCGCCTGCTCGGATTTCTCCTTCTTGGCCTTGTCCGCTTTCGCCTTCTCGCTCTTCGGAGCCATGGCGGAGGCGGCGAGGGAGGGGGTGAGGAGCTCGACGGCGCCGCGGATGCGGAAGACGGCGGAGGAGGGGTGGAGGCGATGAGCAGCGGGGGATTTTTGGAGGTGGAGGACGCAATGAAGACGAAGGAGGGAAACTGCCCCTGCTTCCTCTGCTTTTAAGGGGGACTGGGGGACGCTCCGCATTTCCCATTAAAGAACGAGGCCACGATCTCTCCCACGACGCCGCAATCGACGCGTGCCGTTAGGGAGGGGCGCGGCGGATGCGGAAGGGGATTCGGCGTGCTGTGGGCCGCGTGTGCCCGTGCCCTGTTTTGGGCCTGGCCCAACAGCGCTCGGCACCGTGTGTGGCCCAGGCCCGGGGGCTCCTGTCGGTGTACTAAGATAGGGGTACCTTAGTACCCCAACTTGTGCACGGGCAGTAGCAGCTTCCTGCGGCAGGGTTTACGACGTGCTCGCCGGAAACCTTTCTGGTCCCTATAAAGCCATTCAAAAACAAAGTATACAAGTCAGAAGATCAAGGCCCCGGCAAGTGGAGCTTGCCGGGAAGGCTACACCAGGCTCAAGATTATCACATTAACCCAAGACCCTGGCAAGAGGAGCTTGCCAGGAAGACCGGAAGACTGCATCTCAGAAGACATGCCTCGGCGCACCCTGCGCCCCGGCAGGACCCGGGGAGCGACAAGCTCCCGGGCCCGGCAAGATCAAGACCCCGGCAAGGTGCTTGCCGGGGGAAGCCTGCGCTGTGTGCCCGCGCTCCAGCTCATCTGCCCACGCGTCGCCCTGGGGCCCTTCCAGGGACGCGTGGCGGACGGCTGTGCAGCCTGGGGCACACGGTGGCAACCCGCGGTGACGAGGCTACCACCGTGTCGAATGGAGAAGCATGGACGGACACTTTTGGGGTCGACGGTGACGGGCATTTAAGGCCCTTGCCCCCCACTGTCAAAGTTAGGTGAAGACCACTGTTCATCCACTGTTCATGCACCGTTCCCGCACTGTTACAACTACCACCAAAGTTACATTTTTACCCTCCTCTACGTTGACACCTGTCGGTGACCCCTTGAGCTATAAAAGGAGGCCCATGCACAACGTAGAAAGGGTTCGGAACCTAGACAGCTCTCTTGCTCGGTGTAGCTAGCTCTTCAAGCTCCCGAGCTCAAGAACTCAATACAATCCAAGCAGGAGTAGGGTTTTACGCGTCCGCACGGCCCGAACCTGGGTAAACTGCCTGCGTGTGCTCCTCGATCTGCTCTTCGTGCTCCCTCCGCTCCCTTACCGCAACGTAGAAGGGGCTCCGGTCCCATAGGTGTTCGTGGTGGACAATTTCCCCCGACAGACGTTCAAGCCCGTCACCGCACTCATAGCATTTTCTTTTAATGCGGCTACATGGAGCCTAGGCAGGAGCATGGCAGCCCACATCGCTATGGGAAGGATTGGAGAAGTCTACAAGCAGGAGCTAAAGGACACCATCTACCAAATTTGTGGACGCCGAGATGAGAATTGGGACATGATCAGCACCCGGAAGGATAGATCCATTGCAGCCTTCATCCAGGAGTTGTACCATCACATTCGTCGCCAGGAGCACCAGATGTGTGTAGGGATGATAGATTTGAAGAAAGCACTAAAAAGAAACTTGGAGTTAGAAGAGGAACTCAAGTCTACACGCGACTAATATGAGGAGGAGATGATAATACTTGTGGAGAAGAATGATGACTTGACACGGAAGTTAGGGATACTCATGGGAGAAGAACAAGAGGAAGAAGAACCCAAGGAGATTCCACTGGAAGACTACATCATCATTGACGACACGGATTCGGAACCTGATGATAGCAAAGACGAAGACTATGAAGATGAAGCTGGAGCGGATATCATGGAATCCTCTGTCGATCAAAATTTCTAGAAGACCTTCACATGACTAGTAGTTTTTCCACTTAGAAGACTTAGAACACTTTTGTAACGATTAGATCCGTGTAAGCCCTTGTTTGAAATTAATTTTGGTGTGATCAATTGTGTGTTTGCCTCATGTGCATATGGGTAGTGATTTTCCCTTAGACCTCTTTTCTATTCTAATTTCTTCCCTCTACACCCATCAGATGCCTCCAAGACGTGAGCCCGGATTTGAGTTTCCCCCTGAGCTCACCCAGTTGATCCAGCAGCAGAACACCCTGATGCAACTACTTGTCTAGAACACTCAGAACAACCAGAACAACAACAATAACAACCCTCCACCACCACCACCCGTGGACAACCTGACACGTTTCTTAAGGTTGCAACCACCAGTGTTCGCTAGCAGCATCGAACCAATAGTCGCTGACGACTGGCTGCGCAAAATTGGAAGGGATTTGACCACTGCTAACTGCTCAGATGCTGAGAAGGTGCATTTTGCCGCACACCTGGACCAGCCGCAGCATGGTGGGAGAATTACACAGCCACTTTTCCCATAGCCAATGTGACTTGGGATCAGTTTCAGCAAGCTTTTCGTACCGCCCATGTCTCAACTAGAGCTATGAGTATGAAGAAGGAGGAGTTTCGCAATTTGCGCCAAGGCAACCGTACTGTGGCCCAGTACGTGGATGAGTTTAGTACCCTATCTCGTTATGCCCAGATGATGTGGCCACAGATGCCGCTAAGCAGGAGAGATTCATGGAAGGGCTGAATGATGAGATGAGTGTACAGTTGATGGTGACAACTTTCAACAACTACCAGGAGTTGGTAGATAAAGCTCTTATGATTGAAGGGAAGCACCAGCAGATTGAAAGCTGCAAGAGGAAGTATGGACAAGGAAGGAATAATTCTGGAGCTCAGCAGAAGCCTCGTTTTACCCCTAAAATGGTAGGACAATTCCAACATACCCATGGAGGAGGTAGCTCGCACAATCACAATGGCCCCAAGAATGGAAATGGAAATGGAGCAAATGGTAACCAGAGCCGCCCTACCCCGTCCACACCCACCAAGAAGGATTTCAGCCATGTCACCTGTTACAAGTGCGGGAAGAATGAACATTATGCCAATGAATGCCCATAAGCTAAGAACGGGAACGGCAATGGAAGCGCCGCAAAGAAGCCCAACCCGTTCAACAATGGACAAGTGAACCACGTGACTGTGGAGGAGGTAGAAGAGCAACCAGATGCTGTTGTCGGTAAGTTTTTGGTTAAGACATTTACCGCAATAGTTCTTTTCGATACTGGTGCATCGCATTCATATATTTCAAGGGGATTCGTAAATAGACATAGGATGTCCACCCGAGTTCTTAAGACCCCCATGTTAGTAAGTTCACCTGGAGTAGAGTATATGGCACACCAAGGATGTTTTCAGACGCCATTGATCATAGGACGCCATACTTTCCCCTCTGACCTAATAGTCCTGGAATCACAAGGATTGGATGTGATATTAGGTATGGATTGGCTATCGAAGTATAGAGGTAACATTGACTGTGCTAGTAAGTCAATTTTGCTCACCACCCCGGAGGGAAAAAGGATTAAGTATGTATCTAGGCATTCGCCTATAAGGACTCAAGTACATTCTCTCACGGGAGTTGTTCAGGAGGAAGTGCCAGTAGTGAAGGATTATCCAGATGTGTTTCTAGAGGAGTTACCTGGCATGCCACCGGATAGAGATATAGAGTTTTTGATTGAGCTTTTGCTAGGCACCGGGCCAATTTCTAAGAGACCATATAGGATGCCCGCAAAGGATTTGGAGGAGATAAAGAAACAGATTAAGGAGTTACTGGATAAAGGATTCATACGCCCAAGTTCTTCACCTTGGGGTTCGCCAGTACTTCTAGTGGAGAAGAAGGATGGATCATTAAGAATGGTTGTTGATTACCGAGGGCTGAACGAAGTAACGATCAAGAACAAGTACCCACTGCCGATGATCAATGATCTGTTCGATAGATTGCAAGGAGCTAAGATATTTTCCAAGATCGATCTGCGATCAGGGTTCCACCAATTGAAGATCCGAGAGCAGGATATACCTAAGACGGCCTTTACCACCAGGTACGGGTTGTACGAGTATGCCGTTATGTCTTTTGGTCTGACTAACGCACCAGCATACTTTATGAACCTGATGAACAAAGTGTTTATGGAGTATTTGGATAAGTTCGTCGTGGTGTTCATAGATGATATATTGATCTTCTCGAAGGATGAAGAGGAGCATGCAGAGCATTTGCGTTTGGTATTGGAGAAGCTCAGAGAACATCAGTTATATGCCAAGTTTAGCAAATGCGAGTTTTGGTTGAAGGAAGTCGGATTTCTCGGACACGTTATATCTGGAGAAGGAATAGCAGTAGATCCCGCTAAGGTGGACATTGTGACCCATTGGGAAGCACCAACAACAGTTGGAGAGATCCGGAGTTTTCTTGGACTTGCAGGATACTACCGGAGATTTATTGAGAATTTCTCGAGGATTGCAAAGCCAATGACGGAGTTGTTAAAGAAGGAGACCAAGTTAAGTTGGACAGAAGAATGTGAGGCCAGTTTCCAAGAATTAAAGAAAAGGTTGGTCTCATCCCCCGTGTTGATTCTGACAGATCAATATAAGGATTATGATGTGTGCTGCGACGCTTCACGTCGTGGACTTGGAGCAGTCCTTATGCAGGAAGGAAGAGTTGTTTCGTATGCTTCACGACAGCTAAAACCTCATGAGCTAAACTATGCCACCCACGATTTGGAGTTAGCAGCCGTAGTGCATGCATTGAAGACGGGGAGACATTTTCTTATTGTAAACCATTGTGAAGTATATACGGATCACAAGAGTTTGACGTATATATTCTCTCAGAAGAAGCTGAATCTCAGGCAAAGGAGATGGTTGGAACTCATTAAGGATTACGACATGAGATTGAATTATCATCCCGGAAAGGCTAACGTAGTAGCCGATGCGCTAAGCCGTAAGAGCCATGTCAATACCCTATTGACGGAGGAATTTCCAGAGGAATTAGCCGAGGACTTACGAAAACTACGTATGGAGATAGTTCCGAGAGGCTATGTAGCAACCCTAGAGATCCAGTCTACCCTGATGGATAAAATCAGAGAACCTCAGAAAACTGACGAGGAGGTTGCCTCTATAATGGAGAGGATGAGCGAAGGAAGAGCTAAAGGTTTTCGTGAGGATGAATGATACGTCCAAAACGTATCTATAATTTCTGCTTGCTCCATGCTTCTTTTGGGTGATATTGCTATGATATTTATACACTTCCATACACTTTTGATCATATTTGGACTAACCTATTAACTCAGTGCACCCCAGTGCCAGTTTCTGTTTTCTGCTGTTTTTGTATTTCAGGTTTTCCCATTACGAAAACTGCCAGAAAAATCCCGGAAAAATTATATAAAAAATCAGCGTTCCAGAAACTTCCCGGCAGCCAAAGTAGAGATGGAGGGGGGCCACCAGGGCTCCAGGCGCCCTGGTGGCGCCCCCCCTCCTGGCCGTGCCGGGGGGCGCCTGGGCCCCCCAGGCCTCCGCTGATGCCCCCTTTGGCATATATTTAACACGCGTCCCGAAACCCTCGAGAGGGGAACCCTTTTTCGCTATCTCATCTCTGTTCCGCCGCCGCCGCGCTTCCAAGATCGGGAGCACCAGGAGAACTCTTCCCGGCACCCTACCGGAGGGGAGGATCACCACCGGGAGCCTCTCCACCACCATGGACGCCTCCCGGATGAGTTGTGAGTAGTCTCCCTTGGACCATGGGTCCATGACCAGTAGCTATGTGATGTTCTCCTCCCCTTCTTGTGCTTCACTAATTAGACCTCGTGAGCTACCCTACATGATCGAGGCACATATGTAATCCTTATGCTGTTGCTATCAAACTCAGTTTGTTGGGATCCGATGGATTATGATATTATGTTCAGATTGTGTTTGAGTAATATATTTGATTTACCTCTTTTATATTTATGTTCATAAGTAATTCTTGCATGTTCTCCGTTGCTATTTATTGCTTTGGCCAAGTAGTAGGTAGTGACTCCAAGAGGGAACGTTATGCTCGATTGTGGGTTCATGCCCCTCGATGACTAGCTTGAGTGACAGAAACATGAGTCTAGGGGATGTGTTGTTGCCACAAGGGGGAAAACAACGGTGCTTGTGCCCGCGGGTGCAAGGATTGTTTACTTTACGCAAAGTTCTTTTAATGCTGTTGTCTGTTGCTTTGAGTTTACACTATGGGTGGGACTCGCAACTTAATACCAGCGAGATGTTCTGGATAGATATCTCAAGGTGGATGATTAGTAGTAGATGAAGATGGATTTCGGTCTACTTGCCTTGGCGTACCGCCCATGCTTTGAACCTCTACCTTTCTTGCTACATAGTTAGCATTGGTTTGCGCACATAATTCTGTCAATTGCCCAGCTGTAATTCGTTTACCTCACATAGTTGTTTTATCGTCTTTTGGGAGAGAGACATCACTAGTGAACATCATGGGACCCCGGTCCATATTACCATCATTGATCACATTCGTTATTTACTTTCTGTTTTTACTTACTATTTGCAGCATTACCTATCACTATTATCACTTGCGTTTGATCCTTTGTAAACGACAAGGCCGGCGGGATCGACAACCTCTCTGTACTCGTTGGGAGCAAAGTTATTTGTATCTGTGTGCAGGTCCACGTTGATTGCTAATATCTGGCGCCGTTAGCAGTTGACACCTTCTTGTTGAAACTGGGAGTCTCAGGAGAAATCGATCCTTGGTATCTTTGCCAAGGGAAAACTTCCGCTACACTGCATCTCAAACCTTCCACTTGGGGTAACCAACAAGGGGCGAGAAGCCATCAAGCAAAGTTTTCTGGCGCCGTTGCCGGGGACTCCACTCTTCAGGATAGGGGAGTTGCACGCTATCTTTTACCTTTGCTTTTTAGTCTTGTTAGTTTACCTTTCAGTTTTTGCTTTAGTATCTTTTATCAAAAATCACAAAAAATAGTTATCTTATTCTTTAGTTGTCATTATGTCGGGTCCTTTTGTCTTTGGCGAGGCAGAAGTTCTCACCTTTAAACAAAGAGGTGGGGAAAGTCTGAAAGATTCTTGGTATAGAATTAATGATTCTAAAAAAAGAGCCACCAAGAAGCAATCTACTACTATCCTGCTTAGAAATTTTTATGTTGGAATTACTTCATGGAATAGGTTTATTCTAGATACTGCTATCAATGGAAATTTCCTAGAGGCCCCAGTTTGGGAGTCTCTTAGTATTATTGAAAATCTTGTTGGAAATCCCCCTGTCGTTAGCATTCAAGAGGACATCACCCTAGCTCACCTTATGAATTTTTTTGAAAAGATAGAGCTAGAGATGCCAAGCATTAATAAGATAAATGAGTTGGATCGTAAGATCCAAGGGAATTTGAATAGGCTTGATAGCTCCATGCATAAAATTTTCAAAACTTTGGAGACCTTCAAATCCCATGACTTGGACTCTTCTAGGATAGACAAGATTGAGGAAATCTTTGATACTCTAGGAACTACTTTCTCCTCAATCAAAACCAGAAAGGTAGAAACTCCGGCAAAGAAGGAGCCTAAGTTTGTTCACGTTCCAAAGGCTCCCTGCTCTAAAAGTAATCCATCTATTGCCAAAGGGGTTGAAACTGTAAAGATTTTGGAAGAAACACCTCTCTTTGATAAATTTATAAATGAATCTTCCCTTGACTTTTTTCCTTTTGGTATTCTCCCTAGAAGTATCTCTATGAGGCCTTTATTTGAAAGTCCTCTTAAGACTAGTTGTACTATTGAAGAGCTTTTTGATGATCTTGATGATGGTTCAATTGATACAACTTGATCTCTATGCATTATGCCTTTGCTTAAAGGCATAAAAGAAAGCGATTTTGAGAGGTAGCCCACATGAATAAAATTTTATTTTGCTTTTGTTGTGTCTTGATGTTGTTATTACAGTAGCATCATCATTGTATCTTTGCTTTTCAACTTTGTGCCAAGTGTAGCCTCTGATTGCAAGAAAGTTCAAAAGTTGTGACGTGCTGTCCAGGAAACAGATTCTGTCCTTGGATAGAAAAATTCGTATAAAATCACCAGATCATCTTTTTGGTCTGAATTGTTTCGACAGCGTGCTCTATACAATTGTCTTTCGTGCATCTGTTATGAGTTTTTTTATTAGAGTTGCAGAAGTGCCCCAAAAAAGTCATTTACTACCTGCTGTTCTGTTTTTCACAGATTCTGTCCTGTTTTGCCTTTCCTTCATTTTACAAACCTTGACCTTGCTTTTTTCTTTGCAAAAACCTTTTGGCAATCTTGAGAAACAGTAGACCTTCAAGAATATCCCTATTTCCAGCAAGGAACAATTATTTTATTATGGGTACTAACCTCACTAATCAGATTATGATGAGTTATGTATGAAGGGAGTTTTCAAGTGTGCGAGGGAAGATGATAAAAAGATCCAGGAGTGTCAAACGCTCAAGCTTGGGGATGCCCCCATGCACCCCCAAGAAATATTCAAGTAGACTCAAGCATCTAAGCTTGGGGATGCCCCCGTGCATCCCCTTCTCCATCAACATTATCAGTTCGTCTTTCGTTCCACTATATTTTTATCACTTCATGTGTTATGTGCTATGCTTGGAGCCTCTTGCTTTTAGTTTCCTTTTTAGTTTTCTTTAGCTTTTCATAACGAGTCGGAACTCAGCTTTCTTTGTGTGGGAGAGAAACACGCTCCACTTCTACCTAGAACACAACATAGAATTTTCATGTCTATCTTTGCTGTGTGTGTTCTTTGTCTTTCAATAGCTAATGTCATGTTTAGCTCTTAGTATTCATGCTTATCTTTTTAAAGAGCTTTTGTTTAGTTGGTTGCTTGAACTCTCTTTAGTTATCATGCTTATCTTATTAAGAGAGTTTGCTTCTGTTGCATTGGTTGTTATGTCTATGATAAAGATGCTACGTGCATAATGACGCTTAGTAGTTCATGTTTTCTTATGGTTAGTCTCAAATAGCTGGGGGGTTTCCAATGTGTTATTGGAGTACCAACATGATTTGTTTGCCTATGATGTGGTATGGTTTAGTAATATCTTCCTTCAAGAACTTATTTTGATTGACTTGGCGTATGCTCACGCATATTTAAGACTGTAAAGAAAGTCTGTCAAGCCTTGATGATCTTTTGTTTCTGAGTAGCGATATAACTTCCATGCCTGATTCAATGTTGCTTTGTCGCTCTGCATGATTATGACCGTCATTGCTCTTTTAGTTGGTCGCTCCCAGTCTTTAGCTAACCTCCACCTGTACTAAGCGGACTGACTGCTTGTGCATCCAAATTCTTTTAAACCAGTTATGCCATATGAGTCCACCATACCTTCCTATACATGGTATTTACCTTCCATTCCTAACGAAGACTTTCATGTACCATCTCCAAATTATTCAAAGAAAAGCATTCCTATTTTGTGCCTCTGTTTTAGTTCATGAGGAAGTAGTAGTTAATTCATGATCTTTTTAAGTTGGACAAGCTTCACCCCGGGATTGCATGTCTAATGTGCAAACCCATAATACGAGAAGGAACTGGCAAAGAGTGCGCCCGGCTAAAAAATAATATAACAAACAAACCCTCCTTCACGCTTTGTTCATGAGAAATCAGAAAACTTTGGCAGTGATAAACAAAGGAGATTAAGAGGATGTGATCGTCCTCATTCGGGAGCCTTTCCTCGAAACTTGTCCATCTCAAGAAGTGATTGAGTTGTCTGCTAGCATTCGTTGACGAAACATGCATAATCTAAAAAAAACTACTTCTGTTTTTAAAACCAAGAGCTCTAGTACATGTTTTGTCTTTGTTTCCGACTACGTGTTTTCAACCTTGCCAACAAAAGCCACGGTTCGAGAGTCTCCACCTTCTTTTAAAGCACCAACTATTGAGAGCATGATTGTCATTCTGAGTGTAATGTGCATTGTCCCAAAGTAGCATTGTCTTTTGCATGATTGTGATATCGTTTATTCTGAAATTATTGTATCTAGTCATCACTTAAACCTTGGAGGTGCCCCTGCATTTATGTTTTGCTTCACTAAAGGGGGCAAGCAAGATATCACTTTATCATATTTGCACAACATGCTCATTACAAATCTATTTGATGTTTCAGTATCATATTGTAAAACTTTCAGTTCTTTGTGATTCTCTCATGAGGCAACTTAATTACTACAGATTCATTGTCTCAGTAAGCTTTTGTCATATGACTATGAAAAGTCCTATATGGTTAATAGCATGTCACCACATAAATTATTCTTGTTATCATTTACCTACTCGAGGACGAGCAGGAATTAAGCTTGGGGATGTTGATACGTCCAAAACGTATCTATAATTTCTGCTTGCTCCATGCCTCTTTTGGGTGATATTGCTATGATATTTATACACTTCCATACACTTTTGATCATATTTGGACTAACCTATTAACTCGGTGCACCCCAGTGCCAGTTTCTGTTTTCTGCTGTTTTTGTATTTCAGGTTTTCCCATTACGAAAACTGCCAGAAAAATCCCGGAAAAATTATATAAAAAATCAGCGTTCCAGAAGCTTCCCGGCAGCCAAAGTAGAGCCGGAGGGGGGCCACCAGTTCTCCAGGCGCCCTGGTGGCGCGGCCCCCCTCCTGGCCGCGCCGGGGGGGCGCCTGGGCCCCCCAGGCCTCCGCTGATGCCCCCCTTTGGCATATATTTAACACGCGTCCCGAAACCCTCGAGAGGGGAACCCTTTTTCGCGATCTCATCTCTGTTCCACCGCCACCGCGCTTCCAAGATCGGGAGCACCAGGAGAACTCTTCCCGGCACCCTACCGGAGGGGAGGATCACCACCGGGAGCCTCTCCACCACCATGGACGCCTCCCGGATGAGTTGTGAGTAGTCTCCCTTGGACCATGGGTCCATGACCAGTAGCTATGTGATGTTCTCCTCCCCTTCTTGTGCTTCACTAATTAGACCTCGTGAGCTGCCCTACATGATCGAGGCACATATGTAATCCTTATGCTGTTGCTATGTTGAGTTTGCTGGGATCCGATGGATTGTGAGATTATGTTCAGATTGTGTTTGAGTAATATATTTGATTTACCTCTTTTATATTTATGTTCATAAGTAATTCTTGCATGTTTTCCGTTCCTATTTATTGCTTTGGCCAAGTAGTAGGTAGTGACTCCAAGAGGGAACGTTATGCTCGATTGTGGGTTCATGCCCCTCGATGACTAGCTTGAGTGACAGAAACATGAGTCTAGGGGATGTGCTGTTGTCACAAGGGGGAAAACAATGGTGCTTGTGCCCGCGGGTGCAAGGATTGTTTACTTTACGCAAAGTTCTTTTAATGCAGTTGTCTGTTGCTTTTAGTTTACACTATGGGTGGGACTCGCAACTTAATACCAGCGAGATGTTCTGGATAGATATCTCAAGGTGGATGATTAGTAGTAGATGCAGATGGATTTCGGTCTACTTGCCTTGGCGTACCGCCCATGCTTTGAACCTCTACCTTTCTTGTAACATAGTTAGCATTGGTTTGCGCACATAATTCTGTCAATTGCCCAGCTGTAATTCGTTTACCTCACATAGCTGTTTTATCGTCTTTTGGGAGAGAGACATCACTAGTGAACATCATGGGACCCCGGTCCATATTACCATCATTGATCATATCTGCTATTTACTTTCTGTTTTTACTTACTATTTGCAGCATTACCTATCACTATTATCACTTGCGTTTGATCCTTTGTAAACGACAAGGCCGGAGGGATTGACAACCTCTCTGTACTCGTTGGGAGCAAAGTTATTTGTATCTGTGTGCAGGTCCACGTTGATTGCTAATATCTGGCGCCGTTAGCAGTTGACACCTTCTTGTCGAAACTGGGAGTCTCAGGGGAAATCGATCCTTGGTATCTTTGCCAAGGGAAAACTTCCGCTACACTGCATCTCAAACCTTCCACTTGGGGTAACCAACGAGGGGCGAGAAGCCATCAATGAACACGACACCTTATGGTTTGAGGACCGCATTTATGTGCCAAATGACCCGGAGATTATGAAGTTGATTTTACAGGAGGCCCATGATTCACCATACTCGATTCACCCAGGAAATACTAAGATGTATTTGGATTTGAAGGACATTTTCTGGTGGACCGGTATGAAGAAAGATATTGCGGAGTATGTAGCAGTTTGTGATGTATGTCAGAGAGTGAAGGCAGAACATCAGAAGCCGGCAGGATTGTTACAACCATTGCCAATACCCGAATGGAAGTGGGATAAGCTAGGTATGGATTTTATTACGGGATTACCTAGAACTCGTTCTGGCTATGACTCGATTTGGGTCGAAGTCGATCGTTTAACAAAGGTAGCTCATTTCATCCCCGTAAAGACTACTTATACCAGTGCAAAGTTGGCAAGGATATACATGACCCAAATTGTATGTCTGCATGGAGTTCCGAGGAGCATCGTATCAGATAGAGGAACCCAGTTTACCTCAAAGTTCTGGAATCAGTTACATGAAACTTTGGGTACCAGGCTAGAGTTTAGCACAGCTTTTCACCCGTAGACAGATGGACAGACTGAGAGAGTCAATCAGATTTTGGAGGATATGCTGAGAGCCTGTGCACTAGATTATGGATCTAGTTGGGACGACAATTTTCCGTATGCCGAATTTTCTTACAACAACAGTTATCAATCCAGTTTGAAGATGGCCCCTTTCGAAGCATTATACGGAAGGAGATGTAGGACTCCGTTGTCGTGGGACGAAGTTGGAGACCGACAGTTGTTTGGACCAGATTTGATCAAAGAGTCTGAGGAGAAGGTGAAGTTGATTCGAGATAGATTGAAGGTAGCTCAGTCCAGGCAGAAGAGTTATGCAGACTCGAAGCGCAAGGAGATACCCTATGAGATCGGAGATAGAGCGTACTTGAGAGTATCGCCTCTGCGAGGAGTTAAACGTTTTGGAGTTAAAGGGAAGCTAGCCCCGAGATTTGTGGGACCTTACCGTGTTTTGGAACGCATGGGAGAGGTTGCCTATAAGATGGAATTGCCCAAAGGATTGTCAGGAGTGCGCGACATGTTTCACGTTTCACAGCTTAAGATGTGCCATGCGGAGATGGCCGATATACCGCTTAGAGACACAGTACCCCTGGAAGCAATTCAGTTGGACAGTGATCTGACTTACGAGGAGAAGCCTGTTAAGATTCTCGAATTTTCGAGCAGAGTCACCCGCAGTAAGGTTATCAAGTTTTGAAAAGTTCAGTGGAGTCACCACACCGAGGAAGAAGCCACCTGGGAACGAGAAGATGATCTACGCAAGGACCACCCACACCTGTTCTCTAGCCAAGTCGAATCTCGAGGGCGAGATTCATTCTAAGGGGGGTAGGTTTGTAACATCCTAAATTTTCAATTTGGAATGTTATACATAGATCATATTGCATTGCATGCTCTTTGCATTTTTGTTTGTGGCGTTCCTCGAAATTCTAAGCAACTCAAGGACCTACGGAGAGAGTTGGGAATTTTATCGTTTTCGTATTTGAGTTCGCTCGAATACCGGTACGAGGACAGTGTGATTCTAATCATTTCTCTCTCCTAAAGATATTTCTAAATACAAATTATGAGCGGAGATAATATGACTTCTCCAAAATAACAGAAATATTGGAGGAAAAAATATTAAAATCACTTTTGGTATTTTTCTGGATTTATTTGCGATTTTATTTCCATAGGAAAAATGCGCGTTTTTCAAAATTGCATTTAGGTCCGGGAAAAATGTTCACCTTGTCCTAAATATTATTGGAGGACGGTGAAAATTTATTTCGGGATTTTTGGAGTCCGTTTAGTATTTCTTTCGTTAGTTTTTCTGCGCGAGGACTCTATAAAAAAACACGCAACCGACTTGGAGTCGTTTAGGACCGGGACTCTGGGCTGTATAAGCCGCCCGGGCCGGCCTGACAGCCCAGCCGCCCGCCTCCTCTGCCCTAACCCTAGCGCCGCCGCTGCCCAAGCCACGCCGCCGCCGCACGCCGCGCCGCCGCCGCCCCGTTGCGCCGCCACCTCGCAGCGCCGCCGCCGCCCGCTAACGCCGCCGCCCGCCGCCCCGCTGCGCAGCCGCCTCGCCCGCCGCCGCGCCGGACCTCTGCCGCTGCGCCGGACGCCGTCTCGCCGGAGTCGCCGTGAGGTAGTTAATCGTTTTTTTAAGAACCGATCGGTTTTTTTTCGTAGACCATAGATTCGTTTTTTTAGATTAGATCGGTTCGGTTTTCGTCGGTTTAGTTACTTAGCGGACGTTCGTCCGTACGTTCATTTTAACGAACGGTTTTTGTCCATTAGCCACAGACAGCGAACGTTCGTTCGTTAGCCTATTCGTTCGTTTTCTTTTTCGGGGTATTTATCCGCGATTATTCCGATCGTGATTTCTGCCCTGATCTTGTTTTTCGTTTTTCTTTTCGCTCGAGAGTCGGAATCAGGTGATTCAAAATCCCAGATCTTCGTCTCGATGCCCTCTTTACGTTTAACCAACTTGAACAAGGTTTTGGCTACTGTAAAATTTTACTTTAGGCCAATTAGCACTCCGAAGCTCGTTTCTTTCGCAGTTTGAGTTTCGTTGCTTCTTTCGAGTTGATTCTTTTTGCAAACCGGAGTTCTCAAGTTGAACTTTCTGGTTAGATCTTTTATTTGAGTTTTACCCATGCATTAGTTAAGTACTTATTGTGTTCTTGTTTGTTTGCGATAGAGTACCCGGAGTGCGCCGCTTGCTACTTTGAATCTCTAGGTTTTGCGGATCATCGGCAAGGCAAGTAATACTTTGATCATACTTTCCAATTTCCCAGTTTTCATTGCATTAGTCAAACCCTCACACATTGCATGTGTAGGATCTTTGAACTTGTGGGACTGGGAAGTAGATTGAGGTAGTACCTATTACCTGCATTTCATTCAAACCTTTGGGAATTACTTCTATGTTTGCGGTTAGGCCATGCTATGCTCGTAGACGTGGATTGGGTGAGTGTATCCATGACAGATGTGAGTTTGTTAATTAAAGGTTCAACTTAAGGTGGCAACTTTAACACACATCTGGGTGGATTGAGGCACCTGGATATTCCAGCGATTGCTTGTTTTTCTTTTGGACCGCCACCAAGGTTCAAAGGGATCATGAGATTATTCATGCTAGAAACTTCCGTGTGCAGCCACAGGCCAATATGGGCTCTGGCATAGTTGAGTAAGTTGTGGGAAACCTTTCCATGATGGGCTAGGAGATGTAGAGGGATTGTAGGTGTACCGGCCTATCTATCTGGTTAAGGGGTCCTCTTCGGAAAGACTGTGTCTCGGTCATCCATTTCTCAAACACCATGCAGTGCGAGAAACCAAACGTAGGCGATCGAGTCTTGTGGGGAAAAGTGCGCAAACCTCTGCAGAGTATACAAACTGATCATGATTAGCCGTGTCCCCGGTTATGGACTTCTTGAGTATCTAGTACTTGGATATCATGTGAATCTCATCATGTTACTTTAATTAATATTGTTGGGTTTAAATGATGATTTATTAATTGGGGTTGAGAGGATGTCTATCTTCTCAACGATGTTTCAACTACCATGATAGTTAATTAAAATCTATTCCTTTGAAGTAGGGAAAAATTGGCTTTACGCAAAAACTATAACCATAGAGCTTTCCAACAGCCATATTGCATATAGTATAGCTTTACTTTATTGCTCTCTTTGTGTTACTTTGCCAGCATATTCCATGTGCTGACCCGTTTTCGGGCTGCAACGTTCATGTTGCAGACTTTTCAGACGGCAAGTAAGGTGCCTTATAGGTCGTGGTTCTATACGCAGTGATGTTGTTGGAGTTGATGGAATCACTTATCTTCCAAGCCTTCCGCTGTTATCGTGTTAGATGGCCTTAAGCCATTTTTATTGTAATAAGTTCATCGTTGGAACTATCGATGTAATAAGTGTGTGGTTGCTACTCTGTTATAAATCCTTCAAGTACTGTGTGTGTCAGCATTACTGATCCAGGGATGACACTGATGCACAGAGATCAGACTGTTTGAGGTCTGGTCGCTACATTTTCTTAGGGATTTTTTCATCCAAGCCATCCTCTTGTGAAGAAGGCTACATTTTTCTAGGTTGTAATCAAATGCCCATGTTAATCATGTCACATCGAAGATGGTGCGTTGGTGCATTTTAAAAATCCTGCAAACCAAATAGGCGCGTAGTACTGTTCAAAACTGCATGTAGGCACTAACACATTCTCTTCTTTTGCAGATAATAATAGGCCCGGAGGTCAATAATGTTTATGATGACAATCACATAGAATGTCTGGATCTGCATCACTCAAATATTACTTTGAACTCCTACCGAGGGACCTTACCGGAGATTACACTCGCCAGGTTCTTTCTTGCTAGAGTAAGGGTGCTGAGGGTACTGAGGTTGAGCACACATTTAATTAGAAAAGATGAATGGTATGCTGATCAGAGCCGACATGTACTGCAGAATGGAAGAGGCTCCAAAAAAGCTAGACTTCGTATTGGAAGAGCATATGATAGAGTAATTGAAGGTCATTGTGTCAAACCAACACATGACTTGTCAGCGGCTGATCCCTTTGCAGAAATGATGAGGTTTGCAATGTTTGAATTTGGGCATTGTAATCTTTGAATTTGAACCTTGCAATATTTATGGTATTTGTTATATATAACGTAATTGGGTGTTTAATTTGATATTCCAATCATGTCATGTTACAAGTATATATATGTTGCTCTTCTATGCATAGAGCATAGATGTTCTGCCGACAGAGCATATCACATCTTCTTATTATATTGAACCATTTCTGTTCTCTTGTCTCAGCACAAACAGTTCATCCGAGTGAACCGCATGCCGTATATCGCACACACCTTGATCTGGCTAACCGTTTCTTTTGTGTTGCCTAATCACAAACAGTTCATCCGAGTGAACCGCATGCCGTATATCGCACACGCCTTGATCTGGCTAACCGTTTCTTTTGTGTTGCCTAATCACAAACAGTTCATCCGAGCGAACCGTATGCTGTATATCAGACACACCTTCATCTGGCTGCCCATTTCTTTTGTTCCTCCTCATCGCAAACATTTAATTGAACTGAACCGTATACCCTGCATCGCGCACGCAACTAAAATCTGAACCGTGTTTGATGCATCCTCCATCGCAAACGTTTTGCACCTTTTTGACGATTTTTTACACCGACGTTTGCGATTATGGCATAACACACAATTTCATCGAAGGGTCTCTAATCGTAGCGTGTCGTTAGCAGCATCCTGCAGTAGTGGCCTATCCTCATATGAGTGTTGATTGCATAGCACACATAGATTATCATCCAGAACATCACGCCAATGCCTACGCACAAGTACATCCTTAGTGTTAAGCCTGTCAAAGAATAACAACTAAGCAAAGACCTTAATCTTAAGGGTGCATCTACTGTTCCATAGCCATTTGCAAGGCTCAATCATGGGCAAATGGAATGCATTATGGCATAGTAGCTCATGGATGTGTAGGCTCCAGAAGTTCTAGTACAATACCAAATATCATTAGCAAAAGGATCCCTTTGCATATTATCAATCCAGTGGTTCAGAGAATCCAGTTCTATCGCGGCTTGCTGTGATATTGGTAGCTGGAGAAAGATGACATGCCTCCGCCTTCTTTGGTGACAACGTAATTGCCTAGAAGTTTAGGTGGAATAGCTGAAGTTGCCCATTAAACAAGTCATGGAACATTGGTATGAGACCACCCTTAATAATTGTAGAGACCACACCTCAAACAGTCTGATCTCAGTTTATCAGTGTCATCCCTGGATCAGTAATGCTGACATGCACAGTACTTGAAGGATTTATAATAGAGTAGCAATCACACACTTATTACATCGATAGTCCAACGATGAATTTGTTACAATAAATATGGCTGAAGGCCATCTAACACGATAACAGCGGAAGGCTTGGAAGATAAGTGAGTCCATCAACTCCAGCGGCATCACTGAGTATAGAACCACGACCTAAAAGGCATCTTACTCGTCGTCTGAAAAGTCTGCAACATGAAACGTTGCAGCCCGAAAACGGGTCAGCACATGGAATATGCTGGCAAGGTAACACAAGAGAATGCAATGGAAGTAAAGCTATACTATATGCAATATTTGGCTGGTGGAAAGCTCTATGGTTAAGTTTTTGCGTAAAGCCAATTTTTTCCTACTTCAAAGGAATAGATTTTAATTAACTATCATGGTAGTTGAAACATCGTTGAGAAGATAGACATCCTCTCAACCACAATTAAAATAATCATTAACCCAACAAAATTAATTAAAGTAACATGATGAGATTCACATGATAATCCAAGTACTAGATACTCAAGACGTCCATAACCGGGGACACGACTAATCATGATCAGTTTGTACACTCTGCAGAGGTTTGTGCACTTTTCCCCACAAGAC
The DNA here is from genome assembly GCA_902687465.1 of Secale cereale. Lineage (NCBI taxonomy): Eukaryota > Viridiplantae > Streptophyta > Magnoliopsida > Poales > Poaceae > Secale > Secale cereale. Next base: position 269,858,435 of record LR738709.1, read on the forward strand.
TCGATCGCGTCCGTTTGGTTTCTCGCATTGCATGGTGTTTGAGAAACGGATGACCAAGACATAGTCTTTCCGAAGAGGTCCCCTTAACCAGATAGATAGGCCGGTACACCTATAAAACCCACTACATCTGCTAGCCCATCATGGAAAGGTTTCCCACAACTTACTCAACTATGCCAGAGCCCATATTGGCATGTGGCTGCACATGGAAGTTTCTAGTATGAAAAATCTCATGATCCCTTTGAGCTTGGGTGGCGGTCCAAAAGAAAAACAGGCAATCACTGGAATACCCAGATGCCTCAATCCACCCAGATGTGTGTTAAAGTTGCCACCTTAAGTTGAACCATTAATTAACAAACTCACATCTGTCATGGATTTCACTCAAACCCAAACCACGTCTACGAGCATAGCATGTCCTAACAGCAACATAGAAGTAACTCCCAAAGGTTTAAATGTAATGCAGGTAATAGGTACTACCTCAATCTACTTCCCAATCCCACAAATTCATTAATCCTACTCATGCAATGTGTGAGGGTTGGACTAATGCAATGAAAACTGGGTAATTGGAAAGTATGATCAAAGTGTTACTTGCCTTGCTGATGATCCGCAAAACCTAGAGACTCAAAGTAGCAAGCGGCGCACTCCGGGTACTCTATCGCAATCAAACAAGCACACAATAAGTACTTAACTAATGCACGGGTAAAACTCAAATAAGAGATCTAACCAGAAAGATCAACTTAAGAACTCCGGTTTGCAAAAAGAATCAACTCGAAAGAAGCAACGAAACTCAAACTGCAAAAGAAACGAGCTCCGGTGTACTAGTTGGCCTAAAGTTAAATTTTACAATAGCCAAAACTTTGTTCAAGTTGATTAAACGTAAAGAGGGCATCGAGACGAAGATCTGGGATTTTGAATCACCTGATTCCGACTCTCGAGCGAAAAGAAAAACGAAAAACAAGATCAGGGCAGAAATCACGATCGAAATAACCGCGGATAAATACCCCGAAAAAGAAAACGGACGAACAGGCTAACGAACGAATGTTCGCTGTCTGCGGCTAACTAACGAAAATCGTTCGTTAAAACGAACGTACGGACGAACGTCCGCTAAATAACTAAACCGATGGAAAAACCGAACCGATCTAATCTAATAAAACAGATCTATGGTTTAAAAAAAACCGAGCGGTTCTTACAAAAAAAAGGGCATCTACCTCGCGAACTCCGGTGGAATCTCCGGCGACGGCGGCGACGGTCCGGCGGTGGCTAGCGGGGCGGCGGCGCGGGGTGCGGCGGACGGCGGGATGCGGTGGGCGGCGGCGCTAGGCGGCGGCGGCAGGGCTGCGGCGGCGGTCCGACGGTGGCTAGCGGGGCGGCGGTGCGGGGTGCGGCGGGATTTGGCGGGCGGCGGCGCGGCGGTGCAGCGACGTGCGGCGGCGGCGGCGGCGCGGCAGGGCTGCGGCGGCGGCTAGGGCAAGGGGCGGGCGAGGCTGGCGGCTTGGGGCGAAACCGGCCGGGGTGGCGGCTTATAAAGCCTAGAGTCCCTTTCCTATACGAGTCTAAGTCGGTTCGCTTTTTTTAAATAGAGTCCTGGCGCAGAAAAACTAACGAAAGAAATACTAAACGGACTCCAAAATTCCCAAAATATTTTTTCACCGTCCTCTAATAATATTTAGGACAAAGTGAACATTTTTCCCGGACCTAAATGCAATTTTGAAAAACGCGCATTTTTCCAATGCAAATAAATTCGCAAATAAATGCAGAAAAATATCAAAAGTGATTTTAACATTTTCCTCCAATATTTCTGTTATTTTGGAGAAGTCATATTATCTCCGCTCATATTTTGTATTTAGAAATATTTTTAGGAGAGAAAAATATTTAGAATCACACTGTCCTCGTACCGGTATTCGAGCGAACCCAAATACGAAAACGGTAAAATTCCCAACTCTCTCCGCAGGTCCTTGAGTTGCTCAGAATTTCGAGGAACGCCACAAACAAAAGTGCAAAAGAACATGCAATGCAATATGATCTATGTATAACATTCCAAACTGAAAATTTGGGATGTTACAAACCTACCCCCCTTAGAATGAATCTCGCCCTCGAGATTCGACTTGGCTAGAGAACAGGTGTGGGTGGTCTTGGCGTAGATCATCTTCTTGTTCCTAGGTGGCTTCTTCCTCGTTGTGGTGACTCCACTGAACTTTGCAAAACTTGATAACCTTACTGCGAGTGACTCTGCTCGAAAATTCGAGAATCTTAACAGGCTTCTCCTCGTAAGTCAGATCACTGTCCAACTGAATTGCTTCCAGGGGTACTGTGTCTCTAAGCGGTATATCGGCCATCTCCGCGTGGCACTTCTTAAGCTGCGAAACGTGAAACACGTCGTGCACTCCGGACAATCCTTCAGGCAATTCCAACTTATAGGCAACCTCTCCCATGTGTTCCAAAACACGGTAAGGTCCCACAAATCTCGGGGCTAATTTCCCTTTAACTCTGAAACGTTTAACTGCTCGCAGAGGCGACACTCTCAGGTACGCTCTATCATCGATCTCATAGGCTATCTCCTTACGCTTCGAGTCTGCATAACTCTTCTGCCTGGACTGAGCTACCTTCAGTCTATCTCGAATAAACTTCACCTTCTCTTCAGACTCTTTGATCAAGTCCGGTCCAAACAACTGTCGGTCTCCAACTTCATCCCACATCAACGTTGTTCGGCATCTCCTTCCAAACAATGCCTCGAACGGTGCCATCTTCAAACTGGCTTGGTAACTGTTGTTGTATGAAAACTCCGCGTAGGACAAGTTGTCATCCCAACTAGATCCGTAATCTAATGCACATGCTCTCAGCATACCCTCCAAAATCTGATTGACTCTTTCAGTCCGTCCTTCTGTCTGCGGGTGAAATGCTGTGCTAAACTCTAGCCTGGTACCCAAAGTTTCATGTAACTGATTCCAGAACTTTGAGGTAAACTGGGTTCCTCTATCTGATACGATGCTCCTCGGAACTCCATGCAGACACACAATTCTGGTCATGTATATCTTTTCCAACTTTGTACTGGTATATGTGGTTTTCACATGGATAAAGTGGGCTACCTTCTTCAATCGGTCTACTACTACCCAGATTGAATCATATCCTGCTTTGGTCCTGGGCAATCCGGTGATAAAATCCATGCCAAGCTTCTCCCACTTCCATTCGGGTATTGGCATAGGTTGTAACAATTCGGCTGGCTTCTGATGTTCTGCCTTTACTCTCTGACATACATCACAAACTGCTACATACTCCGCAATATCCTTCTTCATATCGGTCCACCAGAAAATATCCTTCAAATCCAAATACATCTTAGTATTTCCTGGCTGAATCGAGTATGGTGAATCATGGGCCTCCTGTAAAATCAACTTCCTGATCTCCAGGTCATTAGGCACATAGATTCGATCCTCAAACCATAGGGTGTCGTGTTCATCCTCACGAAAACCTTTAGCTTTTCCTTCGCTCATCCTCTCCTTTATAGCGACAACCTCCTTGTCAGCTTTCTGAGCTTCTCTGATTTTATCCATCAGGGTAGACTGGATTTCTAATGTTGCTACATAGCCTCTCGGAACTATCTCCATATGTAGTTCTCGTAGGTCCTCGGCTAACTCCTTTGAACATTCTTCCATCATTAGGGTATTGACATGGCTCTTACGGCTTAGCGCATCGGCTACTACGTTAGCCTTTCCGGGATGATAATGCAATCTCATGTCATAATCCTTAATGAGTTCCAGCCATCTCCTTTGCCTAAGATTCAACTCATTCTGAGTGAATATATACTTCAAACTCTTGTGATCCGTATATACTTCAATATGGTTTCCAATAAGAAAATGCCTCCACGTCTTCAATGCATGCACTACGGCTGCTAACTCCAAATCATGGGTGGCATAGTTCAGCTCATGAGGTTTTAGTTGTCGTGAAGCATACAAAACAACTCTTCCTTCCTGCATAAGAACTGCTCCAAGTCCTTGACGTGAAGCGTCACAGTACACCTCATAATCCTTATGTTGATCTGGCAGAATCAACACAGGGGATGAGACCAAACGTTTCTTTAATTCCTGAAAACTGGCCTCACATTCTTCTGTCCAATTGAACTTGGTGTCCTTCTTTAACAACTCCGTCATTGGCTTTGCAATCCTCGAGAAATTCTCGATAAATCTCTGGTAGTATCCTGCAAGTCCAAGAAAACTTTGGATCTCTCCAACTGTTGTTTGTGCTTCCCAATGGGTCACAGTGTCCACCTTGGCGGGATCTACTGCTATTCCTTCTCCAGATATAATGTGTCCGAGAAATCCGACTTCCTTCAACCAAAACTCGCATTTGCTAAACTTGGCATATAACTGATGTTCTCTGAGCTTCTCCAACACCAAACGCAAATGCTCTGCATGCTCCTCTTCATCCTTCGAGAAGATCAATATATCATCTATGAACACTACGACGAACTTATCCATATACTCCAAAAACACTTTGTTCATCAGGTTCATAAAGTATACCGGTGCGTTCGTGAGACCAAACGACATAATGGTATACTCGTACAACCCATACCTAGTGGTAAAGGCCGTCTTAGGTATATCCTGCTCTCGGATCTTCAATTGATGGTACCCTGATCGCAGATCGATCTTGGAAAATATCTTAGCTCCTTGCAATCTATCGAACAGATCATTGATCATTGGTAATGGGTACTTATTCTTGATCGTTACTTCATTCAATCCACGGTAATCAACAACCATTATTAACGATCCATTCTTCTTCTCCACTAAAAGTACTGGCGAACCCCAAGGCGAAGAACTTGGGCGTATGAATCCTTTATCCAGTAACTCCTTAATCTGTTTCTTTATCTCCTCCAAATACTTTGCGGGCATCCTATATGGTCTCTTAGAAATTGGCCTGGTGCCTGGCAAAAGTTCAATGAAAAACTCTATATCTCTATCCGGTGGCATGCCAGGTAATTCCTCTGGAAACACATCCGGATAATCCTTCACTACTGGCACTTCCTCCTGAACAACTCCCGTGAGAGAATGTACTTGAGTCCTTATTGGCGAATGCCTAGATACATACTTAATCCTTTTTCCCTCCGGGGTGGTGAGCAAAATAGACTTGCTGGCACAGTCAATGTTACCTCCATACTTCGATATCCAATCCATACCTAATATCACATCCAATCCTTGTGACTCCAGAACTATTAGGTCAGAGGGGAAAGTATGGCGTCCTATGATCAATGGCGTCTGAAAACATCCTTGGTGTGCCATATAATCTGCTCCAGGTGAACTTACTAACATGGGGGTCTTAAGAACTCGGGTGGACATCCTATGTCTATTTACGAATCCCCTTGAAATATATGAATGCGATGCACCAGTATCGAAAAGAACTATTGCGGTAAATGTCTTAACCAAACACTTACCGACAACAGCATCTGGTTGCTCTTCTACCTCCTCCACGGTCACGTGGTTCACTTGTCCTTTGTTGAACGGGTTGGCCTTCTTCGTGACGCTTCCATTGCCGTTCCCATTCTTAACTTCTGGGCATTCATTGGCATAATGTCCATTCTTCCCGCACTTGTAACAAGTGACATGGCTGAATTCCCTCTTGGTGGGTGTGGACGGTGTAGGGCGGCTCTGGTTTCCATTGGCTCCATTCCCATTTCCATTTCCATTCTTGGTGCCATTGTGATTGTGCGAGCTACCTCCTCCATGGGTATGCTGAAACTGTCCTACCGTTTTAGGGGTAAAACGGGGCTTCTGCTGAGCTCCAGAATTGTACTTTCCTTGCCCATACTTCCTCTTGCAACTCTTAATCTGTTGATGCTTCCTTGCAATCACTAGGGCGCGATCAACCAACTCCTGGTAGTTATTGAAAGTTGCCACCTTCAACTGTACACTCATCTCATCATTCATCCCTTCCATGTATCTCTCTTGCTTAGCGGCATCTGTGGCCACATCATCTGGGGCATAACGAGATAGGGTACTAAACTCATCCACGTACTGGGCCACAGTACAATTCCCTTGGCGCAAATTGCGAAACTCATGCTTCTTCATACTCATCGCTCCAGTTGAGACATGGGCGGTACGAAAAGCTTGCTGAAACTGATCCCAAGTCACATTGGCTACAGGATAAGTGGCTGTGTAATTCTCCCACCATGCTGCGGCTGATCCAGACAACTGGTGTGCGGCAAATCGCACCTTCTCAGCATCCGAGCAATTGGCGGCGGTCAAATCCCTTCCAATCTTGCGTAGCCAGTCATCCGCCACTATTGGTTCGATGCTGCTAGCAAACACGGGTGGTTGCAACCTTAAGAAACGTGTCAGGTTGTCCACGGGTGGTGGTGGTGGAGGGTTGTTGTTGTTGTTGTTGTTCTGGTTGTTCTGAGTGTTCTGGACAAGAAGTTGCATCAGGGTGTTCTGCTGGTGGATCAACTGAGTGAGCTCAGGGGGAAACTCAAATTCATGTCTTGGAGGCATCTGATGGGTGTAGAGGGAAGATATTAGAATAGAAAAGAGGTCTAAGGGAAAATCACTACCCATATGCACATGAGGCAAACACACAATCATAACACACCAATCAATTTCAAGCAAAATCTTACAAATCTAACGATCGTTACAAAAGTGCTCTAAAACTAATATATGGTAGTAAACTACTAGTCACAGGGTGGTCATCTAAAAATATTGATCGGCAGAGGATTCCATAATATCTGCTCTAGCTTCATCTTCATAGTCTTCGTCCTTGCTATCCTCGGCTTCCGAATCTGTGTCATCTATAATGATGTAGTCTTCCGGTGGAATCTCCTTGGGTTCTTCTTCCTCGTCTTCTTCTCCCATGAGTATCCCTAACTTCCGTGTCAAGTCATCATTCTTCTCAACAAGTATTTTCATCTCCTCCTCATATCCGTCCTGTGTAGACCTGAGTTCTTCCTCTAGCTCCAATTCCTATTTAGGGCTTTCTTCAAATATATCATCCCTGCACACATCTGGTGCTCCTGGCGACGAATGTGGTGGTTCAACTCCTGAATGAATGCTGCAATGGACCTATCCTTCCGGGTGCTAATCATATCCCAATTCTCATCTCGGCGTCCACAGATCTGGTAGATGGTGTCCTTTAGCTCCTGCTTGTAGACTTCTCCGATCCTTCCCATAGCAATGTGGGCTACCATGCTCCTACCTAGGCTCCATGTAGGCGCATTAAAGGAAAATGCTATGAGTGAGGTGACAGGTGCGAACGTCCTTCCTGGAACTTGGGCTTGAATCAACCAACGCTCCTCCTCAGGTAGAGTGGCATTGTAGGTTCCGGTGAAACTTGGTAGTCCAATGTTTAGATATCTGGTGACTTCCTTCAGGTGTCGTCCAAATGGCGTATCATCATCCGGTTGCATGAACTTGTGCTTTGCTTCCACCATCCTAAAGAGTAGAAAATATGAGGAGTCAGAAAAGAGAAGAGTGAATAGTGCTCTAGGGTTTTAGCTTAGTGGTCGTGTCCTACAGTCAGCGTGTGCTCTGATACCATCTTGTAGCGACCAGACCTCAAACAGTCTGATCTCTGTGCATCAGTGTCATCCCTGGATCAGTAATACTTGAAGGATTTATAACAGAGTAGCAATCACACACTTATTACATCGATAGTCCAACGATGAATTTGTTACAATAAATATGGCTGAAGGCCATCTAACATGATAACAACGGAAGGCTTGGAAGATAAGTGAGTCCATCAACTCCAACGGCATCACTGAGTATAGAACCGCGACCTAAAAGGCATCTTACTCGTCGTCTGAAAAGTTTGCAACATGAAACGTTACAGCCCGAAAATGGGCCAGCACATGGAATATGCTGGCAAGGTAACACAAGAGAATGCAATGGAAGTAAAGCTATACTATATGCAATATTTGGCTGGTGGAAAGCTCTATGGTTAAGTTTTTGAGTAAAGCCATTTTTTCCCTACTTCAAAGGAATAGATTTTAATTAACTATCATGGTAGTTGAAACATCATTGAGAAGATAGACATCCTCTCAACCCCAATTAAAATAATCATTAACCCAACAAAATTAATTAAAGTAACATGATGAGATTCACATGATAATCCAAGTACTAGATACTCAAAACATCCATAACAGGGGACACGGCTAATCATGATCAATTTGTACACTCTGTAGAGGTTTGTGCACTTTTCCCCACAAGACTCGATCGCCTCCGTTTGGTTTCTCGCACTGCATGGTGTTTGAGAAACGGATGACCGAGACACAGTCTTTCCGAAGAGGTCCCCTTAACCAGATAGATAGGCCGGTACACCTACAAAACCCACTACATCTGCTAGCCCATCATGGAAAGGTTTCCCACAACTTACTCAACTATGCCAGAGCCCATATTGGCATGTGGCTACACACGGAAGTTTCTAGTATGAAAAATCTCATGATCCCTTTGAGCCTGGGTGGCGGTCCAAAAGAAAAATAGGCAATCACTGGAATACCCAGATGCCTCAGTCCACCCAGATGTGTGTTAAAGTTGCCACCTTAAGTTGAACCATTAATTAACAAACTCAAATTTGTCATGGATTTCACTCAAACCCAAACCACGTCTACGAGCATAGCATGTCCTAACAGCAAAGTAGAAGTAACTCCCAAAGGTTTAAATGTAATGCAGGTAATAGGTACTACCTCAATCTACTTCCCAATCCCACAAATTAATTAATCCTACTCTTGCAATGTGTGAGGGTTGGACTAATGCAATGAAAACTGGGTAATTGGAAAGAATGATCAAAGTGTTACTTGCCTTGCTGATGATCCGCAAAACCTAGAGACTCAAAGTAGCAAGCGGCGCACTCCGGATACTCTATCGCAATCAATCAAGCACACAATAAGTACTTAACTAATGCACGTGTAAAACTCAAATAAGAGATCTAACCATAAAGTTCAACTTAAGAACTCTGGTTTGCAAAAAGAATCAAATCGAAAGAAGCAACAAAACTCAAACTGCAAAAGAAACGAGCTCCGGTGTACTAGTTGGCCTAAAGTCAAATTTTACAGTAGCCAAAACTTTATTCAAGTTGATTAAACGTAAAGAGGGCATCGAGATGAAGATCTGAGATATTGAATCACCTGATTCCGACTCTCGAGCGAAAAGAAAAATGAAAAACAAGATCAGGGCAGAAATCGCGATCGGAATAACCGCGGATAAATACCCCGAAAAAGAAAACGGACGAACAGGCTAACGAACGAACGTTCGCTGTGTGCGGCTAACTAACGAAAACTGTTCGTTAAAACGAACGTACGGACGAACGTACGCTAAATAACTAAACCGACGGAAAAACCGAACCGATCTAATCTAACAAAACAGATCTACGGTTTTTTTTTAAAAAACCGAGCGGTTCTTACAAAAAAATGGCATCTACCTCGCGAACTCCGGCGGAATCTCCGGCGACGGCGGCTGCGGTCCGGCGATGGCTAGCGGGGCGGCGGCGCAGGGTGCGGCGGGCGGCGGCGCGGCAGAGCTGCGGCGGCGGTCCGGCGGTGGCTAGCGGGGCGGTGGCGCGGGGTGCGGCGGGCGGCGGGATGCGGCGGGCGGCGGCGCGGCGGTGCAGCGGCGTGCGGCGGCGGCGGGATGCGGCGGGCGGCGACGGCGCTAAGCGACGGCGGCGCGGCAGGGCTGCGGCGGCGGCTAGGGCAAGGGCCTAGCGAGGCTAGCGGCTTGGGGCGAAACGGGCCGGGGTGGCGGCTTATAAAGCCCAGAGTCCCTTTCCTATACGAGTCTAAGTCGGTTCATTTTTTTATAAATAGAGTCCTGGCGTAGAAGAACTAACGAAAGAAATACTAAACGGACTCCAAAATTCCCAAAATAAATTTTCACCGTCCTTTAATAATATTTAGGACAAAGTGAATATTTTTCCCGGACCTAAATGCAATTTTGAAAAACGCGCATTTTTCCTATGCAAATAAATTCGCAAATAAATCTAGAAAAATATCAAAAGTGATTTTAACATTTTTCCTCCAATATTTCTGTTATTTTGGAGAAGTCATATTATCTCCGCTCATATTTTGTATTTAGAAATATTTTTAGGAGAGAAAAATAATTAGAATCACACTGTCCTCGTACCGGTATTCGAGCGAACCCAAATACGAAAATGGTAAAATTCCCAACTCTCTCCGTAGGTCCTTGAGTTGCTTATAATTTCGAGGAACGCCACAAACAAAAATGCAAAAGAACATGCAATGCAATATGATCTATGTATAACATTCCAAATTGAAAATTTGGGATGTTACAATAATATGCCATCATTTCTTATAAAGCTTTGTCGGGAATCCATCTGAACCCAGTGACTTATTATTCTTCATTTGCGATACTGCCTCAAGCACCTCTTTTTCCATAAATGGCATGGATAATACCTCTGATGTAGGGTGGAACCCTAGAGGAGGATGTATTCACACTTGGAGGGGAAAACAGGAAGAACACAAGATAAGAAATCACTCAAACAAACCCAAATCAGAAATCCACTAGGATAGCATACATGAGATCCACAAGTATACAAGGTCAATCCAAGGAAACAAGCACATAGGTAAGGTTCTTCGCAAATCCACTACAGAGATGAGGTCTTGATGATCCTATGATGGGGATCCTTCCCTTGATGAAGGGGTCTTGATATCCACAAGGGGATCTTTTCCTGGGAAGTCTAGTTTCTCCTAGAGGAGTGGATACAAGGAGCAAAGCTCACAAATGTCTCTCACTACTTTGCTAACCCTAAAACATGCCCTAGGTACGAAATATGTAGAGGGGGTAAGGAGAGGGACGAAGTGGAGGCCAAAACAGAAGGTTAGCCGAAATCCCGTAGGGCCCGTGCGCACGGGGTAAGTTGGGCCCATGCGCACGGGGTCCCGTGTGCACGGTACACGTCCGTGTGCATGGGGTGCTACAATGGCCCGGGGCCATGCGCATGGGAGTCTGGGGCCCGTGCGCACGAGGTGCGCAGTTTCTTCACAGAAACTCCCTGGATGGCCGATGCGCACGGGATCGCCTGGGAGGTGCTCTCCTCTTCTCGATCTCATCGTTCTTCATCCTCCTTGCCTTGGGGTCCTTCTCCTCCTTATTGGTGATTTTCCTTAGCTGCTTGGAGGAGTCCTTCTTCATACCTAATTACACATAGCATGTTCGGGTGAGGTAGCATCCAAGTTCCATCCATATGCATGTTCAGCTCAAGTAGGAGCGAGTTCACCTTTGTTTCGATGGCTCTTGCGCGTGCCCTTGTCATTCGTACTTTTGGAGCTTGTGTAGCCATAGTAGAGTCCATGGGGATAGATGAGGGATGCTCCACATAATCTCCCCCCCCCCTTGGGAGAGATTTGTCTGCGGGTCATTTTCTTCACCCCCATGGCAAGTTGACAAATCCTTGATGTTGAAGGTGTCACTCACATTGTACTTGTCGCGTGGGATGTCGATCTTGTATGCATTGTTGTTTTAGCGTTCTAGCACTTCGAAAGTACCATCGGCTCGTGGTAGAAGTTTGGACTTGCGTTCTTGAGGAAATCAGTCTTTGCGAAGATGGAGCCATACGAGATCACCCGGATTGAACACCATTGGAGTCTTGTTAGCGTTGAGCTTGCTCAAGTGTCGTTCTACTTCGAGATCGATGGCATGCCGTGTATCCTCATGCACCTTCTTGAGATAGCTTGCGCGTGCACTTGCATCAATGTTGATGTGGTCTTGTAGTGGAAGCGGTAGGATTTCTAAAGGGGACAACAGGTTAAAACCGTAGACGACCTCGAAGGGGGACTTGCCGGTAGTTGAATGTCGTACTCAATTGTAGGCGTACTCGGCGATGTATAAGCATTCTTCTCATTCCTTGAGGTTCTTCTTGATCAATACTCGAAGAAGTGTAGATAGTGTTCGGTTGGTGACCACCATTTGGCCGTCAGTTTGCAAATGGTATGGCGAAGAGAAGATTAACTTTATGACGAGCTTGGCTCATAGTGTCTTCCAAAACTAACTTAAGAAATTGACATCACGGTCCGACACGGTAGTCTTGGGCACTCCATGGAGACACAATTTTTTCCTACAAAAGAGATTGGCAACATGTAAAACGTCGTCTATCTTGTTGCAAGGAATAAAATGTGCCATTTTAGAGAATCGGTCCACAACCACACGTGCTGAATCTTTTCCATTTCTAGTTCTAGGTAAGCCAAGCAAAAAATCCATGCTAATATCTTCCCATGGGTGGTATGGAATAGGAAGTGGCATATATAGACCATGAGATTGAGCTTTAGACTTAGCTTTGCGACATGTTGAGCATCGATTGGTGAAGTGTGAGGCGTCGCGGAACATCTTGGGCCAAAACTAGTTCTTGGAGAGCGTAGCAAAACTCTTGCCTCGTCCAAAGTGTCCCATAAATCCGCCTCCATGAGCCTCTTGCAAAAGTAATGATGCGGAGCATCCCACGATCATCCCCTTGTTCACTTCGACGAGACCTCAACTACATACAATTGGACACAAGGTTCACTCGCTCCTCTCCGAACCTCCACTTTCTACATGTGAGACATGGCTACTACCTCAAATATATGTGCTATGCATGACCAGGAACCAAGAGGGAGGCCATGGAACAGCTAGTTGCATTGGACAAGACGGCGAGGACACCAAGTACAAGGATCAAGAGAAGCTGCTGGAAAAGCTACAGGCTCCGGACGTCCGGCCTTCACCGGACGACCGGCGCGTCCCAGGCGACCGGACGACCGGCAACCACCGGACGTCCGTAACGGCGATCACAGAAGGAAAATAGCGGAAGTCCGAAGACTTCCGGACGTCCGGACCCTCGACGGCCACCGGACGTCCGGTAGCCGTCGGACGTCCTCTACATGCTGTCTGCGCACAGTTCTCGGGCCAGAGGCCCATGTATCCCTCTCCCACTTACCCCTTCGTGGCCCTAGACTATATATACTCCTCCACCTCCTCCTAGTGAGGGTTAGCTTAGGTTTAGCTCATTTGAGACAGAGCTTAGCTCATCCACTAGTGGTTCATCTCCTTGGGAATGACTGCGGCGCCTCCACGGAGAAGATCCACACGGATTCAAGACCTCCTTCACGGAGAAGATCCCGCGGGATACCCCAAGACCTCCTCACGGAGAAGAACCGGTTACCCTTTGTATCGTCCCTTGTTGATCATGGATCTTGTATCTCTTTGTGTTTCGAGGATCTAGCATATGTGTGACTTGTTCTTGTTGGTTTGAGTGATTCTCTCATGTTTCCCCTTGTGTTCCCCTCTCGTGTTCTTCGTGTTCATCATGGGATCCACTCCATTTCGTGAAATATCGGCCATCTAGGGTTCCACCCTACATCATTGTGGTAACAAGAGAAAGGTTTCTCACGAATTTGGTGCCCCCTCCACCGTTTTCTACCTTTGTTTTGTGTGATTTCGTCCTAAAATTCGAAAATTCCCAACCAAAAATAGCCCCATTTTTTTTTTGTGATTTGTTGTTTTGATGACGTTTTGTTGATTTTGATCCATGGATTTGCTTGGTTTCAAGTGGATATAGCATTTCCCCAAGTTTCCCCATCTTTCACCCACGAAATCTCATCAATTTTGACCCCAAAATCATCAAATTCCGTCCAAAATCGCGTCCCGGATCTCAAATCTCGCGTTGACCCCGACCCACCGGACGACCGGCGTTTTGCCGGACGTCCGGACCCTCACGAAGCACCGGACGTCCGGAACTCACTGGACGACCGGAACCACCTATACAGAAGAAAATACCGGATTTCCGAGCCCGACCAGACGTCCGGTCACCGGTCGTCCGTCACTTTCCGGACGTCCGGTACCTGTAGATTCCTTTTTCGGCTGATTTTTGTTTTGGTCATAACTAATTCATACGAACTCCGATTTGGACGTTCTTGAGCTCGTTTTGAAGCTATTGAAATCCCCCATTCCACAAAATACCACCATATTCATTTGACTCCATCAAATTTTGTCAAATTTTGCAAGTTTGTATAGGCCCTCCACCATATCACCCGCATAGCCACCATAGCTTTCCGCAACCTAACCCATTTTGTCCCCCATAGCATTTGTGGTTGCTTGAGTAGTGATTTGAGTCTCCTAAGGTGTTTAGGCTACTTAGGGACAATTGCTTCTTCATCAACCACCACCACCACTTCCGCATAGCTTAGTCCACTATACATTTCCGCCAACCCAACCTAACCCATTTTTGTTGAGCTTGTTTGAGTTGTGGCTTGTGTCTCCTAAGGTGTTTCGGCTACTTAGGGACCGTGACTTCAACTCCGACATCGTGTATAGCCCATCATTCCACTTCCGCAACCACCACCGCTTGACCGCTACCACCATTTGACATTTGTTCTTGAGATTTTGAGTTGTGGTTTTTCCGTTTCCTAAGGTGTTTCGGCTAATTAGGAACGGGTCTACATCAAGAACACCACCTCTCATCATCGACACGGACGGTAACTTCGACGACATCATTGTATATTCCCTTGCAATTGCATTGTTAACCCCTAGCCCATTTTTGCGTCACCTACCTATCGAGACTAGCCATTTGAGTATTGCCGGCAACGTGACTTGTGCACATTAGTGATCATACTTCCCATATCATACATACCATATCACCGTGGTGCATATCTTGGTATCATCTCTTGTGACACATGGTTGTCATCGCATATACTCAATTGCTATATTGGTTCGTGAAGTTTTGCATGAGAAAAGAGCTCAAAAGAGAAAGAGCCAAACAAGCTTTTAAGCACAAAGAAAAAGATACACAAAGAGCTTTTAAGCAAGAACCATAGCATCATACTACATTAATATTGTCATACTCGATCATTTTGGATCATACCACCGGAATAACATACATATAGCATACTTGGGATAGAAGTCGTTGCATTTTACTTAGTAGGTTGTGCACAAGTTCGTATCCGCCTATTGTGCAATCGCGCTAGCGTCTCTCTAGTGTTGTGCAACACGAGCATTTTCGTGGATTCCACATTTTGGCTCATTCCTTGGTTGCACGACCCCATCTATCTATCCGTGTGTGTGTTTCCGTGTGCCACCCATATTGCTATTGGTCTACTTGTTGCATTTGCAAATTTGTGAATCTTTTTCAACTTTATTGACTCTTGCTAACATTTTGCATCAAATTTTTGTGCCACTATCCTCACCGAGCTCCACCATAAGCTTTACTTGTGTAGGTGTGAGAAACCGACAAGAATTGGTACCAATTGTGCTATTTCCTTGTTCCACATTTGAGTGATCATTGATCTATCTTCAACATCTGTCAAGGTACATTTGGTATAGTTCTTCTCTTTCTCCCACTCATACTTGCTAGCATCTTGTGATTGATAGGCAAGGCATTTCATCTCCGGTCTTCGACATCAACGGCGCGAACAATGACATCCACGCGAAAACCATCGGACTACAACGAGCAATGCAAGAGCGCTTGGGCAACATCGCCATCGAACTACGACACTCCGAGACAAGGACAATGGCTTCCTTCGACGACATGTGCGACTCCTTCAACAAACAAATGGCGGAGCTCCGACACTTGGTGGTCGATTACAAGTCTTCTTCCCATTCGTCATCCTCTCGGCGGCGACGTTCAAGTCACAAGTCTTCAGAGCGCAAACATGATGCAAGTGCAAGTTTTCCATGTCCACACCGCCATGGCGACCATCAACATCGTCATGAAGGGCAAGTCACCTCCAAGCATCATGTGTGCAAATACGACGAACGACATCTACCAAGAGCTCAAGCACTACAACGACACCATCAAGATGAAGATGCTCGACACGCGCAAACATACAAGTCCGAAGACGCTCTACTTCACGCCAAGTCCAAGCTTCAAGAGAACATAAGAAGACCGCGAGACAAGCACACCCAAGAAGGAGCTACGGCTACAATCACCACTTCGGCATCTTCGCCAAGTGCTATCAAGGCATCTTCGCCTTTGGACGTACGGCATCTTCGCCTACTTCCCATGAGTTCGCCTACATCGACAACTCCAACTACAAGGAGACCACCTACGAGCGAGGGTGACACTTCCACCTTCGGAAGCTCCCCACATCAAGATGGCGACAAGAAGGTCGAGCAAGGGCCATCCCCTTCGACCAAGGCGACGAGCATGAACCTCTTCAACAATATGAAGACGACGCTCAAATATGACTACTACTCCGAGTCAAGTTACGCGAGCGCACATGGGTCCTCTTTGATCTCGGAGGAGAGTGATGATTTGCCACCTCCTACGGCATTCATCTTTGGAGGCGTTATGGATGAGGAGACGATTGGAGTTGAGCATGGAGATGTTTGCACCTACATCTCTCCGACACCCACATATGACGAGATGCCCCAATTTCCATGTGAGGAGAGCCACCACCACATGAGTGATACGAGTGACTCCACCACATGTGAGCTTGAGAGCATTTCCCTTGAGAGGATGAGTGCGCCCACCACTAGCCCCACACATGAGAGCATGCCACTTCTCCTATGTGAGGTTGAGAGCCATTTGAGTGACTCCACCAACCATACGAGTGAGAGCATCCACGAGGGAGTGAGTGAGCCACAACACTTAGCGAGTGAGGTAGTTGATAGGGCATGTGAGGCCAATATGATTTCTAATGACTTAACCTCTACTCCGAGTGTGTTTTCTTTGGTGCTAGGTCTCCTACAAGAGGACATGCCTACCCTCGACGAGTCCGTCCCTCCAATGGACAACCCGATGGCCATGGTGGAAGAAGATGCACCACCCACATGGTTCCATCAAGAGAAAGATGAGAACAATCGGATCTTGAAAACCTCACCTACACCACATGAGTGGAACTCCAAAGGTAACATAGGTGACGGTGCTTCTCTCGTCCCACTAGTGGACTATCGTGAGAATGATTGCTTGCATGATGTTGACACACCTATTCCCATGCTTCATGCTAGTGCGAACTCATCATGTCTTGACTTACCTATTTATGATGAATATGATGATGAGCATGTTGAGTTGCCTAGTTGTGATGCCATGATCCATAGGATATCATGTGAAAATTCTTTTGGTCACATCATGTTCGACAACCCTCTAAACTTGTCATATGCCATGAGTGAGATTTCTCATATTGTTTCATATCAATCTCAACATAGTAACTATGCATGCCAAATTAAAGTAAATCCTATTTGCACTTTGTGGCATAGATGACAAGATGATGGTCATTTGCTTGTGTTTCTCTTGCGATGATATTGCCATGCTTCCTTTACATGATTTGCGCAATTCATCAACTATGCCATGCCATGAACACATTGTTCCAAATATGCATTGTTTTGGATGCTATCAATATTCTCCATGTGATGTTTCCATGAATGATAATGAGGAGACCCCCATAGTTTCCTCATGCATACTAGGAGATCTTGATGCATGCCATACCTTGCATGATTACAATGATTGTGTGCACCATATGCATTACATGGATAATAATGCTCTACCTACTTGTCATGATGCATTACACAATTCGAGTCTCCATTATGCTATACATAACAACAAACCTCTCATGATGGATGACATGTTTATATATCACGCATCTCATTTATTTGAGCATTGGATATTATGTGCTAACCAAGACATACACGTGCGCATCATGATGGATGATGTGTACATATACCACACACACACAATTTTTCCTTTGTCTTTGTTTTGTGTAGGTACTCATGAACATTTGTCAACCTCACAATCCCATGAGTTGACAAAACGAGCTCTTGAGAGCAATGACAATTTGGGATCCCGTGGATTGTCCCTACCACCGTTCTCTTCGCGCAACGACTACGTGCATCTCTTTTACTTGGCTCTCACACGGCTATGGGTTATTTACCACTTGTCACCTTATGCCCATACTATCGTGTTCACTTTGCATGTTATACCTCTTGCTATGACTTTGCCATGCAATTGTGACCCTTGCTTGCCTTTACACATGATTCACCATTATGCTACTTCTATGTGTATTTGCATGCTTGGAGGAGATACTAGTAGCTATTGCCAAGATTTCTTTGTGCCTCATGCTATTGTTGATACTTGTGTTGGGAGAGTCATGATGTTCCATTGCTATTTACATAGGACTTCTTACCACCACAATGATGAGACTTTGCTCACATCTTGCTTTCATGCTTGTGCTATGCCATGTGCATTATTCATGCCTACTATTTGCACACATGACATGTTTGCCATGATTACCTCTAGTATGTTGCATCTTCGCACTACTAGCTTCCACAACTTGATTGCCATGATTGCTTGCTTTGTTGCATCACCCATGTTCCACTCTTACTTGCTTTCTTGGGTTGATGATATACATGTTCATGCCACTCACATGATATATCTTGATCATTGTCACTTGTCTCCATTAGTTGCATCTCTCATCACTTTTATTGACTGCAACAATGCTATGTTTGTTGATCTCGGAGACTTTGACACCCTTCTTGAGATGCATACTTGCTTGATTGAGCCTATTGCACTTGGTTGTTCTCGCATCTTATGCCTACATACCATGCACCACACCCTTGTACTTTCTTATGTTAAGAATGATGCAAGCACTTGTTGGGTATTTCCCGTCACGAATGCTAGGTTTTGCATTCACGCTAACCTCATTTGTTTTTCCGAGTGTTTGTCATGTTCTTTCATTTTGAAGGATTCACAAGGCGGTATCATCACTATACATATTGGTCATGCAAAGGCCTACATGATGCGCAACACCAACATTTCCGACATCCTCATAAAGGTGAACTCCTTCCTTTTGAGCCATCCTCACTTACACATATTGGATGGGCCATGCTTTCATTGTTGTTTCCTTCTTGTTGTCTACATGATACATCTATTGGATGGAGGACCGACATTGGAGATGGACACTATGGACCTTCAAGTTGAGGAGCGCTTGGACTTATTGGATGACCCTTGGGAACTCCACTCATTCCATGACATTGAGCATTGGTATATCGACACCCCTTTGACACATTGCACCAAAACCTTCATATTTGTTGATTGTGTGCTCACATGCCATGCTCCTTGGACTTATCTTACCCATGACAAATTTGCATCTTATGCATGGATTGACTCACATTATGATTGCCTTGTTGCATCTTGTATTCCCATGTCATCCATGATATATGAGCTTGTGCATTTCCTTAGCAAATTTGTTGTGATCTTTCTTGATGGCATATTCATACATCATGATCATCTTGTCCTCCATTAATTGCATGATAACATACACATATTGAGCATCCATTGCCATGTTCATGCTCTTGATAAACCATCACACTATGACATCATTTTGCACAATGGTTGCATTGATCACATTCACAACACCTTTGTGTGCACCACAATTGCATTTGATCACATGAATGCTTTACATCTCATACTATATCATCTTGCTAAGCTTCATGTACCTTGTCACACGGACTCATTCTTACATGATGGACACTTTGTGTGCGCTAACCATTGTATTTCCAAGTGTACTTTGTGTTTGCTCATTTTGCATGTACCACATACCGGAGACACCTTGGAGTACTTGGATTGCGACATGACCTCAACTTCGTCCAACTACAAGTCCGTTCACGACTACCGTTTCCATGGTGATGAGGTTTTTGATCTGAGGTCGGATCTTTCCCAAGGGAGGGGAGATGATGCGGAGCATCCCACGATCATCCCCATGTTCACTTCGACGAGACCTCAACTACACACAATTGGACACAAGGTTCACTCGCTCCTCTCTGAACCTCCACTTTCTACATGTGAGGCATGGCTACTACCTCAAATATATGTGCTATGCATGACCAAGAACCAAGAGGGAGGCCATGGAATAGCTAGGAGCATTGGACAAGACGGCGAGGACACCAAGTACAAGGATCAAGAGAAGCTGCTGGAAAAGCTACAGGCTCCGGACGTCCGGCCTTCACCGGATGACCGGCGCGTCCCAGGCGACTGGACGATCGGCAACCACCGGACGTCCGTAACGGCGATCACAGAAGGAAAATAGCAGAAGTCCGAAGACTTCCAGACGTCCGGACCCTCGCGAGCCACCGGACGTCCGGTAGCCGTCGGACGTCCGCTACATGCTGTCTGCGCACAGTTCTTGGGCCAGAGGCCCATGTATCCCTCTCCCACTTACCCCTTCGTGGCCCTAGACTATATATACTCCTCCACCTCAGCTTAGTGAGGGTTAGCTTAGGTTTAGCTCATTTAAGACAGAGCTTAGCTCATCCACTAGTGGTTCATCTCCTTGGGAATGACTGCGGCGCCTCCACGGAGAAGATCCACATGGATTCAAGACCTCCTTCACGGAGAAGATCCCGCGAGATACCCCAAGACCTCCTCACAGAGAAGAACCGGTTACCCTTTGTATCATCCCTTGTTGATCATGGATCATGTATCTCTTTGTGTTTCGAGGATCTAGCATATGTGTGACTTGTTCTTGTTGGTTTGAGTGATTCTCTCGTGTTTCCCCTCGTGTTCCCCTCTCGTGTTCTTCGTGTTCATCGTGGGATCCCCTCCATTTCGTGAAAGATCGGCCATCTAGGGTTCCACCCTACATCAAGTAACAAACGAAACAAAGACTCGGGGATGCATAGTTTGTTAGCTCTCATAAGATAACCTTTAGAAATATGATAATGCTCCCAAGGTGTATGCGTCAAATTTTTTGCATATGGAATAGCAAAAGTAAGATCGTGCTCATATAAATCTTTGATATGCTCAAATCCAATGACATTCAATTCAAGTTTTGTAACAAGCGTGCATTTTGCGGGAAAGAGCATCCGCCACAACATTTTCCTTGCCTTTGATATACTTGATGACATAAGGAAATGACTCAATAAATTCACTCCATTTTGCATGTCTTTCATTCAATTTAGTTTGGCCCTTGAGATATTTTTGTGTTTTGTGATCCGTATAAAGACTGAACTCATGAGGGTGGAGATAGTGCCCCCAAACATGCAAAACTCCCATTAATGGATAAAGCTCTTTGTCATAGGTGGGGTAATTAAGTTGCTCTCCAGAAAGTTTATCACTAAAGTAAGCTATGGGGCGCTTCTCTTGCATTAACACACCTCCTATGCCATTATCGCTAGCATCACAATGTACCTCAAAAGGTTTATCAAAGTTTGGTAAAGCAAGCAAAGGAGCGCGTGTTAGCAAATTTTTAAGCTTTTTTAATGCAGTGTCTTGAGATGGCCCGCAAACAAAAGGTGCGTTCTTCTTACTCAAAGCATGCAAAGGAGATGCAACGGTGATAAAATCCTTCACAAAGCGACGGTAAAATCCGGCTGGCCAAGAAAACTACACACTTGTTGCAAGTTTGTGGGTTGGGGGCAAGTTTTAATAGCTTCAATCTTGGTTTATCTGCATGCGCACCCTTAGAAGACAGGACAAATCCTAGGAAAACAAGTTTATCAACACCAAAAGTACATTTTTCCATGTTAGCATATAGGTGTTCTTTCCTAAGAGTTTGCAAAACGGCTCTAAGGTGATTGACATGATATTCTAGAGATGCACTAAACACAAGAATGCCGTCAAAGTAGACCACATCAAATATGCCAATATAGGGTCGAAGAACATAATGCAAGACACTCATGAAGGTACCTGGTGCTTCCGATAAGCCCATTGGCATAACAAGCCATTCATATAAGCCAAATTTGGTTTTCAAAGTAGTTTTCCATTCATCAACGTCTTGTATGCGAATTTGGTAATAGCCACTCTTGAGATCAATTTTAGAGAAAATTGTGGCTCCGCGAAGCTCTCCTTGCATATCATCTAAGCGTGGAATGGGGTGACGATACCTAACGGTGATATCTCTTTTGGTGGCTAAAAGCACCATATATTTCTTGTTGTTCACCGTGGAGGCACTCGATTTTGGCTTGTGGCGCTCGCTTTCCTTTTGGTGGGTCACTCTCCCACTATTCTCTCAACGATGGGTGGATGCTTGCTTGTCGGCGATCACTTGATTTGGAGACATAGGATGTAGCATGGACTCTTTGCCCTTCATCTTGAAGCTATATTGATTGGTTCACCCATTGTGTAGGACACCGTGGTCGTATTGCCAAGGTCTTCCCAAGAGAAGGTGGCACATGGACATTTGAACCACATCACACTCCAAAGTGTCTTCATATGCGCCGATCTTGAATGAAACTTTCACCATATGCTCTACTTTAATTGTGCCTGAGTCACTAAGCCATTGAACCTTGTAGGGGCGGGGATTCCTTTTCTTCACTAGTTGGAGCTTGGAGCATAGTTATTAACTTGCGAGGTTATGGTAACTTCCACCGTCGATGATGACCTTGATGGAACACCGTTGTATGACCGCTTTGGTGTGGAAGATATGGCATCTTTGATCTTCATCTTAATGTTGTTGAAGTGTCAAGACCTTGGAGACGACGAGAGTGGGACTTGAATCGTTGTCGTAAAAGACTTGATTGTCTTCATCCTCATTGACATGATGGTGCATGGCCACATGTTCAAGCGCTTCCATCTCGTCTTCACTCATGGAGTCTTATGTGGCATCGTCATTTGCAATCATGGTGCACTGGTTGGTACATTGGTATGACTTGTATCCTCAGCCACCAAATGTAAAGAATTTCATAGAACTTGTCTTGACGGGGTCATCCAATGGCATCGGTGTTGATGAAGTTTTGGACTTGTAAGAGTTTGCCAGTGGACGACTTGAAGAAGGCATAGCTTGCTTGGAAGTTGACTTATCGCTGGTACTTGGGAATACTCTCGAGGCAGGAGGTGCCGACGTTGTAGTCGCTTGAGTGTATGAGCCGTAGGTCTTCGAAGAGTACTTGGCATATTGGAAGTCATCTTGTACTTGGCGCTCCGCCTTGGTTGTTTGATGAACTAACTCGAGGAGGGTGGTGTATGGCTGGTAATCCGCAATCTTCTTGATAGGATGGTTGAGTCCATTCAAGAAGCGAGCCATCGTTTGCTCATCATTTTCCTTGATGTTAGCTTGAATCATGACAATCTCCATTGATAGTATTCCTCCGCCGTCTTCATTCCTTGCTTGAGGAGTTGCAATTTCTAGAAAAGATCCTGACTATAGTGTGTGGGCACGAAGCGGGCTCACATGACATCTTTCATTTGGGTCCAATTTGTCAAGGGTGTTTAAGCACGATCCATTCGACGCCCGATCACTTGTTCCCACCAAATAAGGACTTGAAACTTGAGTGATGCCATGGCTATTTTCTTGTCCTCGTCATAGTTGTGTAGACGGAATATCTTGTCGACCTTCAATGCCCATGAGAGGTATTCTTCGGGGTCTGTGCTACCGGAGAACATTGGCATGGTGAACTTGAGCTTGACATATCAATTTTCTTCATTGTCGTTGTTGCCATGTCGATGTAACGCTTGTCGTGGAGGCGGGTTCTCGACTTCCTGTTTCACGACACAGACTTGATGTAGATGGTTAGCTTGCGGTTCTTGAGCTTGATGAGCTCGGCAATGCATTCTTGATTGATTGTGCCATTCTTGTTGAGCTTCACGGTGAGCTTCTTCATCTTTTTTTGCAAACACGATGGTTGCGATCGTGCACGGCTCGAGTCGCCTCTCATAGAGCACGCTGAGCTTGGAGGGCATTCTCGTCATGTCGTTGTTGTTCTTAACGTAGAGCGTCAGAGGCTTGCTTTTCTTGTCGTTGTCATTGGCGTTCTTGTTCTTGCTCTTAGGTGGTGCAGTTTTGTCGATGACGACGTTCATGCTCGCGAAGTTGCTCTTGTGTACCATTTCCATGGAATGGGGTTTGACTTGCTTGGTGTTTTTGATGCGCGGCTTGATGAATAGAACTTGATGTCGGAGTACTTGAGCCGGAATGAGAGTCGTCAGAGTGTCGACTTGAGTGGAGCTGTCTTGGCGATGAATAAGTGGAAAAAGACCGGTTGATCATCAAAGCACGTAGCTCGTCCATTTGAGTTGACATCTTGAAATTGAGATTTTCCATATGGGTGGAGATAGTCATGTCGAAGTAGTCTATTGTATGTTCTTCAGAATGCCTCAAGTCAGTGGTGGTTTGCTCAATGTGGTAGCCCAAAGCTTCTTTTTCTACATGCAATGCTCGTTGAATGCCGAAAAGATGCACTTTGGTGATGTAGTTGTTAGCCTCTTATTGTTTGTCGGAAAGAGGGTTCGCCGATGTACTTGGCATGTCCATCATGATCAAGTGTGGTGAGTAGGAAAGGGAAAGAAACGACACCAAAGTTACATTTTTCTGAAGATTGTGAATGTATCGAGTATCACTCAATGTAATGTTATGATAGTGGAATTGGTGTCGGGTTCATTTCTCACACCTACAAGTAAAAGGCTTTTCGAGGATCTCGGTTAGGAATAGTGTCACAAAATTTTAAAAAATGTTTGTCAAGATATAAAAAATGTTGAGAAGAGTCACAAAACTTGCAAGTAAGGGAAATAGATCACAACCTAAGGATATCACGTAGAAACGCACACATGGAAGATTAGTGGGATCTGTACTACAAAAGGGTGAGCTCAAGATATGAAACCATGGAAAATGCTCTTGTTGCACGGATGCTAGAGAGACGTAGCTCGATTGCTCAAATGGGTAAGATACGTAATGTGCACCTACCTACATGAGTAATAGTGTCTTTCTCGATCCCAACTATGCTAAGTATGTATGATACCAATATGATGCCAAGGTATATGATATGCAAAATGGCTCAATGCTATTGCTTACAAGATTTTTGTTTTTCTATATTTACTTAAAAGCTTCGTATATCTGTTTTTTTTTACTATGCTTGATGCTCGAGCCAAGTATAATATGAGACAAGTATGAAAAGATATGCACGGGGTAGACATTGGCACAATATGATAGCAAGATGATTGCATTCTGAAGTAGCTATGCGGACTAAGCGTATCACTAAGGTGCACAATATGGCGTGGCCTAGAAATTCTCACTCGCTAGTCTCGATGGGTAAGCAACGCAAATAGGCTCGGTTATCAAGGGAAAGCAAGGTAAAGAGTAAGATGTCGTCGAGGTTACCGTCCTTGCTTATGGTTATGGGTGTCAATGCCGAGGGGTGTAGATGACGACGACTCTGGGGCGATGATGAATGGCGGTGATGATGATGAATAATCATCCTTAAGTAGCCGAAACACCTTAGGAAACAGAACTGCAAATCAAAATCCCAAAACAAGTAGTGGTAGTGGAAACAAATGTGTGGGTGAAGTGGAACATGCGGAAGACAAGTGGTAGTGGCTGAAACAACAAAAGCTGGGCGGGTGGTTTGGCTCCCTGGAGAGCCCGTGTGCGCGAGGCTTATGATGCTCGTGTGCATGGGGCTCCGTGGCTGCAGATGTTCTTGCCCGTATCCATGGGTAATTCGACCCAAAGGCAAAAATTAGGCGGTGGGATGGGTGTGGGAGATGGAGGAGGTCTAGATCCAGCTGCCAAACACAAATTTCATGGGTCAAAACAACAAAATATCACAAGATCTAACAGATTGCAAGAACAATTTTGGGCTGTTTTTGTGCAATTTTTTTGAATTAGGACAAAAAACAACAAAATCAAGCTAGAATATGGGGGGTAGGGACTCCAAGATGTGAATCAACCATGGCTCATGATAACAAGATGATGTAGGGTGGAAAGGATGTTTCACACTTGGAGGGGAAAAGAGGAAGAACACAAGATAGAAATCACTCAAACAAACGCAAATCACACATCCACTAGGATAGCATACATGAGATTCACATGTATCCAAGGTCAATTTAAGGAAACAAGCACATAGGTAAGGTTCTTCCCAAATCCACTATAGAGATGAGGTCTTGGTGATCCTATGATGGGGATCCTTCCCTTGATGAAGGAGTCTTGATATCCACAAGGGGATCTTCTCCTAGGTGTTCTTGATGGAAATATGCCCTAGAGGCAATAATAAAGTTGTTATTATTTTATATTTCCTTATTCATGATAAAGGTTTATTATTCATGCTATAATTGTATTTACCGGAAACCTAAATACATGTGTGAATACATAAACAAATACCGTGTCCCTAGTAAGCCTCTACTAGACTAGCTAGTTAATCAAAGATGGTTAAGGTTTCATAACCATGGACATGAGTTGTCATTTGATAATGGGATCTCATCATTATGAGAATGAAGTGATGGAGAAGACCCATCCATTAGCTTAGCAATTGATCGTACAATATATTGGTACTACTTTCGTGTATGTCAAATACATATTCCTTTGACTATGAAATCATGCAACTCCCGGATATTGGAGGAATGCTTTATGTGCTATCAAACGTCACAACGTAACTGGGTGATTATAAGGATGTTCTACAGGTATCTCCGAAGGTGTTTTATTGGGTTGGCATGAATCGAGATTAGGATTTGTCACTCCGAGTATCGAAGAGGTATCTCTGGGCCCTCTCGGTATTACACATCATAGTAAGCCTTGCAAGCAAATGACTATTTAAGTTAGTCTCAGAATGATGTACTACAGAACGAGTAAAGAGACTTGCCGGTAACGAGATTGCACTAGGTATAGAGATGTTGACGATCGAATCTCGGGCAAGTAACATACCGACGGACAAAGGGAATTGTGTATGTTGTCATAATGGTTTGACCGGTAAAGATCTTCATATTATATGTAAGAATCAGTATGGGTATCCAGGTTCCGCTATTGGTTATTGACCGGAGAGGTGTCTCGGTCATGTCTATATACTTCTCGAACCCATAGGGTCCGCATGCTTAACGATCGTTGACGATATAATATTATATGAGTTATGTGATTTGGTGACCGGATGTTGTTCGGAGTCCCGGATGAGATCACGGACATGACGAGGAGTCTCGAAATGGTCGAGATGTAAACATTGATATATAGGATGTCGGTGTATTTGGATCGACACCTATGGGATCACAAGAATCCCTACTACGGTTGCGGGGCGCGGGGTTGAGAGAAGAGCGGATCTAACGATCGGGACACGGTTCCTTTACCCAGGTTCGGGCCGCAAGGATGCGTAAAACCCTACTCCTGCTTTGGTGGATTATATATGGTGTTCTTCATCTAACGGGGAGCTCCAAAAGAGTCGTGAGGGGTTCCGAAAAGCCGAATCCTTCTCCTGGTCGCCTCGGGCCTCCTTTTATAGGGAAAAAGGGGTCGCCACAGTGGCACACATGAGGTGGAAAGGGTACAGTAATGCGAGGTTATCCCTCACATTACAGGACAAGGTGCATTTAATGCGCCCTGCTTAGGTGTCCTTGCTTTATCGGGGACGAGGGGAGACGCCCGTCTTGTCCGTCGCCGCTCCTCCTCGTGTCGACACACGCCCTGGCCAGCGGTGCCTGAGTTGCCATGTAGGCAGACAGGCAGCTGAGGTGGCGCAACGGCGGGCCTCCATGAAGACCCGTCCGTTGGCACGCAGGAGCCTGTCCAGCTGGTTGGGTCGGCAGCTGCGTGGGTCGGTGGAGATCCAGTTGACGCGGGCCTGATGGTGGCCTCGTGGGTGTCCTTGGCAAGGACCTTGCCGGGGCCCCATCAAGGGTCTTGCCGCGGCGCCTGCTGTCATGCCCGGCAAGGTGCTTGCCGGGGGCCTTGTGGATCCCCTTGGCCGGGATCCCGCCAAGGGTCGTCTTCTTACCTTGCATCTGATCTTGAAGGTCTTCACAAAGATCTGCATGCCACCACGGGGACATCTCCCGAATCCTCCCCCCATGGGGGTGGCGGACTCAAGGGCGATTCGCTCCGTAGGCTGGGGG
>LR738709.1:269886264-269915086 GCA_902687465.1 Secale cereale
GGGCGAGCTGCCTCGGCAAGGGCCTTGCCGGGGCCGCCAGAGCCGGCCCCGACAAGGATCTTGCCGGGGAAAACCGCTTCGTCCCCCTTGCTCTTCGTGGTCTTGTTCTTGGTGTCGCTCTAGTCTTGACCGAGCTTCAGTCTTGCCCCGGCTCGCCTCCCTTGCCTTGTTTGGTGGGATGGCGCCGTGGCTCAGACTGCCCGTGCACAGTCATAGGGGTACAAAAAGTGCACCCCTCTTTTTGTACACCGACAGGAGCCCCCGGGCCTGGGCCACACATAAGCGCGACACGTTGTTGGGCCAGGCCTAGAATGGTGCGCGGGCAGGCGGGGTGGTTCTCACCGCGGTAGAATTTTCGCGCGCTGCGCCTCCCACGGCCCCGTGCGAGCGGCGCGGGGTGGAGGGGCGTGCGTGACGTGGGTGGCATGCGTGGGGCGGTTTCTGCACGCATGCGTCACGTCGCAGTAAATATGAAAGGAGGCGGCCCGCGCCTTCCCCATAACGGGAGAAGGTGTGGGGGCGTGGCTCGCTGACTGGATGGGGCCGAGGCGCGGTCTGCTAGGCGTCCACCCCCCCACGATCACGGGGTGGGGAGAAGTCGCCTCATCCGTCCCTTCGGTCTCGCGCGTTCGCCACGTGCCCTTCATGCATTCGAGGTGGCGAGCGGTGGAGGCGGGAAAACGAGCCGTCGTTGGTTGGGGCAGCGGGTCGGCCCCGGCCCTCCTCACCATCTGCGTCTTGATTGGCCAAGCGGGGCGGTCAAGCTCCAGCCCCGCCCCTTTATAAAGGGCGGAGGGAGGGGACGGCGCTCCACAGTCCTCCATCTTCTTTCTTCTCTAGCTTCTGCTCCCTTCTTCTATTTGCCATGAAGAAGGAAAACCCCGGCTCCTCAACGGTGGGGGCGAGGGTCGCCGCTCGACAGCGCGTCCCCCCTTCTCCTGCACCCGCAGTGGCTGAACCAGCTATGAGGGGGAGAGGGAGAGTGTGAGGCCGTGGGCGAGGCCGGGGTGCTCGGGGAAGAGGAAGGCGGGGCGGCTCGCCGGCCTCGCCCCCGCCAGCAGCTCCTCCTTAGATGGAAGGTCAAGTTGAAGATGACCCCTGCGAATTCTTCATTAGGATGCGGGGGTCGCCACGCCGTCACCTTCGTCTCCCGACCCCATTTGCGCGGGAGGTGGAGGCGAACCCGCCGGAGTCGCTGCGTTTGCATATGAGGGGTTGTGGGATCAGCGGCACGCGAGCCGTCGTCGACTTCCCCGCCCCTCATGTGATGTATCTTCGTCAAGGATGGAAGAGGTTCGCCCGCATCCATAGCCTGACGGACGGGCTCACCCTCCACTTCAAGCTGATGGGGGATGACCACCTCTCCGTCAAGGTCTTCAAGCACCTCGGAACTCGCGCACGGTGCTGCATGGAGAGCTCCTCCGATGACGAAGACTCCTCCTCGAACGAGGGTGACGAGGAGGACAGCGACAGCAACGATGATGGCGGGGGACGGCAGGATGACGGGTCCGACTAGGTGTCGGGCGCTGCTCCTGGTGGCACCGGCGACCCCATCATCCGCGTCGCCGCTCCTTGAACTTCTCGGGGTCGTCTCCTTGGCGGCTGGCGTAGGGAGGCAGCGGAAGAGGAAGAGAAAGAAGGTGGGTGGCAAGGTCGTCATGTCGGAGTACGCGGGCACCGACGCCTT
This sequence comes from Secale cereale, assembly GCA_902687465.1. Taxonomy (NCBI): domain Eukaryota; kingdom Viridiplantae; phylum Streptophyta; class Magnoliopsida; order Poales; family Poaceae; genus Secale; species Secale cereale. Next base: position 269,887,952 of record LR738709.1, read on the forward strand.
CGTCTCCTACTGATGCCCTGCCGCCTCGTCTTCGAGCTCAGCCTCCGGTGCCGTCATCACCGTCCAGCCTTGGGGAGGCCGCCGAGATGTCTTCTTGGTTCCTTCTGTCACCCGTAGCTCGCCTAGGCGCCCCTTTTGCCCTTCTCGCCTCCTTGACCTACCTCCTGAGGAGAGGGACAAGAAAAGCATTACGGGCATCTTATCTCTTTTTAGTCTGTAAGCCTTCGGGCATTTGTAAAGTTTCAAACTTGTAATCCTCATCCATGTTCTTCATTCCCTATGGACTGTACCTGAATGGAATGTTTTTAATGAAAAAGGAATGTCTGCCGGGTCCTTTTGTTCGTAGGTAAAAACCCACAACAGGGAATAAATCCCTGATATCCTCAAGATAAACATTCTCTCGCCCGGCAACAAGCCCTGCCGTTTCCCCACTTCGCTCGACATTTCTCACGCTCTTGGCGGAGGCTGGGATGAAGCGGGCCTAGGCTCCTCGTTCTATCCTTTTGCTGTCGCGACTACGACCAAACTTGGTCCTAGGGACGAGCCTTAGGACCTAGAGTTATGGGAGCACGGTAGTTCAAGGAAAAGAACGAGGTTTCACATACCTCAGTCCATAACAGAATGCATGACAAGGGAAAAAGGACTTATCTGAGATTGCAGCCCCCGGCAACCCTGGTCTGTCGCGGGCGAACTCTTGCTCTTGTAGCTTCCGGCAATGCCGGCTTGCCGGGGCCCAAATACTGATTTGTTCTTCTCTCCTTCCTTCATGTGGCTTCGGCAAGGATGCCTGTGCGTCCTGTAAACCAAGGAAGACAGAGAAAAGACCAAGACTTGACCTCTAAGCTAGGGGTTAGCCGCCGCTAAGCACTATCAACCCTAACCAAGGACGAGACTCGACTCAGCATGCATGCTAAAACTCAGGGCGCCAGCGCTTCATTTATTTATGCTCAGGGTCTGTGCCTGGCTTTGTACAAAGGGTTACATGCCTTGCCGGCAAAGCTTGTACAAAAGGGTGGCTTGCCGGGAGGCCCGGCAAGCCGCGCCTTATGGGTAAAACTTGCGAAGATGCTCGATGTTCCAGGAATTACTCACCGGAACGGCATCCTCGGTCTCCAGGCGGACTGCGCCAGGCCCGGTGACTCGTATTACCCGATAAGGGCCTTCCCACTTCGGTGTCAACTTGTTCGTATTCCTGGCCGATTGAACGCGCCGGAGAACAAGGTCACCTTCCTCAAAGCTTCGGGCATGAACCTTGCGGCTATGGTAGCGGCACAAGGCTTGCTGGTAGCGCGCTGCTCTCACAGCCGCCCGAAGACGATCTTCCTCAAGGAGCATTACGTCATCTTGCCGCAATCTCTGTTGCTCAAGATCATCATAAGCGAGCACTCGAGGTGACCCGTATATGAGTTCCGTGGGGAGAACTGCTTCTGCCCCGTATATCAGGGCAAAGGGCGTCTGGCCGGTGGCTCAATTTCGCGTCGTCCTGATCGACCAAAGAACCGCCGGAAATTCATCAATCCAGCGCCTCCCGCTCTTGTGCAGCCTGTCAAATGTCTTTGTCCTTAATCCTCGCAGCACTTCAGCATTTGCCCTCTAAGCTTGACCGTTGCTTCGGGGGTGAGCAACGGAAGCGCAACAGACCTTGCTGCCGAGGTCTTGGGTATATTGCATGAAGGTGCGGCTCGTAAACTAGGTGTCGTTGTCGGTGATAATATCAGGCCCAAGATGCGATTCTATCCTGATCACGTGAAACTTACGTGATTGGGGCACAACCGCATTTCGGGCGCTTAGCAAGATGGATATCATTACATCATACCATTACATACATACATGGGGGATACAACAATACATACAAATCACATGAATACAACAACTTCAATACAAAGTATCCGACTACGGATACAATAAAGAAAAGAACAACGACATCCATCTGCTATCCCAGGCTGCCGACCCGGAACCTAACCCAAGACTGAAGAAGAAGAACTCCAAACAACGAACAACGCTCTCACGTCAAGACATCGGAAACCTGCACCTGCAACTGTTGTTGTAGTATCTGTGAGCCACAAGGACTCAGCAATCCCATAACCATGGGTAACAAGACTATCAAAGCTAAATAGGTAGGAAGAGGTAAAGTGGTGAGGTTGCCGCAGCGGCTAAGCAAAATATGGTGGCTAACTTACGAGTACAAGAATAAGATGAGCATCTACGCAAACGGTCGCAACTAGAAATGATCGCTAAAGATCCTGAACTACATACGAGTCAAACATAACCCCACCGTGTTCTCTTCTCAAAGTGAAAAGAGACAGTCACGGTTACTCACGCAATGGTGTGTTTTACTTCGGATCCTCTGTCAAGTTTTCTACAACCGGACATTAACAAATTCCAATCTGCCACATAACCGCGGGCACGACTTTCGAAAGATCATAACCCTGCAGGGGTGTCCCAACTTAGCCCATCACAAGCTCTCATGATTAGCTGAAGTGATAAATATAATATCATCACCCCTTATCTTAGGGAAATCCGATCAGGCTCGGCATCCCGGTGCACAAGACATTTCGACAATGGTAAAACAAGACCAGCAAGACCTCCCGGCATGCCGACACCCTGATAGTAGCAGCGCGTATCTCGTCTCAGGCCACGACCGGATGAGCACAGCGTACAGCAGCCAAACCCCAAGTTTCCAAGGGGGGGGGGGGGGCGCCGCACACGACTCTATTTGGGACCAACACCATCAGCACTGGCCCCCCTGCTATGTAGAAAGAATCCTCGGGTAGCGCTAACTCCCTATGCAAATTAATTAATTAATTAAGTTGTTATTATGAGCAAATTAAAACCAATGTTGGGCCTTGCTGGAGGAGTTTTATTCAAAGACGAACTGTCAAGGGGTCCCCATATACCCATCGTGTAAGGAACGCAAAATCAAGGAACATAATGCCGGTTTATCGGCGCCTAAGGTGGCATCAGTGAAACAAAACACCGAGCAAAAGGCCAAGCCTTCCACCCATGCCTAGTATATAGGTGTGTTAATAATACTTATAGATATTGTGATATTCCAACAACAAGTTCCCACCTGGAACGATCTTCATCTTCACCTGCAACTAACAACGCTATAAGAGGGGCTGAGCATGCGGGTAACATAGCCAAACAATGGTTTTTGCTAGGAAGGTTTCAAAGGTTAGAGGTTTCATGGCAACAAGGAGAGGCTGACAATAATGATGGGTAGCGCGACATATAACGATAGCATCGAGACACTAAGCATGGCAATGATAGTAAAGGTATCCAAGGTTACGGTCATCTTGCCTGAGATCCCACAAGGAAGAAGAACGGATCCATGAAAAAGACGAAGAAGGAGCCTTGAAGAAGAACCACGGGTAGACGAACGAATCCTCACGAACGCAACGGAACAAGCACTAACGAGAAGAAGCAAGCAATACGGTAAACAAACCACTCAAGAACATGACAATATGCACTACCAAGTAGGATGCACAACAAGTCTACATATGATGCACAACAAGTCTATACAAGAAGCAAAACATGGCAAGGCAGGAAGCACAGCAAAACAACACAAGTCTATATATATGATGCAATACATGCTAGGGTATGATGCATGACAAATATATACAGGAAGCAATACGTGGCAAGGTATGATGCATGACAAGTCTATACAGGAAGCACAGCAAGTCTATGAAGCATAACATGGCAAGGTATGATGCATGACAAGTTTATACAGGAAGCACAGCAAGTCTATACAGGAAGCATAACATGGCAAGGTAGGAAGCATAGAAAACAGCACAAGTTTATATGATGAAATACATGGCAAGGTATGATGCATGACAAATCTATACAGGAAGCACAACAAGTCTATACAGGAAGCACAGCAAGTCTATACAGGAAGCATAACATGGTAATAAAAATCTGACAGCAATATTTCATAGCAACTTGGGAACAAGAAATAAATAAGCTAAAACAAGTCAATTGAGCAAGTGAAGGCATGAATGGATAGACAACAACATATACAACAAGGAATGATCAAAGGCCACCCCAAAACTAACATGGATTTACCTAGGGCATCAAGCAAACATAGTATCAGGATATTACAGATTCCAGACTTAGTGAAATTTCACTAAGTGTTAAAACAGTAACAGCAACATGGCAAGTTTGCAAGCATGTTTAAGTCAACACAAGGCATATCATGGAAAGTGGTTGGCACCACAACAAAGTACACATGATGGGGAATCCAAAACATATAAGCATGCAACATGGGGACAACCACATCAATAGCAACGAGCTCCTCAACTAGGCATCTCGTAACAAGTTTAACAACCTAACAGCCACAAGCACTTTTGCAAAGGAGATAAACATGGCAATATAAATTCTACCATGCAAGCTAAAGCAACCAACATGTAGAGCATCTCATGATGAACAAGTGGACATATCATTTGCTTCATTTGGATAAACATGCACCAAGTTATCCCATCTCAAACATGGCATGAAAACAACTAATAGCAGCAGTTTATAACAAGTAGCACTCTTGCAACAGATATTTAAGCATCTAGATGAACTCAAATGAGCATGGCACAATGGAACAAAGTGTAGAGCATATCACCACGATCATTTTTACATATCATACACACAAAACGGACATGCATAGTAAAAGATATTGCTATCACAAGAATGCATCAGACACTAAAAAACACTAAGGACTTGGAGGAAAAAAACGAGGTCAACTTGTTGCGGGTCGGGTCTGGTCAAACGGACTGGATCGGTCAAACGGGTCCGGATCCGCGGGTCAACCGCCCGCTAGGGTTTCCCTAGGGCGGCACTGGATCGGCCCGATCGGGGATCCCTCGATCCCGATCCCTTCGGGGCTCGAGCGGCGGCTCGGTTGCTCCTCTCGATCCCGCCGGCGAGAAGGAGCGCGGCGGCCGGCGAGGGGTGGCTTGGAGCCCGGCGGCGGCCTGGCAGACGGCGGCCGGCGGCGATGGACTCGAGGGGCGCGGCAGCGGAGAAGGGGCGGCTCGGGGCGGCGACCTGGATCTGAAGGCGGCGGCGGTCGGGTGGAGCTCCCGACGGCGGGGCGAGGTGGGAACGACGGCGGAGGGTCGCCGGAGGGCGGCGGCGGCGAGCGCCCGGCGGCGGGGACGAAGGCGCGAGGGCGCTCGGCACTGGCCCAGGGCAACAGCGGGAGCGGGCCGGCGCTGGGCCTGCGGGGCCCGCACGGCGGGGCGGAAGCACTGGCGGCGGCGGTGGATGCATGGGGCGACGGCGGTGGATGCATGGGGCGACGACAGTGGAAGCACGGTGCGGCGGCGGTGGAAGCACGGTGCGGCGGCGGTGGAAGCACGGTGCGGCAGCGGTGGAAGCACGAGGGTTTTGGACGCAAAATTGGAGGGGGGAGAGAGGGTAGGCTGCCAAAAATGGAATGTGGGGGTGTTTATATAGGGAAAAGACTAGGGTTTGAGGGTTTTGGATCGTTCCGGAGCCATCGGATCGCGATCCAACGGCAACGGAGCGAAGGGGAAGTTAGAAAGGCCTAGGTGGGCTGTGTAGAGTAGTTGGGCTGAGGTGAGAGGAGAGGGAGAGAGGCCCGCGGGGGTTTTCGGAGACCGAAAACGTCCGACGAAATAACTGGCGACTAGTGCCGCTATATATATCCGTTGGGCTATCAAACGAGCTCCGAATGTGATGAAATTTGGCAGGCGGCCTGTCTACACTATAATAAGACCACACGCCAAGTTTCAACCCATTCCGAGAACATTTTCCGGCCACTCATAAAATAAATATTCGGAGGCACCGCGGGCGCGTGCAAGTGTGTCTGGGCTCAGAACGGACAACGGAGAGGACGAGGGGACTCGGACGGATGCAAGTTTTGAAAACATGCTGATGCAAGCACACATGATGACATGGCAAGAAGCAACACGCAAGCAGATGACATGGCACTGACAACGAATAACTGGCTGACACCTGGCGCACCGGTCTCAGGGTGTCACAACACTCCCCTATTAACAAGAGATCTCGTCCCGAGATCTTAGGAACGAGACGGGAGAGAAAAGGAAGAACAAAGTTCTTCGAGGGCAAAGAGTTAAACCAAAGAACCTTGAGAGGATGAACAACTTCGAAAGAAAGAATATAATGGAGATGAACGAGAAAGAGAAGCTCCATTAGAAAAGAGGAACAAGGAACACACGAGAACCAAAAGGTTGAAGGATATGAAGCACGGTTGAAGGAATAAGAATGAACTCAAAACCACTCCGGTTAAAAGAGATAGAAAAGAAATATCCACGAAGGAATTCGGGTAGCACTCCGGATGAAACTGAAAGAAAAAACACACCGGTTGAACATGAATGGAACAGGACAAGAACTTGAGAAGATGGAATAAAAACATGACGTAATGAACAAGACAATGCCTCCGGAACAATTGAAATGATGGAATAAAAGAATGGAGAAGAAGATGACGACTTCGAGCACGAATGAATTTGGAAGAGCATCTTCAAAGAAGGACTTGAATGGAGTTGTTGATAAAATCAACAACAAAAGAATAAGCTTGTCGTGGACTTATTTAATCGTCTCAAAAGTTGAGGTGAATTATGCCGCAACCAAAAGATGGAATAATTAAGATGAAGGAAAAAAAATGCAAAACTCCACTTCAAAAGAATAGGAGAATTATTTGCACTCGAGAGGCAAAAGAATAATGCTAGAACTGCTCCGGAAGGATTAGATGAATATATGAAGACTGAATTAAATGATGAAGAACCACCATGAATAACTTCGATACGGCAAGGATGATGAAATAGAAATGGCGGACGAAAAGAATAAGATTAACGCCTTGCGATGATTAGACGGGGTTCCGACGAGATAGCCGAGAAACTTGAACTCCGGGAAAGAAAAGATTAAGCACTTAGAACTAGAATTTATTCATCAAGAATAAACTCCGAAGGAAGGGATAAATCAACTTGATGAAAAGAATAAGAATTATGTTATGCTTATCCTCCACCAATTAAATTGATGCGAAGCAATGGATTCACATACAACTTATTCACGATGAAAAGGATTAAAGAGGGGTATATCGCGAACTTGCAAAAATGTTCATGAAACACCGGTAATATTGGAATAAAATGAATGGATAGATATGATAGCACCGGGAAAGAACTGTTGAGCAAACCACCGTAAGGAATTGAAGCCGAGTGAAGAAAAATGAATGAACCACCAGGAAGAATTACAATCGAGTGAAGATCGAGAATGACCCTCGTAAGGAATGAAATTGAACGATGCAAGAGGGAAGCCACCGTACGAGAATGAATCGAGTGAATACGATGAATCGCCGGAAAGAATAAAGCACTTGAGGAACAATTTAATGATGAGAACAAAGAGATCGCGAACTGATTAAAGAATACTTGAACAAGCACCGGACAATTGTGAGACGAACGAAGAGGCATCGATGAAGAATATTTGCAGGACGAAGTTGAAAACTGAGAACGAAGAAATCTTCTGAAATGATGGCCTTCAGAGGAACACAATGAAAAAGAATTAATGAAATTCTCCGGATGTATGAAATGAGGAAAAGGTTGAACCACCGATGAAAAGAATTTGCAGATGATCTTGAAGAAGGCATATGACTGAGGGAACCCATACTTACGTCACACTTGAAAAGAATTTCGGCACACTCCGGGAATTAGAAGAGTCAGGTAAGATCATGGTAAATACCTGTGAGTTATGAGCCCACCGAAGAGAAAACTCCGTTGAAAAGGATCGAGAGGAGATAATGCATCGGAAATGATTCAAGGACTCGAATGAGCTGACAACCTCGAATTAATTGGAACATGGACAAATCTCCTGAGAAGTCTTCGGAACTCCGGAATAATTAAATGCCGAGAGGTAAACGAGCAAGGGGAATATCCGAGCCGATGGAAAGGAATATGAACAACACCGAAAACTTGAATTGATTCCACCGGAAAAGAAGAAGAGGTGAAGAATATCAACCGAGAGGAGAATTCATCAGTTGAAAAAATTGATGAGATGAAGCAAAGACTTCACACGAGTAAGATGGATACTCAATTAAGCACTCCGGCTCCGAGAAGAAAAAGGGTGGGCGGGTGGGAAAAAGAAAGACAACTTCGGAAGGTGAAACAACACCGGTTGGAAAGAACTGAGGATTGCACTTGCAAAGAAGAAGAGGGTTGAATCCACTTGACGAGAGATGCACCAGATGAAAGAACTGACAACGCAACGAACGACAACTAACCACGAGATCCTAAAAAAAATTCAAGGGGAAGAGGAGTAATTCAAAACACCTACGTCAAGATTCCTCACCAGAGCGATGAAGGGGCAGAGGAGTAAAAAGAATTCCTACTCTCCGATATAACTAGACTCCTAAAAAGTTTTCTGCTAGACTCAACAACGGCCAAGCTACGATCAATCAAGGGGGCTCCTATGGTCGGTCGAGGCTCTGATACCAACTTGTCAGGCCCAAGATGTGATTCTATCCCGATCACGTGACACTTACGTGATTGGGGCACAACCGCATTTCGGGCGCTTAGCAAGATGGATATCATTACATCGTACCATTACATACATACATGGGGGATACAACAATACATACAAATCACATGAATACAGCAACATCAATACAAAGTATCTGACTACGGATACAAACAAGAAAAGAACAACGACATCCATCTGCCATCCCAGGCTGCCGATCCGGAACCTAACCCAAGACTGAAGAAGAAGAACTCCAAACAACGAACAACGCTCTCACGTCAAGACATCGGAAACCTGCACCTGCAACTGTTGTTGTAGTATCTGTGAGCCACGAGGACTCAGCAATCCCATAACCATGGGTAACAAGACTATCAATGCTTAATAGGTAGGAAGAGGTAAAGTGGTGAGGTTGCAGTAGCGGCTAAGCAAAATATGGTGGCTAACTTACGAGTACAAGAATAAGATGAGCATCTACGCAAACAGTCGCAACTAGAAATGATCGCTAAAGATCCTGAACTACATACGAGTCAAACATAACCCCACCGTGTTCTCTTCTCAAAGTGAAAAGAGACTGTCACGGTTACTCACGCAGTGGTGTGTTTTACTTCGGATCCTCTGTCAAGTTTTCTACAACCGGACATTAACAAATTCCAATCTGCCACATAACCGTGGGCACGGCTTTCGAAAGATCATAACCCTGCAGGGGTGTCCCAACTTAGCCCATCACAAGCTCTCACGATTAGCTGAAGTGATAAATATAATATCATCACTCCTTATCTTAGGGAAATCCGATCAGGCTCGGCATCCCGGTCCACAAGACATTTCGACAATGGTAAAACAAGTCCAGCAAGACCTCCCGGCGTGCCGACACCCTGATAGTAGCAGCGCGTATCTCGTCTCAGGCCACGACCGGATGAGCACAGCGTACAGCAGCCAAACCCCAAGTTTCCAAGGGGGGCGCCGCACACGACTCTATTTGGGACCAACACCATCAGCACTGGCCCCCCTGCTATGTAGAAAGACTCCTCGGGTAGCGCTAACTCCCTATGCAAATTAAATAATTAATTAAGTTGTTATTATGAGCAAATTAAAACCAATGTTGGGCCTTGCTGGAGGAGTTTTATTCAAAGACGAACTGTCAAGGGGTCCCCATATACCCATCGTGTAAGGAACGCAAAATCAAGGAACATAATGCCGGTTTATCGACGCCTAAGGTGGCATGAGTGGAACAAAACACCGAGCAAAAGGCCAAGCCTTCCACCCATGCCCAATATATAGGCGTGTTAATAATACTTATAGATATTGTGATATTCCAACAACAAGTTCCCACCTGGAACGATCTTCATCTTCACCTGCAACTAACAACGCTATAAGAGGGGCTGAGCATGCGGGTAACATAGCCAAACAATGGTTTTTGCTAGGAAGGTTTCAAAGGTTAGAGGTTTCATGGCAACAAGGAGAGGCTGACAATAATGATGGGTAGCGCGACATATAACGATAGCATCGAGACACTAAGCATGGCAATGATAGTAAAGGTATCCGAGGTTACGGTCATCTTGCCTGAGATCCCGCAAGGAAGAAGAACAGATCCATGAAGAAGACGAAGAAGGAGCCTTGAAGAAGAACCACGGGTAGACGAACGAATCCTCACGAACGCAACGGAACAAGCACTAACGAGAAGAAGCAAGCAATACGGTAAACAAACCACTCAAGAACATGACAATATGCACTACCAAGTAGGATGCACAACAAGTCTACATATGATGCACAACAAGTCTATACAAGAAGCAAAACATGGCAAGGCAGGAAGCACATCAAAACAACACAAGTCTATATATATGATGCAATACATGGCACGGTATGATGCATGACAAATATATACAGGAAGCAATATTTGGCAAGGTATGATGCATGACAAGTCTATACAGGAAGCACATCAATTCTATGAAGCATAACATGGCAAGGTATGATGCATGACAAGTTTATACAGGAAGCACATCAAGTCTATATAGGAAGCATAACATGGCAAGGTAGGAAGCATAGAAAACAACACCAGTTTATATGATGCAATACATGGCAAGGTATGATGCATGACAAATCTATACAGGAAGCACAACAAGTCTATACAGGAAGCATAACATGGTAATAAAAATCTGACAACAATATTTTATAGCAACTTGGGAACAAGAAATAAATAAGCTAAAACAAGTCAATTGAGCAAGTGAAGGCATGAATGGATAGACAACAACATATACAACAAGGAATGATCAAAGGCCACCCCAAAACTAACATGGATTTACCTAGGGCATCAAGCAAACATAGCATCAGGATATTACAGATTCGAGACTTAGTGAAATTTCAGTAAGTGTTAAAACAGTAACAGCAACATGGCAAGTTTGCAAGCATGTTTAAGTCAACACAAGGCATATCATGGAAAGTGGTTGGCACCACAGCAAAGTACACATGATGGGGAATCCAAAGCATATAAGCATGCAACATGGGGACAACCACATCAATAGCAACGAGCTCCTCAACTAGGCATCTCGTAACAAGTTTAACAACCTAACAGCCACAAGCACTTTTGCAAAGGAGATAAACATGGCAATATAAATTCTACCATGCAAGCTAAAGCAACCAACATGTAGAGCATCTCATGATGAACAAGTGGACATATCATTTGCTTCATTTGGATAAACATGCACCAAGTTATCCCATCTCAAACATGGCATGGAAACAACTAATAGCAGCAGTTTATAACAAGTAGCACTCTTGCAACAGATATTTAAGCATCTAGATGAACTCAAATGAGCTTGGCACAAAGGAACAAAGTGTAGAGCATATCACCACGATCATTTTGACATATCATACACACAAAACGGACATGCACAGTAAAAGATATTGCTATCACAAGAATGCATCAGACACTGAAAAAACACTAAGGACTTAGAGGAAAAAAACGAGGTCAACCTGCTGCGGGTCGGGTCTGGTCAAACGGACTGGATCGGTCAAACGGGTCCGGATCCGCGGGTCAACCGCCCGCTAGGGTTTCCCTAGGGCGGCACTGGATCGGCCCGATCGGGGATCCCTCGATCCCGATCCCTTCGGGGCTCGAGCGGTGGCTCGGCTGCTCCTCTCGATCCCGCCGGCGGGAAGGAGCGAGGCGGCCGGCGAGGGGTGGTTGGGAGCCCGGCGGCGGCCTGGCAGACGGCGGCCGGCGGCGATGGACTCGAGGGGCGCGGCGGCGGAGAAGGGGGGGCTCGGGGCGGCGACCTGGATCTGAAGGCGACGGCGGTCGGGTGGAGCTCCCGGTGGCGGGGCGAGGTGGGAACGGCGGCGGAGGGTCGCCGGAGGGCGGCGGCGGCGAGCGCCCGACGGCGGGGACGAAGGCGCGAGGGCGCTCGGCACTGGCCCAGGGAAACAGCGGGAGCGGGCCGGCGTTAGGCATGCGGGGCCCGCGCGGCGGGGCGGAAGCACTGGTGGCGGCGGTGGAAGCACTTGGCGACGGCGGTGGAAGCACGGTGCGGCGGCGGTGGAAGCACGAGGGTTTTGGACGCAAAATTGGAGGGGGGGTAGAGGGTAGGCTGCCAAAAATGGAATATGGGGTGTTTATATAGGGAAAAGACTAGGGTTTGGGGGTTTTGGATCGTTCCGGAGCCATCGGATCGCGATCCAACGGCAACGGAGCGAAGGGGAAGTTAGAAAGGCCTAGGTGGGCTGTGTAGAGTAGTTGGGCTGAGGTGAGAGGAGAGGGAGAGAGGCCCGCGGGGGTTTTCGGAGACCGAAAACGTCCGACGAAATAACCGGCGACTAGTGCCACTATATATATCCGTTGGGCTATCAAACGAGCTCCGAATGCGATGAAATTTGGCAGGCGGCCTATCTACACTATAATAAGACCACACGCCAAGTTTCAACCCATCCCGAGAACATTTTCCGGCCACTCATAAAATAAATATTCGGAGGCACCGCGGGCGCGTGCAAGTGTGTCTGGGCTCAGAACGGACAACGGAGAGGACGAGGGGACTCGGACGGATGCAAGTTTTGAAAACATGCTGATGCAAGCACACATGATGACATGGCAAGAAGCAACATGCAAGCATATGACATGTCACTGACAACGAATAACTGGCTGACACCTGGCGCACCGGTCTCGGGGTGTCACAGCTAATCCTGTTGGGGACAGCAAAACGGCACACTAGCCCTTTGAAGAACTTGACGGCTGACTGAGCTGTGACCTTCCTCACTGCTTCCACTTCTGGCCACTTTGTGAACTTGTCGATTGCGATGTACTAGTACTAAAAGCCCCCGACGGCGCGGGGGAAAGGGCCCAGGATGTCGAGCCCCCAGACCGAGAAGGGCCAGGAGAGAGGAATGGTTTGGAGGGCTTGAGCTGGTTGATGAAGCTTCTTCGAATGGAATTGGCACGCTTCACACCTGGTGACCAGAGCCGCCGCATCCTGAAGGGCAGTGGGCCAGAAGAAGCCTTGCCGGAATGCCTTGCCGGCAAGGGCTCTTGACCCTATGTGGCATCCACATATGCCTCCATGTATTTCTGCCAACAGCTCCAGTCCTTCCTCTCGAGGGATACATTTCAATTTCACACCGTTCGGTCTCCTCCTGTACAAGATGTCATCGACGAACTGATACATGGCGGACCGACGGGCTACTTTCTCCGCTTCTTCTTGCTCCTCAGGAAGTTCCCCAGTCTGAAGGAATCAGACGGTATGTTGCGCCCACGCTGGAGCCTGGGGCTCGACGGCGAGGACTAAGGGCATTTCCTCCGCCAAGGGAGTGGCCATCTCGACGGCAAAAGCCTGACGCTCCGCCGGAGTTAGCCCTCCGGAGGCGGGCTCAGTGTCCCCGGCAACATCCTTGCCGGCGGCTCCGGGGAGCTCGGCGGGAAAGTACTTTCCGGGCCCTGACTTCCTCCTCTTGTTTTGCTCTGTTGATGGATCAACGGATGTCTGAGAGAGCTGGAGCACAAAGGTACCTGGTTCCACAGGTAACTTGAGAGCAGCGCGCTTCGACAGGTAATCGGCGATGTCATTCTCCGCTCGGGGAACGTGCTCCGCCTGTATACTGTCAAAGCGCTCTTCCAACTTTCTCACTTCATCGATGTAGGCCTTCATCAAAGGGCTTTGGTAATCCTTGTTGACTTGATGCGGAGCATCCGGCAAGCATCCCCATGGACACCCCGTCATCGGCACAAGCACTCAAGGGACCAATGACTAGAGCACGTGCACACGCCATCAAGCACGAGGTGAATTCTCTCCTCTTCGAGTTTCGTTTGGATTCGCATGAGGACTGGGTTCTACCTCACAAGGAGATGTTGTGCATTCTCAGTTACCAAGGAGGCGATCACATGGAAGCAAAGGAGAACCTATCCAGCCCGGATCACGTGGAAGCAAATGAAGACCTGTCCAACCCGGAACAAGCGGTACTACCGCTCCGCCAAAACGGTACTACCGCTCCTGGCCAGTCCGGAACCAGCGGTACTACCGCTCCTTAAGCGGTACTATCGCCTGCAAGCGGTACTACCGCCTGCAAGCGGTACTACCACACGAGTGGGCGGTACTACCGCCCTGCCTGCGTGCAGCCTTCGGCCCTTGGCCATGTACCCCTCTCTTTTCGTACCCCTTCGTAGCATAAACTATAAATAGACCTTCCCCATGTCTTTTGAAGGGTTAGCAAAGATATTGAGATACCTTGAGAGCTTTGCTCCTTGTATCCCCCTCCTTGAGGAGATCAAGACCTCCCAAGGGAGAAGAATTCTCGTGGATTGCAAGACCTCCCAAGGGAGAAGAATCCTCTTGGATTGCAAGACCTCACCTCCTCTAGGAGTGGGAAGAACCTTACCTTTGTGCTTGTTTCCTTGGATTGATCTTGTGATCTTGTGGATCCTTTGTATGCTACTCTAGTGGATGTGATATTGGATTTGTTTTGAGAGATTTGTGTCTTGTGTTCTTGTGTGTTCTTCCTCTTTTCCTCCTCCAAGTGTGAAAAGATCCCTCCTAGGGTTTCACCCTACAACATCTTGGTATCAGAGCAAGGTTGATTCTCATCTTGGAGTCCCATCCCCCACTTTCTAGCTTGATTTTGTTGTGTTCTTACCCAATTTCGAAAATCCCCACAAAAATAGCCCCAAAAATTTTCTTGCAATTTGTTGGATCTTGTGAGATTTGGTTGTTTTGGTCCATGGATTTGACGTTTGGCAAGTGGATCTAGCCCCTCGACGACGTTTGACATCATCGCCTCGGAATCATCTTCACCGCTAACCGTAAGCAAGGACGGTAACCTCGACGACAATTACCTTTTGCTTTTGCATTGATAGCCCGAGCCATTTGCGTTGCTTACCTATCGAGACTAGCGAGTTGAGAATTGCCGGGCCACGCTCTTGTGCACCGTAGTGATCATGTTATCATCTTAGTGCCATAAGTCTCTCCCGTGCATATCTTACATACTTGTCTCATATTATCATCGGCTCGAGCATCATACTCTAAAAAAAAGCTTATAAGCAAAAGAGGAGCAACAATGAGCATATAAGCAATAGCATCGAGACACTTTACATACTCATATCATCTTGGTCACCGCATACATAGCATAGTTGGGATCGAGGACGGCACGTTTCTCTCATAGGTTGGTGCACAAAGCGTATCTCGCCCATTTGAGCAATCGAGCTAGCGTCTCTCTAGTATTCGCACGTCAAGAGCATTTTGTGTGATCACTCACATTTTGCGCTCACCCTTGGTTGTGTGGATCCCATCTATCTTCCGTGCGTGTGTTCCAAGTGATACTCTTGGCTTTGATCTATTTGCTTTACGTGCATCTTTGTGAATCCTCTCAACCTTATCGATATTTGACTAACATTTTGTTTGAAATTTTGCCACCATCCTAACCAAGCTACTCCATAAGCCTCTTTACTTGTAGGTGTGAGGAACAAACCCGGTTCCAATTCTACTATTGTGGCATTTCATTGAGTGAAACTTGTTACATTTTCAATCTTCGGAAGAGGTAACCTTGGTATTGTTCTCTCATTTACCTACTCACCTCCTACTTACATGATGGATAGGCCAAGTTCTTCGACCGACCCGATCGACGAGCATCTAGCGGAAGCACCGAACTACGTCACCAAGAATCACCTTTTCGGTGTACAACGAGCTCTTCACCAAGAAAGCGAAGCTTTGGGCAACCGCATCGAGCAACTCGCTTCCGACTTCCGCACACAAATGCAAGAGTTCCGCCACATCTTGGTGAACCGCACGTCTCCGCCTCATTCATCAAGACGGCGCCATTCAAGTCGACGCTCAAGTGACAACTCTTCGGCTTACTCTTCCACGGATGCAAGTCCTCCACGTCCTCGGCAAGCCCAACAATGCGTCAATCAAGATCGACATTCTTCGGAAAATCCATTCCATGGCAATGGGTTACGAGATCAAGTCCGAGCACGCGAGCAAGGACGCCACCAAGAGCAACAAAGTCCACATCAAGTACACGAAGATGACGATGCAATTCGGGAAGCACAAGAACGGCGTGACAATCAAGCACGAACCGCGCAACAAGCTCTCCGTGACTCCACGTGCATCTTCGCCGACCGCAACCACCAAGTACGTCAACAAGAAGAACTTCATCAAGAGCGACAAGAGGAAGCCGCTCATCGCGAAGCGGAGCAAGAACGACGAAATGGGAACGATGTGCCACGACACCACCAACGGCAAGACCATCGTGAAGAGCAAGCTTTCGTGGAGCGACCACCTCGTCATGAGCGACACCAACGTCATCAACATGATGAAGAACAACGCATCGGCAAGCTAAAGTTCACTATGCCCAGGTTCTCCGGAAGCATCGATCCCGAGGAATACCTCTCATGGGCATTGAAGGTCGACAAGATATTCCGCCTCCACAACTTCGAAGAAGAGAAGAAGATTGCCATGGCCTCTCTCGAGTTTCAAGACTATGTCCTCATTTGGTGGGCACAAACGATCAAGCGACGACATACAAGAGGCGAACCACCCATTACAACTTGGTCAGAAATGAAGAATGTCATGCGAGCTCGCTTCGTGCCTACACACTACACACGTGATCTCTTCAAGAAGTTGCAACTTCTCAAACAAGGCACGAAGACGATGGAGGAATACTACCAAGAAATGGAGATTGCTATGATACGAGCCAACGTCAAGGAAGATGACGAGCAAACAATGGCCCGCTTCTTGAACGGCCTCAATCACCCAATCAAGCGGATTGCCGACTTCCAACCATACTCCAACCTTCTCGAGCTAGTTCATCAAGCGTCCAAGTCCGAGCGACAAGTCCATGATGACTTCAAGTATGCCAAATACTCGTCCAAGACCTACGGCTCCTACTCTCAAGCACCCGCGACTTCGGCACCTCCTGCCTCAACTAGAGCATCACCAAGTACCGGCGACAAGTCAAGTTCCAAGCAAACTACACCTTCCTCGACTCGTTCTCCGGCAAGCAACTACAAACCCAAGACTCCCTCACCTTCGGCACCACCTTACGACACCGAGAAGACTAGTTCCTTCAAGTGCTTCACATGTGGTGGCCGAGGTCACAAGTCCTTCGAGTGCAACAACAAGAGAACCATGATCTTCAACGACGACGGCACATATGACTCGATGAGCGAAGACGAAGTGGAAGCTATTGAGCATGTGGCCATGCACCGGCGCATCAACGAAGACGAAGATGATCAAGTGTTTTGTGACAATGATTCAAGTCCCTCTCTCGTGGTATCCAAGGTTTTGACCCTCCAACACAATCAAGACGAAGACCAACGATGCCATATTTTCCACACAAAGGCCGGCATCAACGGACGTTCCGTCCAGGTAATAATCGACGGAGGAAGTTGTCACAACTTGGCAAGTGACGACCTATATTCTAAGCTTCAATTGGTCAAGAAGAAGCACCCTCGGCCATACAAGGTACAATGGTTGAGCGACTCCGGAACCATTCAAGTGGAGCATACGGTACAAGTTTCTTTCAAGATCGGCGCCTACGAGGACACCTTGGAGTGTGATGTAGTTCCCATGACGGTGTGCCATCTCCTCTTGGGACGACCTTGGCAATTTGAGCATGGAGCCATCCACAACGGACGAACCAACTACTACAGCTTCAAGATGAAAGGCAAAGAATATGTGCTTCGACCAATGTCTCCAAGCCAAGTGATCGCCGATAAGCAAGCATCCACCCATCGTGAAGATCCTAGTGAGAGAGTGATCCACCAAAAAGAAAGTGAGAGCCACAAGCCAAAATTGAGCGCCTCTTCGCCAAGAGAGAAAAACTTAGTCCTCCTAGCCACCAAACGTGAGATGAGAGAAGTGTGTGAGAACCCCTCGAGCGTCTTTCACCTTGTGCTTCTATGCAAAGGGGAAGCCAAACCTACTAACACTTCACCACCCCCACCTTTTGTGTTGTCTCAATTGTTGCAGGAATTCTCGGACATCTTTCCCGATGAGCTACCACCGGGTCTACCTCCACTTCGCGGCATCGAACACCGCATCGACCTCGTACCCGGCGCACCACTTCCGAACAAGGCTCCTTACCGCGTCAACTCGGAGGAAACAAAGGAGATACAATGTCAAGTACAACAACTCATCGACAAAGGTCATGTACATGAAAGCCTAAGCCCTTGTGCAGTTCCAGTTATTCTCGTGCCTAAGAAAGATGGAAGTTTTCACATGTGTTCCGATTGTCGTCCGATAAATGCTATCACCGTTAGATACCGTCACCCTATTCCACGCCGAGATGACATGCTTGATGAATTATGTGGTGCCACCATCTTTTCCAAAATTGACCTTAAAAGTGGCTATTACCAAATTCGCATTCAAGAGGGTGATGAGTGGAAAACAGCTTTCAAAACCAAGTTTGGGTTATATGAGTGGTTGGTCATGCCGATGGGCTTATCGGAAGCGCCCGGCACATTCGTGCGTCTTATGCATTTCATTCTCCGACCTTATATAGGCGTCTTTGTAGTGGTTTACTTTGATGACATTCTAGTCTTTAGCAAGTCGCTTGAGGAACATGTTAACCACGTCCGTATGGTTTTGCAAGCCCTTCGAAAACAACAATTATATGCTAATATGGAGAAATGCACTTTTGGTGTTGATAAAGTTTTTTTCCTAGGATTTGTCGTGTCTTCACAAGGTGTTCACGTTGATGAAACTAAAACTGAAGCAATTAAAACTTGGCCTCAACCAACGAACCTTCAACAAGTGCGTAGCTTTCTTGGTTTAGCCGGTTTCTATCGACGCTTTGTGAAGGACTTTAGCACCATTGCTATGCCTCTTCACGCCTTGAGCAAGAAGAACGCACCCTTTGTTTGGGGTCCTTCGCAAGACACCGCGTTCACTAAGCTCAAACACTTGCTCACGCACGCACCACTTCTTGCCCTGCCGAACTTTGATAAGCCTTTTGAGATTCATTGTGACGCTAGTGGTACCGACATAGGTGGCGTGCTCATGCAAGAAAAACGCCCCATTGCATATTTTAGTGAAAAACTATCCGGAGCACAACTTAACTACCACATCTATGATAAAGAGCTCTATGCTTTGGTGAGAGTTTTACGTGTTTGGGAACACTATCTTCGACCCCATGAATTTATTCTTCACACGGACCATGAGACGCTCAAGTATCTCAAGGGTCAAACGAAGTTAAACAAACGTCATGCTAAGGGGAGTGAATTCATTGAGTCTTTTCCCTATGTCATCAAACACATCAAAGGCAAAGAATATGTAGTGGCGGATGCTCTTTCCCGCAAATGCATGCTTGTTACAAAACTTGAGTTGAATGTTATTGTCTTTGAGCACATAAAAGACTTATATGAGCATGATGTTTTCTTTGCAAATCCTTATGCCAAATGTGTAGCACATACTTCTTGGGAGCAATACTACATCAAGGATGGATATCTCATGAAAGCTAACAAACTTTGCATTCCCGAGTCTTCGCTTCGTTTGCTCCTCTTGCAGGAATCTCACGGCGGAGGGCTCATGGGACACTTTGGACGCGACAAGACATTCGCTACGCTCTCCAAGAATTACTTTTGGCCAAAGATGTTCCGTGACGTCTCCCGCTTCACCAACCGGTGTTCTACATGCCGCAAAGCTAAGTCAAAAGCTCAATCCCATGGCCTTCACATGCCACTTCCTATACCTTTCCACCCATGGGAAGATATTAGCATGGATTTCATTCTTGGATTACCTAGAACTCGCAATGGAAAGGATTCCGTATTCGTTGTTGTTGATAGATTTTCTAAGATGACACATTTCATTCCTTGTCACAAGATAGACAATGCTTCACATATTGCGACTCTCTTTTGTAGGGAGATCTTGCGCCTATACGGCGTCCCCAAAACGATTGTCTCGGACCGTGACGTCAAGTTCCTAAGCTACTTTTGGAAAACACTATGCTCCAAGCTCGGCATCAAGCTACTCTTATCCACGGCATACCACCCTCAAACCGATGGCCAAACCGAAGTCACCAACCGGACGCTTGCCACTCTCCTACGTGTGTTGATCAAGAAGAACATCAAGGAGTGGGAGGAGTGCCTACCCATCGCCGAGTACGCCTACAATCGCGCGAGACACTCTACAACCGGCAAGTCCCCCTTCGAGGTTGTCTACGGCTTCAATCCATTGTCACCGTTGGACATCCTTCCTCTCCCACTTTAAGAACGAGCCGACATGGACGCAAGTGCAAGAGCAACCCACCTCAAGAAGATGCATGAAGAAACACGTTCCACGACCGAGCTTCAAGTTCAACGCCGCGCCATCAAGCTCAACACCAACAAGACACCAATGGTCTTCCATCCGGGTGATCTCGTTTGGCTTCACCTTCGCAAAGACCGCTTCCCCAAGGAACGCAAGTCCAAGCTTCTTGCACGAGCTGACGGACCATTCAAGGTGCTCGCACGCTACAACGACAACGCTTACAAGATCGACATACCCCGTGACAAGTACAACGTCAGCGACATCTTCAACGTCAAAGACTTGGCCAAGTACCATGGTGATGAAGACCACGATCCATGGACGGATCTTCCCCAAGGGGGGGAGATGATGCGGAGCATCCGGCAAGCATCCCCATGGACACCCCGTCATCGGCACAAGCACTCAAGGGACCAATGACTAGAGCACGTGCACACGCCATCGAGCACGAGGTGAATTCTCTCCTCTTTGAGTTTCGTTTGGATTCGCATGAGGACTGGGTTCTACCTCACAAGGAGATGTTGTGCATTCTCAGTTACCAAGGAGGCGATCACGTGGAAGCAAAGGAGAACCTATCCAGCCCGGATCACGTGGAAGCAAATGAAGACCTGTCCAATCCGGAACGAGCGGTACTACCGCTCCGCCAAAACGGTACTACCGCTCTTGGCCAGCCCGGAATCAGCGGTACTACCGCTCCTTAAGCGGTACTACTTCCTGCAAGCGATACTATCGCTCGAGTGGGCGGTACTACCGCCCTGCCTGCGTGCAGCCTTCGGCCCTTGGCCATGTACCCCTCTCTTTTCGTACCCCTTCGTAGCATAAACTATAAATAGACCTTCCCCACGTCTTTTGAAGGGTTAGCAAAGATATTGAGAGACCTTGAGAGCTTTGCTCCTTGTATCCCCCTCCTTGAGGAGATCAAGACCTCCCAAGGGAGAAGAATCCTCGTGGATTGCAAGACCTCCCAAGGGAGAAGAATCCTCTTGGATTGCAAGACCTCACCTCCTCTAGGAGTGGGAAGAACCTTACCTTTGTGCTTGTTTCCTTGGATTGATCTTGTGATCTTGTGGATCCTTTGTATGCTACTCTAGTGGATGTGATATTGGGTTTGTTTTGAGAGATTTGTGTCTTGTGTTCTTGTGTTCTTCCTCTTTTCCCCCTCCAAGTGTGAAAAGATCCCTCCTAGGGTTTCACCCTACAACATGACTTGTTTGACGACAAGCTGTGAGTCGCCTCTAACAATGAGCTTCTTGATTCTGAGGTCCGCCGTGATCCTAAGAACGACAAGCAGCCCCTCGTACTCGGCAGTATTGTTCGTTGACACCTCCCTAGGGAAGTGCATCTGGATCATGTACTTGAGGTGCTCTCCGGTGGGCGCGACCAGCAGTACGCCAGCCCCGGCGCCCTGTAAAGAGAAAGCGCCATCAAAGTACATGATCCAGTTGCAACTTGCCTCTTTGCCGGGGAGAGCAGTTTCTTGGACTTCTTCATCAGGCGTTGCAGTCCATTCTACGACGAACTCTGCCAGGTCTCGGCTCTGAATTGTCGAGGTACTCTCAAACTTGAGGCCAAAGCTGGACAGCTCCAGTGCCCACTCTACAATCCTTCCTGTTGCATCTGGATTGTGCAATATCCGTTGCAGAGGGAGGCGAGTGACGACAGTGATCTTGTGCGCCTGGAAGTAGTGACGCAGCTTCCTCGAGGCCATAAGAAGGCCGAAGAGCAGTTTTTGCACGCCGGAGTACCTTGACCTAGCCCCCTGCAAGAGGGAGCTAACGAAGTAGACCGGGTGCTGCATCATCGTCTTCTTTGGCTGCACTTCAATCGGCTGCGTTGTCTCTACGCCAGTGGCACCTGGTTCCGTCGCTGCTATCACCTCGTCATCGATTTCTCTCTGCGCCACTAGTGCAGCACTGACCACCTGGTTCGTTGCCGCTAGGTACAACAGCAACGGTTCCTGTGGTCGGGGCGCAACCAGTATTGGCGTGGAGGAAAGATACTTCTTCAGATCATGTAACGCTGCTTCTGCTTCCGGCGTCCACTCCATTGGGCCCGCCTTCTTCAAAATCTTGAAAAAGGGGAGGGCGCGCTCAGCAGACTTGGAAATGAATCTGCTCATCGCGGCAATGCAGCCAGCAAACCGACGCACATACTTGACCCGTTTGGGTGCTTCAATCTGCTCTATAGCTTTGATCTTGTCCGGATTGGCTTCTATCCCACGCTGCGACACAAAGTACCCGAGAAGCTTGCCAGACGGAACGCCGAAAACGCACTTCTCAGGGTTCATCTTGAGGTTGATCTTGCGCAGGTTCACAAACGTTTCTTGTAAATCCGGTACAAGGGTCGCCCTGTCTTTGGTTTTGACCACTATATCATCCATATAACCCTCCATATTTCTATGGAGCTGGGGTTCAAAACCAATCTGGACTGCCCTCGCAAATGTCGAGCCAGCACTCTTCAACCCGAAAGGCATTCGTACGAAACAGTACGTACCACGTGGGGTGATGAATGTTGTCTTCTCTTCGTCTTCTCTCGCCATGAAGATCTGGTGGTAGCCGGAGTAGGCATCGAGGAATGATAGCAGGTCACACCCTGCTGTGGAGTCGACGATCTGGTCTACGCGCGGCAACGGGAAGGGGTCCTTGGGACAAGCTTTATTGATATCTGTGTAATCAATACATAGCCTCCACTTCCCATTTGCCTTGCGCACTACCACTGGATTAGCCAACCATGTTGGGTGGAGCACTCCTCTCACCAAACCCGCAGCCTCCAGTTTCCGGATCTCCTCGGTGATGAACTCTTGCCATTCCAAAGCTTGCTTCCTGACCTTCTGCTTGACGGGCTGCGCATGAGGGCAGACAGCAAGGTGGTGCTCAATCACCTCCCTGGGAATGCCGGGGATGTCGGATGCTTGCCAGGCAAACACGTCGACATTCGCCCGCAGGAAGGTGACGAGCGCGTCTTCCTATTTGTTGTCAAGGGTGGAGCTTATGGTAAAAGCCCCTCCCGTGCCGTCCTCCTTGACAGAAATCTTCTTGGTTCCTGGCGGCGTAGCCCTTGTTCTCTTGTTCCTGCCGGTGGAGCTCTCTGGCACGTCCTCGACGGGAGCGCGACACTCCGAAGAGGTGTGCTTGCCGGAGTGGGTGTTTGAGGTCTCGCCGGACTTCTTCTTCCCGGTGGAGCTCTCAGGCACGTCCTCGACGGGAGCACAGCACTCCGAAGAGGTGCGCTTGCCGGAGTGGGCGCCCGAGGTCTCGCCGGTCTTCTTCTTCTTCCCTCCCGGGGCTCCAGTGGCAGGAGCAAGTGCCCCCGTAGCGGCAGTTGCTACAACCGCTTGCTGGTACAATTGGTCGGCGCAAATCAGCGCGTCCTTCTTGTCGGAGGGGACGGTGATGATCGTCACGGGCCCTGGCATCTTCAGGGTGTTGTAGGCGTTGTGCGACGCCGCCATGAACTTGGCCAGCGCTGGGCGGCCAAGGATCCCGTTGTAAGGCAGGGGGATCCTGGCGACATCGAACACAATCCTCTCGGTCCTGTACTTCAAATCACTTCCAAAAGTCACGGGCAGTGTGACTTTCCCCTTTGGTTGGCTCCTTCCTGGGCTGACCCTTGAAACGTGCCCGTCCCCTCAAGGTCTCCATCAGGAACTTGTAGCTTCTCGATCACGGTGGGTGAGAGTAGGTTTAGTCCGGCCCCGCCATCGACTAGCATCTTCGTCACCTTGAGGTTGCGTATTGTTGGTGAAACCAACAATGGCAACCACCCGACCGCAGTAATGCGATTAGGGTGATCCTCGGCGTCAAAGATGATAGGTGTGCTGGACCATTTCAGCGGTTTTTGGGCACTGGGTGATGGCTCTGCCGCAATAATCTCTCGCGCCCACTGTT
Source organism: Secale cereale (assembly GCA_902687465.1). NCBI lineage: Eukaryota > Viridiplantae > Streptophyta > Magnoliopsida > Poales > Poaceae > Secale > Secale cereale. The sequence continues at coordinate 269,912,031 of LR738709.1, forward strand.
TAAGCTGGCGGTGAGAGGCATGCAGTGAGGCGCCACCATCGACGCACATGGCGTCCGTGGCCTTCTGAAACTCTTGGCCGCCGGACTCGTCGTTCTCTTCGTGATCGTCGTCTTCAAGTCTTCTATCGCGGCCCCAGGTGGGCCTTTCTTGCTGTTTCTCCTTGCCGCGACGGCCTGCCTGGCCGTCATGCTTATTGCTGGATCCTTCAGCGCCGTCTTGGCCCTTCTCTTTGTCCCGCCTCTCGTATTCAGCTCTTTGCTTCTCAGCAAGGAGCTCAACCTGGTGGCAGTCCTGGAGATCATGGCCCTTGGTGCGATGGATCTTGCAGTACCGTTTGCCGGAGTTTCCTGGCTTCTCGGCGGCCGCCAAGGCCCGGCAGGTGACACATCCGGCAATTTCCTTGCCAGGGTCACCCGCCTTGGTTTTCTTGGCGGAGCCGGCGTCATCGGATCCCTCGACGGCAAATACGGCCTTCCCCCTGCGCTTCCTGTTGCGGTTCTGGCCCTTCTTCGCCGGAACGGCGGTATCTTCGTCCGAGGAGTCGGTTTCCGCACCGGCGCTCTCACCGGGGTACTTCCTCCCCTCTTCGGCCGGAGGGCATCTGTCGGCAAGAACGTAAAGTTCTGCCACGTCCTTCACCTTGGTCATCGCCAGTTGTTCACGCATCTTGCGGTTGCGCACGTTTTGGTGGAACGCGCTGATGATGGCGGCAGGGTGAACATCGGGGATGTTGTATTGTACCCGGCTGAATCTCTGTATGTACTTGCGCAGAGTCTCGCCTTCCTTATGGGGTATGACATGCAGGTCACTCGCTTGGCCATGGGCTTGATGGCCTCCAGTAAAGGTGCCAACAAACTCATGGCACAAGTCGGACTAGGACGAAATAGAGTCTACTGGCAAGTGCATCAACCATGACATGGCGTTAGGTTTGAGAGCTAACGGAAAGTAATTCGCAAGCACCTTTTCGTCACGGGCCCCAGCAGCTTGCATCGCGATGGTGTAGATGCTGAGGAACTCCGACGGGTGGGTCTTGCCGTTGTACATCTCGCCAACGTCAGGCTTGAAGGTGCGGTGAGAGGGCCACTGGAACTACCGCAGCTCACGGGTGAAAGCCGGACAGCCCACCTCGTAAGGTAGACCTCCAGGGCTTTCCGGCGCTGGGCGGTCCGCAGCAGGCCCCGCTCGCCTGTCTGACTGTTGGCGCGTTTCACGCCGGCGCTCGATGGTGGTTCGAGCGTCTTCATGGGCTCGCTCCTGAAGAACTTGACGCTGGTCGCCGCGGGTCCGCGGGTCTGACGATGCTACAGAGATGGCGTCGCCCGCGACGTCCCGACGGGTCGATGCACGTGGCGCTGGGCGAGGAGGAGGCGAATGCACCGTAGCCACGGCACTGCTAGCTCTCCCGTCAGCGGTGCGTGGGACTCCATCGGAGCGTCGGCCCGGGAGCTCCGCTGGATTTAGGTCGTCCCTGTTGGCGACTGCGACAAGGCTTCGGATGGTGGCCCTCCATTCGTCGAGTTTCCCCGTAACGGGAGGAAAGTCGAGGAGCAACTGCGCGCGCGCCAAAGCTTCGGCTGGCGTCGGCGGTAGTGAAATCTGCACGGATCGCGACGTGCTTCGACCCCAGACCGTGTTAGGGGGAGCTCCATCACGATTCCGTGGTCACCTATCGTCTCCACCGGTGCTTCGGTGAGCAGGCAGGCCTTCTACGTCCCGGGAGCGGCGCTCGGGGCTCTTCCCATGGCGACGTCCGGGGTCTTGAGGACGACGACACCGTTCGTCGCGTGCTGCTTGAGGAGAGCGCGCTGTTGGCGCCGGCGTGGGAGTTCTGGAGGGTCTCGCGTCGTCCTCGGGTGGTGCGGCCGCGGCCTTGGAAGGCCCCGCGCCACCCGCGGAGGGCCGGGTTCCATCCCTGGAACCAGCGACATGCGACCGGTTACCAGGCGCACAGACATCGCCACCTCCCAAACTCCGGCTACCGGATGGCGTTGGTGTTCGCGAGCAGCGCCCCGGGTCCTTTCCGCGACCGGCCTACTGCTCGCCCGCGCCGGGACGGGCTGTCCGGCTTCCGATTGGCCAACTGCCACCGTCGTCTTCTTCTTGGGCGCCATGATGACGCAGAAGCGTCGAACTAACCGCTAAAGCCGATTCTCACAACTGCGCACTGCCCCTACCTGGCGCGCCAAAGATGTCGGTGTATTTGGATCGACACCTATGGGATCACAAGAATCCCTACTATGGTTGCGGGGCGCGGGGTTGAGAGAAGAGCGGATCTAACGATCGGGACACGGTTCCTTTACCCATGTTTGGGCCGCAAGGATGCGTAAAACCCTACTCCTGCTTTGGTGGATTATATACGGTGTTCTTCAGCTAACGGGGAGCTCCAAAAGAGTTGTGAGGGGTTCCGAAAAGCCGAATCCTTCTCCTGGTCGCCTCGGGCCTCCTTTTATAGGGAAAAATGGGTCGCCACTGTGGCACACAGGAGGTGGAAAGGGTTCAGTAATGCGAGGTTATCCCTCGCATTACAGGACAAGGTGCATTTAATGCGCCCTGCTTAGGTGTCCTTGCTTTATCGGGGACGAGGGGAGACGCTCGTCTTGTTCGTCACCGCTCCTCCTCGTGTCGACACGCGCCCTGGCCAGCGGTGCCTGAGGTGCCATGTAGGCAGACAGGCAGCTGAGGTGGCGCAACGGCGGGCCTCCACGAAGACATGTGGGTTGCCACGCAGGAGCCTGTCCAGCTGGTTGGGTCGGCAGCTGCGTGGGTCGGTGGAGACCCAGTTGGCGCGGGCCTGATGGTGGCCCCGTGCGTGTCCTTGGCAAGGACCTTGCCGGGGCCTCGGCAAGGGCCTTGCCGCGGCGCCTGCTGTCATCCCCGGCAAGGTGCTTGCCGGGGGCCTTGTGGATCCCCTTGGCTGGGATCCCGCCAAGGGTCGTCTTCTTACCTTGCATCTGATCTTGAAGGTCTTCACAAAGATCTGCATGCCACCACGGGGACATCTCCCGAATCCTCCCCCCATGGGGGTGGCGGACTCAAGGGCGATTCGCTCTGTAGG
>LR738709.1:269915129-269935391 GCA_902687465.1 Secale cereale
GGGGGGGGGGGGGGGGGGGGGGGGGGGGGGGGGGGGGGGGAGCTGCCGCGGCAAGGATCTTGCCGGGGAAAACCGCTTCGTCCCCCTTGCTCTTCGTGGTCTTGTTCTTGGTGTCGCTCCAGTCTTCACCGAGCTTCAGTCTTGCCCCGGCTCGCCTGCCTTGCCTTGTTTGGTGGGATGGCGCCGTGGCTCAGACTGCCCGTGCACAGTCATAGGGGTACAAAAAGTGCACCCCTCTTTTTGTACACCGACATAGGACGATGGTATTCGGACACTGGAAGTGTTCCGGAGGGTATCGGGTACTTATCGGGTCACCGGAAGGTGTTTCGGGTACCCCGTAAAAGTTATGGGCCTTATGGGCCAAAAGAGGGAACGCACCAGCCCCAAGGGGCTGGTGCGCCCCCCATAGCAGGCCGGACATGAGGAGAAGGAAAGAGGGGAAGGGAAAGGAAAGTGTGGATTAGGATTCCCACTTCCTTCCCTTTCCCCCTCTTTCCTTTCCCCCTTGTTATATATGGCAGGGGGGCGTGGCTTGGGAGGGACTCCAAGTAGGACTCCTCCTACTTGGGAACCTCCTATGGCGGCTCCTTCCTCCCTCCCACCTATATATATGTGGGGAGGGGGCGCCATAACAAGACACAACATTGTCTTAGCCGTGTGCGGCGCCCCCGCCCACCGTTTACTTCCCCGGTCATATTTTCATAGTGCTTAGGCGAACCCAGCAGAGATCACTTCACCATCACCGTCAGCACACCGTCGTGCTGACAGAACTCATCTACTACCTCGACGTTTTGCTGGATCAAGAAGGCAAGGGACGCCACCGAGCTGAACATGTGCAGAACGCGAAGGAGCCGTGCGTTTGGTACTTGATCGGTTGAAGCACGAAGAAGTTCGACTACATCAACCACGTTGTGAAACGCTTCTGCTTTTGGTCTACGAGGGTACATAGACATACTCCCCCCCCCCTCATTGCTATGCATGTACATGGATAGATCATTGCGTGTGTGTAGATTTTTTTTTGTTTTCCATGCAACATTTCCCAACAGTGGCATCATGAGCCAGGTCTATGCGTAGATGTTTTGAACGAGTAGAACACAAAGAGTTGTGGGCGGTGATCGTCATACTACTTACCACCAACATCTTATTTTTATTCGGCGACATTGTAAGATGAAGCGGCCCGAACCAACCTTACATGTCCACGTACATGAGACCGGTTCCACCGACAGACATGCAACTTGTTTTGCATAAAGGTGGCTGGCGGGTGTCTGTTTCTCCTACTTTAATTAAATCAACTTTGACTGCTGCCGGTCCTTGTTGAAGGTTAAAACATTAAACTTTTTAAATCACCGTTGTGGTTTTGTGCCGTAGGTAAGAACGGTTCTTGCTAGAAGCACGTAGCAGCCACGTAAAACATGCAACAACAAAGTAGATGACGTATAACTTGTTTTTGCTGGGCATGTTGTGATGTGATATGGTTAGGAAGTGTCGGGGATATACCCCGCGGTATAAACCGCCAGAAGTATGACCCGGCTGGAGTTTGGCGATTCACAAGCGACCCGCTTTGACCTGGCGGTTTACGATTTATTGCTAATCCGGCAGGCGGGTCAGAGGAGCGACAAGACCCGATGGCCCAACGGGTGGTTCACGAAAGGCCGGCTCATGTTATGGTGGGCCGGTTTAAGAGGAAGACACAATGAATATCCTCCGACAAAGGAAGCAAGACTAAGACTCTACTTGTAATAGAGTAATCCTAATCCTACTAGGACTAGTCATGTAACCCGCCCCTTCAACATATATAAGGAGGGGCAGGGCTCTTCAAAGGGGGACAAGTTCTCACAAGTTAGAGGCGTCATATTCTTTAGGGCTAGACACAACTAAAGGAGAGCCGGTTTACCGGCGACTCCATGAGGGTTATAATGAGATCTAGCCTCAAACAACATATAGGGCTATTACTAGATGATGTTTCCCGAGGCCCGAAGCTGTCTAAATCCTCGTCTTGCGTTGCGTCTCTCAATTCCGCTCAACCCCTCTCAAGCTACCACATAGATGCGTTGGCCTCACGACTAAGTCCTTACCCTAGAACATCTGCCGTGACAATTCCGCGACAGTTGGCGCCCACTGTGCGGCCTACGCACGGTGGTGTTGAGTTCTTGGAGGGATCTTTCACGGATCGAGAAGTTCGTGATTGGCTGGATGAGAAAAAGTTTGCGTAAGACAGTCTTTGACAGAGCCGACAAATCTAACGTTTGTGATCAGAATTGTTATTGACTTTGAAGCTGGCAGTATGGGCTTCAAGTTCAAGACAGGTAAGGGTTTGGTATTATTCTGTGCGTCGCCGATGCAACATGAAGACATGATCTGACGAAACCGAATAGAAGATCAAATTTTGCTATTACAATCGCATGTCGCCGAGGCCGACGGAAAGTTTACTAAGCCAGCTACAAGCCGCCGGAACCAAACGGCCAAGACCAGATTTACCCGGACAGTACCCGCAACTGCCGTCCAGAGCCGTACACACATAGTCAAACGCGAAGCCGTCAAATCAACCGCGACCCGTATGCGGATTGGTAAAAGTCGACCATGACTTGGAGAAGGATGCACACATAAAGATGGACTCGGACTCGTCTCAAGTCGCCGTCGTTCCGCGCTGCCGCAGAGGCCCGCCTCTAATGAGACGCCGACCCGCAGCAATACCAAGCCACCACTGCGATGCCCGGGGCCGCCCGACGCGCTAAGCCGCCTCGGACTCGACTTCGTCTTCAAATCGCCACCGCTTCGGGCCCAGCCCCGTGTCGCCTGCTGCGCGGGATTGAGTCACCCCGGCCTCGCTTCCGAGTTACCGCCGTTCCAGGGCAATCACATCAAGTTTTTCTGCGGGTCTTCTTCATCCGCCATAACACATCAAGCCGCCAGGGCTGAGCTGTCTCGGCCATGCCGTCTCTGCAGTGAGCTGCACCTCCCCGCGCGTGAGCCACCAGCGCCTACCTCCGTCACCGTGTCACCGGCCACATTATGATTCGCCTCGCGCCCCTAGCACTTTGCCTACTCTGCCAAAGAGCCGCTCGAGCTGCTCCAAGTCACCGCTGCGACTGCCACGGCCTCACTGGACTTGCCTCCGCCTCGACCGAGCTCTGAGCCATTGCCGTTGTGTTTCGCTGAGCTGTTGTGGCCTGCCATTATAGCCGTCGTGCCTTGAATCGTTTCGATGGCCTCCTCTGTGGTAGGGCGCCTCGCTGGCCTCGCCGGTCTTGCTTCAAGTCAGCCGCCTACGTCTCAAACCCGCTAGCGTCTGCCTTTAGCCCGCCTTCGCCACAGCCTCTACTACCGCTACTGCATGCTGCTCCCCTGGCAAAGTACGCCAAGCCGCCCATTGTAGAGCCGCCGGCAGCTTTTGGCCAAGACCAACATTGCCATATCATGGAATTTTTTCCTCTCCACCACGCACTACCGGTCTGTTCAAACCTGGGTGTCTACAGACAGAAAACAACGGCTACGATGAGCTGCTGTGTGGGATGGCTGGACCCAACTGCTCGACTGATTCACTGTTACAAGCCCGTTGAGGGTCAGACCTTACTACGGAGGTGTGCATGAGTGTTTCCTACGTGCAAGGCAGGGTGCTGCATGCCTTGTGCGGTTCAATCCGTGACTCCATAAGATGACAAGATTGCATGAAGATCAAAGCAGAGCACCATGGGTATTTACACAAAAATTGCCATGCAGAGATTCATTAGGTTTGACCGGGTCTAAGAGGCACTTGATGCTACTCGCGTGTTATTAAGGTAGCACTTGTTGCAACCGTGTAAAGGCCATGGTCTGGGAGTAATAATACGGGCAATCAACAACGTCCGTTTGCTATTTTCATTATCAATACAAAAATGCCAACGATTCAGCATAATCCGTACGGAACTTCAACAACGTCCGTCTGAATCATGCTAGATGATGGATATACGCTCCAGCAGTTGCAGATAAAGACAAAAACAGCACCGCTCAAAAAATCTGGTCAATTACTATGAGGCGCAGGGTCTACGTACGGAACTGTTGCCCAAATAAATCAGATGCACCGCGCTGGGCCGCCCCTATCGCGTTAAGCCGCCGAAGCTGTATTAAGTCATTGGTTTTTTCTGAGCCACCAGGGCTGTATTAAATCATCGGTCAGCTTTGTTGGGCTGCCCTGGTTCATTGATCCCTGTTGTAGCTTCTAGACAAATTAGGTGATATTTATTTAAGTTTGTTTTAATAGTACATATTAATTTTTATGTGAATAATTACTTTGGCATGTGATATGTTTTGGCGCAGGACAATTGTTCACTGTAAGGACGATGATCATACTATGTATATATAGCTCGCACTACTATTATCATGCGCCAATATCCGACCATGCGGCATTGTTCAACAAATGTATGTGCAAGGCGCCGCCCTTGTGGCCCGGTTTACATCAACTTGCCGGGACCGCGCGTGCGATTGACTCGCTCATCCGCACCAGCTTACAACGTCGCGACCAATTCATCTGTCTGCACCGTTTGGAATGCCGCGGCTAACTGTACCTACCGACTAATTTTTATGGTGGCTTTGTTATTACAACTGGATTGACCTCCGGCAAATACCAGGTGCTATTTACCTTATTTTTCAAGCACATATTAATTCGTCCGAGCAAAACTACTTTCCACTGTTGTGCTTTATCTGCAGGAAACTTATTCATTACGAAATGGCATTATACCGCGGAGATGGAGGTGTGCCAACATCATTCGGCACAGGTGGTCATCCTTACTCCATGAACTCCCGTGCCGGCTTACAATGCCTTGGCCGACTCGCCCGTCCGCGCCGCCTTACAACGCCACAAACGACTCGCTCATCTGCCCTCATGGCGGTTCACGCGTCCGCACCGGTTTATAACGCAGGGGACAGCTTGCTCGTCTGCGCCGGCTTACAACACTGTCGCTGACTCATTTATCTATATTGCCTCTGAAGCCGCGGTCGTCTTTACCGTCCGACTCTTGCGGCCTGGTCTACATCAACATACCGGGCCGCACGTGTCTGCATGAGCTGTTTACTGAGTATGAGCAAGTCACAACTTGGGTAGCCCGGTTTTCTTTCAACAAAATGGAGGCAAATTATCATATACTATCAACCGTCGTGTGCACTGGGTGGCTCAATGGGCAGCCGAACAAGTTGCCGCCACTACAGTTTGATTAACTTCAAATCACCAGTTAGAAGGAACCATTGGCCAAGTTGCTGACATGGCTCGTACGGGATCATTTATAACCCGCCGCAGTCACCTCAGCCTTTTGTGGATTCACATCGTGCTATCAACACCAATGATATACACCTTATGCTATGGTCAAATATGGAGAGTCTCAAGCCAACTCCTCGAGTAGTCTCAGGACTCGGGGGCTACGATGACATGACTCAGCAAATCTTGGCAGTTTTCAGGAGATTTAAGAACCCCAGGATGATGGAGGGAAAGATAACCCGGTCCCGGAAGCAACTGCTATATTGATGAAAATTCAAAGGACATCAGTCTTATTGAAGCTCTCAAATATCCGGTTCACATTCCGGTTCAAGGGAAATCTGTCTCCTACAAAGCTCTGAAGCTCTCAAATTCGGTTTAAGAATTTCCGGTTCAAAAAGAATTAATCTCTCGCAAGTTCGAGTTTAAAGGCCGTTAGAAAAATTCTGGCTGAAAATGAAGATTCCGGTTTAAGATCCGGTTGGAGGGAAAGATGTCTCCCACAAAGTTTTGAATCTCTCAATATCCGGTTTAAGAATTTCCGGTTCAAAAGAATAATCTCTCGCAAGTTCGAGTTCTCAGAGAAAATTAAAGGGACCAAAGAGAGTTTGTTGCATAGCACAACTCAAACATAGGCACCCGGCGAGCACAGCTCAGAAATATATCACATGGGGGCTTCTGTTTATAAAGCGGAGTTCTAATTACCCAATTGATCCAGCTATCAAGGCAATACTATCATAAGAGCACAACTCTGGTTACTTCGGCAATCCGGCTATCAAGCCAACATTATCATAGGGGGCAAAAGAGAGTTTGATTTACAGCGCAACTCAAACATAGGCACCCGCTGAGCACAGCTCAAAATGTTACTTGGGGGCTCTTGTTGCACAACAACAAAGAGCTTTTAAGGCCCTTGTAATAGGCTATCAAGCCACGGCTTGGAAGCCTGGTGTATACACCTAAAACCCCGAGTTAACCTGCCTGCATCAAGTAAATCACTCCGTCCAGGTAAACCTGGTATGACCCGTCGAACAATTGACAAGTCTATCTCATAAAAGACCCTGAACTTGTCAACGTTAAAACGACGATTGGTTAAAAATTGAGGTCCATCTTAACAGGCTTTGGAAAATGGTTAAACTCAGCGGCCTGGCAGCCCAGGAAAAGCCTCGAATTTGGAGCCTGGCAACTCGTAAAAAGTCTCGACTACAAGTTTTCATATGCTTTTGTTTGCCAAGTTTTTAATCCTTTAATGAGATTTTAGTATTCATCCAATATCTATCGATTCGGCCTAGTGGTTTACTACAAGTCACCACCATCAAGTAAACCGGTGTTCATTAAACCCGGCTTGGTTTTGAACTACAAGTTGTCAGTACATGATCAGTTATAATGACCGGTGTTTATTAACCCGGCCTCGCATTGGACTATAAGTCGCTAGTACATGATGGTAAATAATGACCGGTGTTTATTAACCTGGTCTGGCTTTTGACTATAAGTCGCTAGTATGAGATAAGATATTGACCGGTGTTTATTAACCCGGCCTGGCTTTCGACTATAAGTCGCCAGTATGAGATAAGATAATGACCGGTGTTTATTAACCCGGCCTAGTTTTGTTTATAAACTGGCAATCTATGATAATTACCAATGTTCAAATTTTGGGTTATCACCCTTACTACACTGGCTCGGTAAAACCAACAGTGTAATCAAATATCACTGGAACCGGTTTTCAAACCGGGTTATATTATTCAAATCTTTAAATAGCCAACATGGTTGGATTTTTATTATGGTTACCAATAACCAGTATTATGATTAAGGTTTTCAAAGTCGCTTTAGCGCAATGGCTAGCATATTATCAATGGAAATGATTTATTCTACAATTGAAGGAATAGTCCCATGTCACTGCAGGCTTACGACCCGGCACTTGGGGGTTACATTATTCAAATCGAGATTACATCAAATATGCAAGTCTCACGTCGCTACAAGCATGCACCATGACACTTGGGGGCTAATGCAAAGTCATTTTTTGCTCACCGTATTGAATACCTGACTCATCATATCATAATGAGACGGCCCTTGGGGGCTACCAATTGCTCCTGTCAACAATTCAAGGTACACAAATTTGCATCTATCATTGAAGGATCCACTGCTAAGTTGGTAAAGCACAAAGATCTCAACCTTGTGGACGTGGGTTCAAGCTCCATGATGGGAGTTACATCATATAATGTTATTCTCAATGAAGTATATATAAAGTCCTAGCTCAATATTATCTTACTGAGCCGGCCCTTGGGGGTTACACGTTGCTGCTTGAATCTACATACAAAGTCCCTGCTCATTATTGCATAATGACCCAGCCCTTGGGGGCTATACCGGTTGAAGGTTTTTGAGCATCAGGCAATGACATGTCCTAGGTTGCTGCAAGCATGACAACCCGGCACTTGGGGGCTACGTAATATGGAATATTCAGTTGTGACTAATGACTGAGATGAACAATCTGGATTTCTTCAAAGTTGCAGCATTTATATTGAACCAGCACTTTGTCCTTCTCAAGACTTGGCGGCTACATGTATTATATTATTATAGAAGGAATCTTTTCAAATTCTCCATTTGGGCAAATCAGTTTGACCCGGCGTCACCAATCATTATGACCCTGCGGCTGCAACCTGGCGTCATCAAGAATCATGAACCGACATTGGCAACAATCATGACCCGGAATTATCAGTTTTTATAACTCGATGATTTTGGAAATCATAGATCGGCAAGTTCTATATTTTCAAGCCGACTGAATATCAGTTGAATATTTGAAGACCAATATTTTTGTCAAGACAGAGCATTGAAGGCCGAGTCAAATGGATTCTTTATTTACAATATTTTTTCTACAAGAAAACTGATTATGAAGCTGGTCTACTGACCTAGATTTTCAGAAGGAAGAAATGACAAGGACTTAAGGATGATCAAGTACCAGTTTATAAGAATATTTAACCCGGAGCACAACCTGTCAAATTCGTTCTTGTGTTTATGTTGCAGGATCAGTTTAACATGGATAAATCCAAATTAAACTGGGGGCTAATGTTGGGGATATACCCCGCAGCATAAACTGCCGGATGTATGACCCGACTGGAGTTTGGTGATTCACAGGCGACCCGCTTTGACCTGGCGGTTTACGATTCATTGGTAATCCGGCAGGCGGGTCAGAGGAGCGACAAGATTCGATGGCCCAATGGGCGGTTAATGAAAGGCCAGCTCATGTTATGGTGGGCCGGTTTAAGAGGAAGACACAAGGAATATCCTCCGACAAAGGAAGCAAGACTAGGACTCCACTTGTAATAGAGTAATCCTAATCCTACTAGGACTAGTCATGTAACCCGCCCCTTCAACATATTTAAGGAGGGGCAGGGCTCCCCAAAGGGGGACAAGTTCTCACAAGTTAGAGGCGCCATATTCTTTAGGGCTAGACACAACTAAAGGAGAGCCGGTTTACCGGTGACTCCATGAGGGTCATAATGAGATCTAGCCTCAAACAACATGTAGGGCTACTACCGGATGCTGTTTCCCGGGGCCCGAAGCTGTCTAAATCCTTGTCTTGCGTTGCGTCTCTCGATTCCGCTCAACCCCTCTCAAGCTACCACATAGACGCGTTGGCCTCACGACTAAGTCCTTACCCTAGGACATCTGCCGTGACAATTCCGCGACAGGAAGTGATGAGTTATACATTATTGCATGACATTATCATGTTTTGCAAATTATCGGCAACCGACAGGAGCCTTATGGTTGTCTCTTTATTGTATGAAATGCAAACGCCATGTAATTGCTTTACTTTATCGCTCTGAGTTTGCAATAGTCGACGAACCAATAGTTGGTGAGACGACTACGACACAACGATTGTGATCAAGGTGTCGAGCCAGTGAGGATGGAGATCATGACAATGCTTTGGAGATGGAGATCAAAAGCTCAAGATGATGATGGCCATATCATGTCACATATTTTGATTGAATGTCATGTTTATCCTTAAAGCATCTTATTTTTCTTAGAATGATGGTAGCATTATAAGATGATCCATTCACTAAATTTCAAGATAATAGTGTTCTCCCCGAGTATGCACCGTTGCTACAGTTCGTCGTTTCGAGACACCACGTGATGATTGGGTGTGATAGACTCTACGTTCAAATATAACGTGTGTCAGACAATTTTACACACGTGTAATACTTGGGTTAAACTTGATGAGCCTAGCATGTATAGACATGGCCTCGGAACAGTGGAGACCGAAAGGTCGAACATGAGTCATATAGTAGATATGATCAACATAGAGATGGTCACCATTGATGACTACTCCATCTCACGTGATGATCAGACATGGTTTAGTTGATTTGGATCATGTATCACTTAGATAACCCGAGGGATGTTGATTTAAGTGGGAGTTCTTTAGTAATTTGATTAATTGAACTTAATTTATCATGAACTTAGTCCTGATAGTATCTGCATATCTATGTGTTAGATCAATGGCTCGTGCTACTGTTCCCTTGAATTTTAATGTGTTCCTAGAGAAAGCTAAGTTGAAAGATGATGGCAGCAACTACACGGACTGGGTGCATAACTTGAGAATTATCCTCGTTGCCACACTGAAGAATTATGTCCTTGATGCACCGCTAGGTAACCCACCCGCTCCCGCTAACCTAGATGCTATTAACATCGGGCAAGCGCGAAGTGATGACTACTCTATAGTTCAGTGTGCCATGTTTTACAGCTTAGAACCAGGACATCAATGCCATTTTGAACGTCATGGAGCATATGAGATGTTCCAAGAGCCGAAGTTGATATTTCAAGCTAATGCCCGGGTTGAGAGATATGAAGTCTCCAACAAGTTCTATAGCTGCAAGATGGAGGAGAATATTTCTGTCAGTGAACACATACTCAAAATGTCTGGGTGTCATAACCACTTGATTCAGTTGGGAATTTCCCTTCCACCAGAGAGTGTTATTGACAGAGTTCTTCAATCACTGCCACCAAGCTACAAAGGCTTCGTGATGAACTATAATATGCAAGGGATGGAGAAATCTATTCCCGAGATCTTTGTGATGCTGAAATCGGTGGAGGTAGAAATCAAGAAGGAGCATCAAGTGTTGATGGTTAACAAGACCACTCGTGTCAAGAAAAAGGGCAAAGGAAAGAAAGGGAACTTCAAGAATAACGGCAAACAGGTTGCCGCTCCCACGAAGAAACCCAAAGCTGGTCCTAAGCCTGGAACTGACTGCTTCTGCTGCAAAGGGAGTGGTCACTGGAAATGGAACTTCCCCAAGTATTTGGCGGATAAGAAGGATGGAAAAGTGAACAAAGGTATATTTGATATATATGTTATTGATGTGTTCCTTACTAGTGCTCGTAGCGGCGCCTGGTTATTTGATACTGGTTCAGTTGCTCATATTTGTAACTCGATACAGGAGTTGCGAATGAAACAAAGATTGGCTAAGGACGAGGTGACAATGCGCGTCGGGAATGGTTCCAAGGTTGATGTGATCGCCGTCGACACGCTACCTCTACATCTACCTTCGGGATTAGTTTTAGACCTAAATAATTGTTGTTTGGTGCATGCGTTGAGCACGAACATTATATTTGGATCTTGTTTGATGCGAGACGGTTATTCATTTAAGTCAGAGAATAATTGTTGTTTTATTTATATGAGTAATATCTTTTATGGTCATGCACCCTTGAGGAATGGTCTATTCTTGTTGAATCTTGATTGTAGTAATGCACATATTCATAATATTGATGCAAAAAGATGCAAAGTTGATAATGATAGTGTAACATACTTGTGGCACTGCCGTTTAGGTCATATTGGTGTAAAGCGCATGAAGAAGCTCCATGCTGATGGACTTTTGGAATCACTTGATAACGAATCATTTGATACTTGCGAACCATGCCTCATGATGACTAAAACTCGGTTGTCCGGAACAATGGAGCGAGCTGATGATTTATTGGAAATAATACATACCGATGTATGCGGTCCGATGAGTGTTGAAGCACACGATGGGTATCGTTATTTTCTCACCTTCACAGATGATTTGCGTAGATATGGGTATATCTACTTGATGAAACACAAGTCTGAAACATTTGAAAAGTTTAAAGAATTTTAGAGTGAAGTAGAAATCATCGTAACAAGAAAATAAAGTTTCTATGATACGATCACGGAGGCGAATATTTAAGTTACGAGTATGGTCTTCATTTGAAACAATGTGGAATAGTTTCACATCGCATGCCACCTAGAATACCATACTGTAATGGTGTGTCCGAATGTCATAACTTTACTCTACTGGATATGGTGCATTCTACGATGTCTCTTACCGATTTGCCTTTATCATTTTGGGGTTATGCATTAGAGACAGTTGCATTCACGTTCAATAGGACACCATCTAAATCTGTTGAGATGACACCGTATGAATTATGGTTTGGCAAGAAACCAAAGCTATCGTTTCTTAAAGTTTGGGGTTGCAATGCTTATGTGAAATATCTTCAGCCTAATAAGCTCGAACCCAAATCGGAGAAGTGCGTCTTCATAGGATACCCAAAAGAAGCTGTTGGGTACACCTTCTACCATAGATCTGAAGGCAAGATTTTTGTTGCTAAAAATGGGTCCTTTCTAGAGAAGGAGTTTCTCTCGAAAGAAGTGAGTGGGAGGAAAGTAGAACTTGATGAGGTAATTGTACCTTCACTCGAATTGGAAAGTAGATCATCAGAAAAACCCGTTCTCATGATGCCTACACCAACTAGAGAAGAAGCTAATGATAATGATCATGAAACTTCAGATCAAGTTACTAGTGAACCTCGAAGGTCGACCAGAACATGTACCACACTAGAGTGGCACGGTAACCCTGTCTTGGAAGTCATGTTGTTAGACAACGGCGAACCTTCGAACTATGAAGAAGCTATGATGAGCCCAGATTCTGAAAAATGGCTTGAGGCCATGAAATCTGAGATAGGATCCATGTATGAGAACAAAGTATGGACTTTGGTGGACTTGCTCGCTGATCGGCAAGCCATAAAGAGTAAATGTATCTTCAAGAAGAAGACTGATACTGATGGTACTGTTACTATCTACAAAGCTCGACTTGTCAAAAAAGGTTTTTGACAAGTTCAAGGAGTTGACAACGATGAGACTTTCTCACCCGTAGCGATTCTTAAGTCTATCCTAATCATGTTAGCAATTGCCGTACTTTATGATTATGAAATCTAGCAAATGGATGTCAAAACTGGATTCCTTAATGGATATCTGAAAGAAGAGTTGTAATAGATGCAACCAGAAGGTTTTGTCGATCCTAAAGGTGCTATCGAAGTGTGCAAGCTCCAGCGATCCATCTATGGGCTGGTGCAAGCATCCCAGATTGCAAGCTCCAGCGATCCATCTATGGACTGGTGCAAGCATCTCGGAGTTGGAATATACGCTTTGATGAGGTGATCAAAGCATATGGTTTTATACAAACTTACGGTGAAGCCTGTATTTACATGAAAGTGAGCGGGAGCTCTATAGCATTTTTGATATTATATTTGGATGATGTATCGTTGATTGGAAATGATGTAGAATTTCTGGATAGCATAAAAGGATACTTGAATAAGAATTTTTCAATGAAAGGCCTTGGTGTAGCTGCTTATATATTGGGCATCAAGATCTATAGAGATAGATCAAGACGCTTAATATGACTTTTACAAAGCACATACATTGACAAAGTTTTGAAGAAGTTCAAAATGGACCAGTCAAAGAATTATTCTTGCATGTGTTACAAGGTGTAAAATTGAGTCAGACTCAATGCCCTACCACTGCAGAAGATAGTGAGCAAATGAAAGTCATTCCCTATGCCTCAGCCATAGGTTCTATCATGTATGCTATGCTCTGTACCAGACCTGATGTGTGCCTTCCCATAAGTTTGGCAGGGAGGTACCAAAGTAACCTTGGAGAGGATCACTGGACAGCGTTCAAGAACATCCTGAGGTACCCGAAAAGGACGAAGGATATGTTTCTCATTTATGGAGGTGATGAAGAGCTCGTCGTAAAGGGTTACGTCAATGCTAGCTTCGTCACAAATCTGGATGATTCTAAGTCACAGACCGGATACGTAATTATATTGAATGCTGGAGCTGTCAGTTGTTGCAGTTCCAAGCACAACGTCGTGGCAGGATCTACGTGTGAAGTGGAGTACATAGTTGCTTCAAAGCAAAACAAGCAGGAGTTCATATCCGATCTAGGTGTAATACCTAGTGCATCGGGTCCAGTGACAATCTTTTGTGACAACACTGGAGCAATTGCCTTGGCGAAGGAATCTAGGTTTCACAAGAGAACAACACACATCAAGAGATGCCTCAACTCCGTTCATGAAAAGTTCAAGGATCGAGATATATAAATTTGCAAAGTACATACTGATACGTCTCCAACGTATCTATAAATTTTGATTGTTCCATGTTGTTATATTATCATTCTTGGATGTTTTACAATCATTTTATATCATTTTTTGATACTGACCTATTGACAAAGTGCCAAGTGCAGTTTTTGTTTTCTGCATGTTTTTTTACATCGCAGGAAATCAATACAAAACGGAGTCCAAACGCAGCAAAACTTTTTGTGGAATTTTTTTGGACCAGAAGACATCCAGTGGGCCAGAGAAGCACCTGGGGGAGGGATGCTCCGAGGGGAGCACAACCCACCAGGCCACGCCAGGAGGCCTAGGCACGCCCTGGTGGGTTGTGCCCACCTCGGGTGCCCCTGGACCAACTCTTTGCTCTATAAATACCCCAATATTCCACAAACCCTAGGGTAGTCGACGAAAATCAATTCCAGCCGCCACAGAGTCCAGAACCACCAGATCCAATCTAGACACCATCACGAAGGGGTTCACCTCTTCCATGGGTGGCTCTCCGATGATGCGTGAGTAGTTCTTTGTAGACCTATGGGTCCGTAGTTAGTAGCTAATGGCTTTCTCTCTCTTGTTTGATAATCAATACAATGGTCTCTTGGAGATCCATATGATATAACTCTTTTGCAGTGTGTTTGTTGGGATCCGATGAACTTTGAGTTTATGATCAGATCTATCTTTTTATATCCACGAACGTTATATGAGTCTTCTTTGATCTCTTATATGCATGATTGCTTATAGCCTCGTATTTCTTCTCCGATATTGGGTTTTGTTTGGCCAACTTGATCTATTTATCTTGCAATGGGAAGAGGTGCTTTGTAGTTGGTTCGATCTTACGGTGCTTGATCCCAGTGACAGAAGGGGAACCGACACGTATGTATCATTGTTATTAAGGATAAAACGATGGGATCTATTTCTACATAAATAGATCTTGTCTACATAATGTCATCATTCTTATTGCATTACTCCATTTTTCCATGAACTTAATACACTAGATGCATGCGGGATAGTGGTTGATGTGTGGAGTAATAGTAATAGATGCAGGCAGGAGTCGGTGTACTAATCTTGGATGTGTTGCCTATATAATGATCATTTTCAGGATATCGTCATGATTATTTGAAGGTCTATCAACTGCCCAACAGTAATTGTTCGCCCACCGTTTGCTAATTTTCTCGAGAGAAGCCACCAGTGAAATCTACGGCCCCCGAGTCTCTTTCTCATATTATTTGCCTTTGCGATCTATTATTTTCCTTTGCTTTTATTTTCAGATCTATTAAACAAAAAACCCAAAAATACCTTGCGGCAATTGATCTTATTTAGCGTTTGATCTATCAATATTTACAACACATTATCACGCCTGTAACCCGAAAGGGATTGGCAATGCCTTTTACACGTCGGGTTGCGAGTATTTGTTATTTGTGTGCAGGTGCCATTTACGTTGCGTTGCTTGGTTCTCCTACTGGTTCGATAACCTTGGTTTCATCACTGAGGGAAATACCTACCGCTGCTATACTGCAACATCCCTTCCTCTTTGGGGAAATATCGACGTAGTTCTAGCAGACATCAAAAGGAATTTCTGGCACCGTTGCCGGGGAGGATCTTCAACATATACCGGGTTACTAATCACAAATCTCATCTCCTTGCAATTTACATTATTTGCCATTTGCCTCTCATTTTCATCTCCCCCACTTCACAAAAATTTGCCTTTTTTATTCGCCCTCTTTTTCGTTCGTCGTTTTCTCGTCAGATCTTTTTGCTTGCAATCTTGTTTGCTATCCTTGATTATGTTGCCATGTGCCTTCTATTTGGTTGCTAAAAATCTATTTTTAGTGATCCTCATCCACTCACGAATCTTTTCAAAAGACCTGATTATGTTGAACCAGTTTCTAGTGATTTGAGTGCACTTGATTATCTCTATGAAGTTTTGCTTGAGATTCTTGAATCTGAAAATTGTGATGAAGTGATAAAAGAAGAAATCTATGAAGTGATTCATGATAGCTCCTTGAATGACAAGCATGATTGCAGTGGTGTTATGATAAATTCTCTTAATGTCAATTATGCTAATAATCTGCAAAACCCCAAGCTCGGGGATGCTAATTTTCGTATGTCCTCTACTTATTGCAAGGATCATGATTGGGGTGATTCATCCTATGATCTTGACAATGTATATATGCCTCATGATGAATATGTTATTGATAATTATAATTACGATGATATTGAAAGTGCATTAGGAAGAGTGTCAACTTTAGGTAAAAAGAATCCCACGTGTTTGAAGAGTGACCAATATTAAGAAAGTTTTGATAAAAGTGGGTTCGGAGAGGTCATGACTTTATTTGATGATAATCCCACTATTTTGGAAGACTGTCAGCCTTGCATGCATGTGGATCATATAGAGAATATGTTATGTGATAGCTATATTGTTGAATTTGAGTATGATCCTAAATGCAATTATTATGATAGAGGAAAATATGGTTGTAGAAATTTACATGTTACTAATTTACCTCTCGTTATGTTGAGATTGTCAATGTTTTATTCTTCTCCCATGCATATGTTGGATATTTCTTGTCTTGATAATTTGGTTGCCTACAAAATGCCTATGCATAGGAAGTATGTTAGACTTAAATGTGTTTGTCACATGTTTCATGATGCTCTCTTTGTGTTTCAATTATTAACTTTCATGTGAGCATCAATGAAATCTCAATGCCTAGCTAAGAGCGTAAAACGATAGCGCTCGTTGGGAGGCAACCCAACTTGTATCTTTTAGCCTTTTGATTTCCTTGCCGTTTTCAATAAAATACCCATTAATGCCTATGTTTAGATGTGTTTTTGTGGTTTGAATAAATGTTTGCGCCAAGCAAAGCCTTTAGGATCATGTTGGGTGTTAGTATATTTGATCTTGTTGAAAAACAGAAACTTTTGCGCTGACGAGAAAAATTCTCATTCTTAACAGAAGAGTGTTCTTGAGTTGATTCTTTTTGCAGAAGATTAATATACACATTTCACACGTGGTCCTAATTTGATAGAGGCAAAGGTGTCCCATCTTTCGATGAGATGGTAGCAATCTTTTTGGAGGAAGTTGACTTTGACGATCCGACTACGAACGTGCGAGGACATCGTGCCTTAGCAATCGCTAAACCAACTCCGAGAGGTTATTGACCACGCCGGAGCATGATCAACCTGACCACGAAGGTCTGTTTCCTGTAGGCAAATGAAGAACAAGCAAGAAACTGAGATTACAATCTGGATATTGCGAATATAAGAGGAAAGCTTTATTGATCAAGGTGGGGTTCTGTGACGTCTTTGTCTGGTTGTTGAACACAAACGAAGTACGCGAAGTTGTAGCTGTGGCGAACTTTAATCTAAACAAAACCCAAAGTCTAAACGACGCCCTAAGGGCTGTATATATGGAGGAAGGGGGGGATTTCATGGCCCTTGGAAGAGGGGTACGAAACCAACCCTAACTCTTGTTTCCCCACACATACGGACTCTAAAAACAGCCTATACTCAAGTATTTTGAAATTACATGGGCCTGACCCAATAATAAGGTGACGCAACACCTATAATAGCCTCTGGACGAAATTTATGAAGTGGCATCTTGTATATTTCGTCCAAGGCTTCACACACTCATTATGGTGGCTTCAAAGTCATGAAATCATCACTTGTAACTCCGTTCTTGTTCCCCTTGCACATGCCATCATCTCCATGCATGATCTTGCTCCAATGTTCATCCTTCTTGTCCAAGCTAGGCCTTTCATTTGTAAGCAAGACAAATGTATCCAATTTAGGCAGCACCATATTCTCATGAACATTAGAACCATTACCAAGAAACGAAAGTACCTGGCAATTTAATTGGCGTGCGCGAGCTCTAGTAATTGGTCCTGTATATGTATCAGTTGGGGTTGTGGGTGTAACCTTGTTAGTGATGTCCTCATCATCCTCTCCTTCTTGAATTGAAGTCGTCCTCGACGGAAGCTCATCTGCAATGTTAAATGTGTGACTAACCCCAAAATCTGCAGGCAACTCAAGTTTATATGCATTATCATTTATTTTCTCTAACACCTTAAAAGGACCATCAGCACGTGACATTAGCTTTGACTTGCGCAAATTAGGAAACCTATCCTTACGCAAATGTAACCAAACAAGATCTCCAGGTGCAAAGACAACACGTTTTCTACCCTTATCTCCAACAAGTATAAATTTAGCATTCATGCGATCAATATTTTCCTTAGTTAAGTCATCCATTTTTAAGATCAATTCAGCACGTTCTTTAGCATCAAAATTAACCTTCTCCGAAGATGGAAGAGGCAACAAATCAATAGGTGCACGAGGTAGGAAACCATAGACAATTTCAAAAGGGCACATATTAGTAGTAGAATGCAACGAATGATTATAAGCAAATTCAATATGAGGTAAGCATTCTTCCCACATTTTCTTGTTATTCTTCAAAATAGCCCTAAGCATAGTAGACAAAGTTCTATTGACTACTTCAGTTTGTCCATCAGTTTGGGGGTGACAAGTAGTACTAAAAAGCAGTTTAGTTCCAAACTTAGCCCATAAACATCTCCAAAAGTGGCTAACGAATTTAGTATCACGATCTGAAACAATAGTATTTGGCACACCATGCAAGCGAATAATTTCACGAAAAAACAAATCAACAACATTAGCAGCATCATCGCTTTTATGACATGGTATAAAGTGTGCCATCTTCGAGAACCTATCCACGACAACAAATATGCTATCCCTCCCCTTCTTTGTTCGAGGTGAACCGAAAACAAAGTCCATAGATATATCTTCCCAAGGAACACTAGGGACAGGTAGAGGAATATATAAACCATGAGGTTGAGTCGTGACTTAGCTTTTTGACATGTAGTGCATCAAGCAATGAAACGCTCAACATCCCGTCTCGTCTTTGGCCAAAAGAAATGTGTATCAAGTATGTCCTCCATCTTCTTCACGCGAAAGTGTCCCATTAATCCTCCTCCATGTGCCTCCTGCAACAACAAAAGACGAACATAGCTAGCTGGAATGCATAGCTTGTTAGCTTGAAACATAAATCCATCATTAACGAAGAACTTGTTCCATGTTCTCCCTTCTTTACAATTCTGCAATACATCTTTAAATTCAGCATCATGCACATATTGATCTTTGATGGTCTGCAAACCAAATATTTTAAAGTCAAGTTTCGAAAGCATAGTATAACGACGAGACAATGCATCAGCAATAACATTTTCGTTCCCCTTCTTGTGTTTAATAACATAACGGAAAGTCTCTATGAATTCAACCCATTTAGCATGTCGACGGTTCAGTTTTGCTTGACTTTTTGTGTGCTTCACAGATTCATGATCAGAATGTATAACATATTCTTTGGGCCATAAATAATGTTGCCATGTTTCCAAAGTCCGAACAAGAGCATATAATTCCTTATCTTAAGAAGAATAATTCAGACTAGGCCCACTCAATTTTTCAAAAAAATATGCAACAGGTTTACCATCTTGTAATAACACACCTCCTAACCCAATTC
This sequence comes from Secale cereale, assembly GCA_902687465.1. NCBI lineage: Eukaryota > Viridiplantae > Streptophyta > Magnoliopsida > Poales > Poaceae > Secale > Secale cereale. The sequence continues at coordinate 269,934,268 of LR738709.1, forward strand.
CACTAGCATCACATTCAAGCTCAAAAGTCTTATTAAAATCAGGAAGTTGGAGTAAAGGAGCATGTGTCAACTTATCTTTCAATACCATGAATGCTTCTCCCTGTGCAGTACCCCAAACAAAAGGCACATCCTTCTTTGTAAGCTCATTGAGAGGTGTGACAATGGTGCTGAAATCTCTCACAAAACGCCTATAGAATCTAGCGAGGCCAAGGAAACTCCTCACATGTGTGACCGTTTTGGGCTACGGCCAACTCTCAATAGCTTCAATCTTGGCTTTATCAACCTCAATTCCCTCTGGAGTAACAACATAGCCAAGAAAAGATACCCGGTTGGTGCAAAAGGTGCACTTTCCAAAGTTACCAAACTATAACATCCCAAATTTTTAATTTGGAATGTTATACATTAGATCATCATGCATATCATATTTTCTTGTTTTTGGTGATCCGAGAAAATCCTAAGCAACTCAAGGACCCTCGGAGAGAGTTGGGGATTTCTAAATTTTCATATTTGAGGTTTCTCAAAATTTGAAAATAGGATCGTTTGATTTTATTTATTTTATCTTCAAGTATTTCTATCATAAATATATGAGAGAGGGAGTAAAATGACTCTCCGAAAAATAAGAAATAGGGAGGGTTTAATAAGAAAAATCAAACAAGTGTTATTTGGAGTTTTATTTGGATTTTATTTGAATTAGGAAAAATTGCATGTTTTCAAAAAAATGCATTTTACTGCCAATAAAATGTTCATCTTGTTCTTAATATTCCATTTAGACGGTGAAAATTTGTTTTGGCAATTTCTATATTTTATTTTATTTTCTAGAGTTATTTTAGCGCCGGCGTAGGTGTTTAAAAAAAATAGGGGGACCCGACCTGACTGGGCCGAAGCCCAGCCGAGCCAGGCCCAACCGTCCTGCCCCGCACCGCGTTCCCCAGCGACGGTCGAAGCCGAGCCGGACTCCGCCGCCGCCATGGCTTGCCCCCTCCCCCAAGCTAGCCACCCCCTCCTATATATATAGCCGCAACCCCCCTCTAACCACCGCACCCCGCCGCCCTCGCCGCCGCACACCGCACCCCGCCGCAGCGACGCCGCCCTCGCCGCCGCACACCGCGCCGACCGCCGCCGCC